>JARQOD010000004.1:173740126-173808000 GCA_033576555.1 Oophaga sylvatica
TTTCTGTGTGAGGTGTGTGGTATGTGACTATAGTTAGGGATAAGATCTCACAACATTTGTCTGTTCAGTTAGCTTTATACTGGAAAACCATAAAAAATAGGATAGGAACAACCACAGCTTATCATTTAATGTCCAAATCTGCAAGTGCCAAAAATAGGAGGATCCCCAGACCTCTATTAAATCCAGATAGCAGGCAAAGATGGCGACAGCATCTAGAGTACACAAACTTCTTTATTCTTTTATCACAAAAGAGACAGATGCTGTCTTTTTATATGTGTTTTTGTAATGGAAGAATAAAGGAATCTTTATACTCTAGATGCTGTCGCCATCTTTCCCTGCTATATATTTTATATTGTATGTCGGGAAAGTAAAATCAAAAACAAATCAAGTATCCAGACATATATATACATTTATTGCTCCAATAGGCCTTTATGCGGCAGATGTACATTATATGAAGCCACAGTAGTCAGTAATATCTGAGAGAATAAACATCACATACCATTATCTTCAGTCTGCCATCCATATTTGCTGGAGTCTTTTAAGGCTTGCCTCAGTAGTGCTGCCTGATGCATCAATTTTTTAGGTATACAGCCTACATTCACACATGTTCCCCCGAGCCCTATAAAAAATAATGGTATGCCATATAAATATATACACCATTAGCATATTCCATGTTGTGTGTGCACCATGTGTGTCTGTATTACAAATATTTGCAAATATTTGATGGCATGGAAATCAAAATGATGTTCCCTTGGTCATCATACATTTTGAAACAAATAGTATTATAACCTATTTGTAGCATATAAAAAACAGTCAAAGGTTATCAACAGATGTGCAAATAATGACATTAAAAGGGTTGTGCACTACTAGGACAATCCCTTTTTGATCAAAATGTTTTGCCCCGATAAAATAAAAAAGCTTATACTCCCCTCCCGTGCCGGCGCCATTCCAGCAGTGTCGGCACTCGCGGTCCTGGGGCTCTAGTGCAGTGTTGTGATATGTGATGCCGGCGCCCAATCAGTGCAGGCATCACTGTCCCTGCCTTTAGACAAATCGAACATGAAGAGGAAGTCCAGGCTGCAGATTATGTCGGACTTCCTCTTCATGTTCAATTCGTACAAAGGCGGGGATAGTGACACCAGCGCTGATTGGGCGCCAGCGTCACTTGTCATAACAACTGCACGGGAGCCTCGGGGAGAGTGAGTGCTGAGGTGAGTATAGACTTTATTATTTTGTGGGGACAACCGAGGGATATGAGAAGAAGCTGTCCAAGTAGTGGAGAAGTTGTCCAAGTAGTGGACGTCTTTAAGGCTGTCAGCGGCCATAGATTCTCTCATCCTAGAGAAGTGGGCAGATTATGCAAATGACACTCTGATCAAACTCTGATCAGCACAGTGTGACACTATTCTCCATCTTCTCCATTCTGTGAATCTGCTGACATCCAGGAGTCCAATGTTTTCCTTACACCCTTTCCTTGAATTGGCAAGTGGCATCTGATATCAAAGTGAAATTGCAGCATGTGTGAAAAAAAAACATGGCTCTGCACTACCTCATTGGATAACATTGGTCCAAGTGCTATCCAATAAAAATCATATAGCACTTGTTCGATGTATACACTAGTGTGAGAGAGACCTAAAGATGAACTTTGCTCACACTGGAGTTTGTCTCTTTGCTGTTTTGTTCCCTGTTTAACAGTTAATAATCTGATTTTTATCAATCTCAATGGTATATTTGTGATTGCAAATGCAACTAGATGACATCAGTTTCCCTCTGTTGTGGTTGTTGTTCTGTTATCATCATGAGAGTCAATGGAAAAGCCACGGATTAAACAAAAAGGCATCCATAACAATAGTTATAGTCTACAGACTCTACGTTAATCCATTAATGGAACATTCATTAAAAATAGAAGTGTTAACAAAGCAGCTACAGACTTTGTCAAGACAGGGATCGCAATCATAAATGTGGCAACTTGTCCACAGTACGCCAAGGAAGTACCATTGTGATACTGTTTTGTACTATTCATGACAACTGTGCATATGTAATTTGATGTGACACCTGCAGCCGCCGGTTTCCAGAAGACATCCTACTCACCCTCCTGCGCGCCCTCGCACCATCTCGTTGGTCCCGGCGCCAGAAGCTCTTCCTGTGCCAAGTGATCACATGGCCCTGCTCATTGAGGTCATGAATATGCATGGCTCTCCACTTCCATAGGCTTCGAGGAAATATTCATTACCTTAATGAGCGGGGCCACGTGATCGCTCGGCACAGGAAGAGCTGCCAGCGCAGGGACCAACGAGATGCTGCGAGGGCGCGTGGAAGGTGAGTAGGATGTTTTTCTTTTGTTTGTTTTTTTTAATAGGAACCATTCATACAAAGATAGGGGATAAGGAGCCATGCATACAGGGACGGGGGGAGCCATGCATATAAGGACAGGGATGAGGGGACAATGCATACCTGGCTTATACTCAAGTCAATAAGCTTTACCCAGTTTTCTGTGGCAAAATTAGGTGCCTCAGCTTATACTCGGGTCGGCTTACACTTGAGTATATACAGTATGTATATATTACATAAGTGAATATTTAGGAGACTATTAGCAATTAGGTGAACAGCAAGGGTACAGTATAGTACTGTACATTCACAGGGTCCAAGAACTACAGCTCTAAAGGATGCTATAAAATAATTAAATTATCTGTGCTTTGAGTGCTTGGATCCAGAACTAATATTCTCTAGAGTAACGTCACACAACCGTATTGTGCAATGTTTTGAGTCCAATGTTTTCCACTGACTCATTGACTTACAAGGCTGAGTGAGATCCGATTTACAGGTGCAAATCATGCATTCTGTGATTTTTTTCCTTGGACATACTCGGCAAGAGGAAAAAATCGGACATATGCACAGCTCCATAAAATAACTTTGGCCAGAATGTGATCCTGTGCTTTGTCAGAGCCCACATTGACCGAAAATGCGGTCTTTTGCAAGAGCCCTTATAGCGTTGCAATGTTTTTATCAACCTGGATTGCTATTCAGAGTTGTATCAAACTATAGTCTCCTACTCACCCCATGTGGTTCCTAAAGGTGAAGGGGCAACATAATCTAACACCAGCACTTTCTTCCCATACCGTGCAGCTTCCTGTAAAATGTAACAAGATACATCACATACATACTCCTATTTACCAATGGGGAAACATCATTGATTGTCATCATTTAGGTTGTCCAGATCATCATCATCATCAAAGTTTACATACCTTAGAAGCTGCTAGACCTCCTGATCCTCCCCCAATGACAATCAAGTCATATTCGTAGGTGTTTTCCTTGGGTTTATCATTTTTGCTTTCTAACAATTTCTGGAACAAACCATCCTTAGATAACTAGAGAAAAGGAACACAAATATTGACATATTTGTCCCTGTCATGTTCCACAATCACTGACAAGTTACAGATAAGATGCTGCATTATTGTCTGTATAAGATACAGTTCATAGGTATGGCTGCTACACAATGTTACCTCTCAAGGGTATGCCACACTAAACAGCGTCGCTAACGAGATCGCTAAAAAACGTCACTATTTAGCGATCTCGTTAGTGACGTTGTTCAGTGTGGCATGTAGCAACGACGTGGCCCCTGCTGAGATCCTGCTGTGATCTCGTTCGTCGCTGACATCGGTCCGGACCCTATTTTTATCTTCGGCGCCCCGCTGGTAAGTATATATCGCTGAGTGTGGCACCTTTTTTAGCGATTTAGCGGTACTTTTGTACCGCTAAAGTCGTTAAGGAGATCGCTAACCGCGATAGCGTCCTTAACGACATCGCTAAATTAAGCCACTACTAGCGATATTAAAACGATCCCGCTAGCGAT
This sequence comes from Oophaga sylvatica, assembly GCA_033576555.1. Taxonomy (NCBI): domain Eukaryota; kingdom Metazoa; phylum Chordata; class Amphibia; order Anura; family Dendrobatidae; genus Oophaga; species Oophaga sylvatica. The sequence continues at coordinate 173,743,980 of JARQOD010000004.1, forward strand.
CTCATTAGTATGCGTCGTTATCGTGATCGCTAGCGGGATAGTTTAGTGTGGCAGTACCTTAAGGCACTGTTCCCATCTGTGCCATGGTTTCCATTATAAGCGATTCTATGTACAATTGACTTCACTGACTAATAATGGGTCTGTGGGTGTGCATTGCTTAATTTGGAGAAAGAGATACAACCAAAACTGTATGATTTGGCCATCTTGACAGTGACCATTTAAGTTGTCCTCTATTATTGCTTTTAGGAAAACTGTGACAACTACAGCTACCAATAATCAGACTCTTCAATGGCAAGTTAGGCCAAGTTATACATGCTTTGCAAGAATGGAAATTAATAAACTTCAGGATTCAAGTTTCTGGAAACTTCAGCCCCACTGGGAGTTATAATAGAATGATGGATGTCTGAGGACATACATCTCAATGTAACATATCTGTGCAGACCTAACAATCTATTGATGACAGTTTTCTACTATAAACAATAACAGGTTACTCATGATATATATGAAGCCACCTTTCCATTAGAAGGTCTGACTTTGGTTTGTTTTTAGCCCATGCCAAATTTATCCACATGATGAATCAGACATGCGGTGCACACCACTCCCATAGTGCGGTAGTATTAATAAATCACCCTCATTATATATTGTCTTCTGTTTCAATTGTATGGCCTTTATTATTTGGTAGATTGCCATTCCCTTCTTATATACTAACAAGTGTCTAAAAAATAAATACATTATGAATGCAAGAAACCCGTGCTGACAATACCATTAATTAGGCACAAGCTGAGGTGCTGACTCATGCGCCTTCCGGTTATGCTGTCTTCCAGGGCGTGATAATTACAAAAATTTCTTTCACGTGTACTACTGGGAATTGGGAAACTTGTGATTGCACGTTTGGGTGTGTCAGGCAGGTGACTATAATTCCCTAAGCTGACCTTGTTTTCATAAGTTGTTCTAATAAAACTAGTTTGTAGCATACATCATACCCATTAGCTTCAACCACTTTCATTTGTAAGTGGAAATATAAATGATGAATTGTTCTTTATTCGAGCAATCTTGACTGATGCATTGAAAAAACAATCTGCCTGTAATTCAACATCTGAACCGCCAAAAATATTACATGCTGTGGATTTAAACTCTGCACCCCGTGTCATTTTATGTGTGGAGTATGAATAAGTGTTTTAAAGTTTGCTATGAATCCGGGAACAGTGCATCTACAACGATTAAGGCACCACTTCAGCATTTTTTTTTTTAGCATTGGAGTGGCACTTTAAATGTAAGCCCCCTGCCCCCCGGTGATATACTCACCCTCCGGCGCCTTCACCATTTTTCGGCACTGCTCCCGTCCTGCAACGCCATCTTATGAACACAGCCTCTGACTGGCCGGAAGTCAGAAGCTATGTCACAAGCGCTCAAGGCAAGGACGATGCTGTTATAGAGATGCATTGCAAAGTGACCTCCGCGCAGCGCCATGAAACACTGGGGCAACCGGCAGATCACTTTTTGCCAGAGTCAGGAGCGATGCTGGAAAACGATGAAGGTGGCGGCAGGTGAGTATGAGACAGGGGTCAGGGGAATTACATTTAAAGCACCACTCCAACGGTGCAATAAAAAAAAACACTGGAGTGGTGCTTTAACATCGCTTTTATCTGTCACCTGAGCTCCCAAAATGCACCGCCATCGATTAACAGGAAACCAACAGAAATCTAGACATGAATGAAAAACCATGCCATTAAAAGTCGCCACAAGATGAACTAATAATCACTGAAAAGTTTATATTAAATGTAACTGCAAGATGTTGAAAATTGTTTAACATTTTTTTCCAGGTAACATTTAGTGGGTGTAACATATTGTACAGTTTTTCTAGAATCCCTTATATATTACATTGCAATATGGGTTTCAATGCAACCCTTTGTTAATTTTCCATTCAAGAAATGTTATCAGTTACCATTTTTTTATAGAAAAATATTTAGACTTGAGAGTCCTCAGTGGTTGATACCTTTTAATGGCTAACTGAAAAGATGGTAACAAATTGCAAGCTTTCGAGACTACTCAGGTCTCTTCATCAGGCTAGTCTCGAAAGCTTGTAATTTGTTACCATCTTTTCAGTTAGCCATTAAAAGGTATCAACCCATGAGGACTCTCAAGTCTAAATATTTTTCTATCTACTGGCTAACACGGTACGAAGATACACATTTTTTTATAGATTTGTGACTGTGTAACCATAGTTTATATAATTGAAAAGTTTATACATACTTATGCAGACAAAAACCTACTTCTGTTCATACTAGCATCATGGCTTCTGTCATGACAGCTACATTGGATTCCTTTTTAAAGGATCCCATTGAATCCTGACAAAACATGTTGACTTATAATAGTGTCTGGTAGATTTAGAGGTTCTGGTATTTCTTACCTTGATACATAATGGAAAACTAAAAACACTATAAACACTTTAAAAATACATGTCTGTAGAGGGGCCTCTTACATCACTTCACTAATCTAACTCTTCCCTGTCCCCCCTTTCTAAATTTTAGTCAGAATCTGGTCCTAGCTACTAATCTGTTTCCACATCCTCCTTGCACCAATATCACTTGGTAACTGCACTTAGACTGGCTGGTGACCGGATCATGCAGCTTTATATGAAAACCCCTATTTATTATAATGATTTACGTACCGTAAATAACAAGCACTTATTACCTAATGTGTTCCTCCTATTTCCTTATATATTGTAAGCTTGTGAGCAGGACCCTCACGCCGCCTGTAACTGTTCAACTATGTGTTACTTTGTGACGTCTCTGTACATGTCCCTTCTTAATTTGTAAAGTGCTTGCAGAATGTGTCTGTGCTATATAAATAAAATTATTATTATTATCATTACTATTTTGCCTTAGAAAAGCTGATCAGTTGGCACGATCCAGGAAGCCAGGTTCCCGCTGTAGCTTATTCGGCAAGCGCTATAGCTTGCCAAATAAGCAGGGAACCAAAGATATTCGCTCAACTCTAATGATAACCTAGCAATAATTTTTGGGTTACTTAACATCTGTGTCTGTCAGGTCAACATTTCCTGGATCTCCTAATCCTTCTTACTTAGAATCATGTATTATATTTCTCCTCCTCAATCATTTTAATTTTTATTTTATTTTTTTTTCTGTTTCTTTTCTTGTCTCCTAGCTTTCTCTTCTGTCTGCTCTCATCGCTTCTTTTCATCTCTTTTCCTTTTATCTGGGTGCCAGAAGTGAAAAGCAAGCTTTTGTCAGTAAGTTGATGTTTTCTGACAAGTCAGTTATATTATAAGATTGCTTCCAATATTATCCAATATCTCAATACACTGTTTTTCTACTCCATGGAAATGCCTTCCTTCTCAGGATACTTATGTGTATCACTTGTTTTGGTTTGTAAAATCAATAAAAATGGATTAAAGATAGTAGCAGCAAAATGCATCCCAGCATTAAATGAAATATACCTGTATAACATCAGTGTAATCGCCAATAAGCTTCTCCTTCACAAAAACATTGGGTAATGCCGTCTCCATCGTATATTCATACAGTTCCTTCTCAAGGCTCTGTCCGTTGTCTGTGGAAAGAACTCATATGTGACATGTTCATTTATAAGCTGTGCTTCTAAGATGAGCAAAAAAGGAGGGACCGGTTATTTCACAACCACTTGATTTCTAATGCTTCCTGACACCTCTGTCTCCTCACTCTCCCAAAAGTGTGAGTAACCATGACTTGCAAACTTCACAGGTCCCGGAAAGGATACAGGGACATTCCAGGTGACGTACTACGGGAAATCAAAAACTATTTCTAAGGGAACTAAATAAACAATTTAGAACTTCCCTAACTATTTGTTTTCATGGTAATTACAATTAGAATTCATTAATTGAAACCTTACTGTGATGAACCCACACTTCGCCACCCAGCTTGACGTCACAATTACATCAGACAGATCACGTAATGCCGTCTCCCCCCTTTCACCAAAGTAAAGTTCTGCACCCCCTGGGAACACATAAGGTCTGCTTGGTACAGTTTTATACAGACACCCACTGTCCACATGGGCCCAGGGAGGCACGGGGAGAGAGAGGATATGGCCCACGCAGTCACCAACGTGGCACCACACTCACTCACAACCATGACAGTCTGAGAGGCCCTTTTCACTAGCACCAGTGAAACAGAGCACAGCCAGTATGGTAGCATTGCCACCAGTTCCTCATTAGATATAAGCCCAGTCCATTGATGGGATTATATAGGCTAGAAACCATCCCAGGTAGCATGGAAAGTTAAGCCGAGAAACGGATGTGTGGATTCGTGGATTGAGATAAAAGAGCAGCCCAAGGTTGAATTATATATTTAATCACCTTAAGGGCACACTAGCCAATACAGTATACATGGTTATACATATACGATGATCAGATATGCAAATACAATAGTGGTAGGACAAAAGATATAAGCAGATGGATCATTTCAGTTACCTGTTCAAAGTTAGGCCATGTGTGCACTAGGCCACAGGGGGCATGGGCAGCCAACTGGCTCCTAGTTCTTTCACAGCACGTTCCTCTGTTATGCATGCAGTCCTTTTCGAAAGTAACCCTATTTTCGAAAAGGACCGCATGCATAACAGAGGAGAGAGACCACATGGCCTTACACTAGCCTGTATCCCCTTTAGAACACTCCCCTCCTGCCTTCTGGGCTGAACGTAAATCCCCTTCCCTTGCCTCTAACAGCTAAAAACTTCAAAACATAAGATGGGTCATAATTCCTTAATAGACGGTCCTAGGGAGGCAGTTTTGGTGGCCGGGTGCATTGAGCCAAAACACATCTAGGCTATTGGGTTCCTATTAGCCATTTTACATATCTCCCCTACCTAGGGTGTTAGAACGGATCAAGACCCCTAGAAGGCATTCACCATGTTTTGGAGATCTGAGCTAGGTGCCAGCTATCTCCTTGAGGCTTGGAGAATATTGGACTTCCTGCTGAGTCCCTGCCGGACAAAGGATAGGAGGTTTTATAATCCCAGGGCCAAATAGAATACAAATAATTGGCATGAAATTGTATCTCCAATATTCTTCACACCTACTTTGACTTAAAATTACAAAAATCCTTAATATAGGCATGACTTAGACCAACATAAAGTAGGTGGGATAAAATATAAAATAAAATTTAACACAAGGCAGATGACAACATGGCCAGAGAAAAAATGTTCAATATAGAGAAGTACTTCTGGAGGGTGATTTTCAGGAGACTCTTTCTGTACTTTGTTAAAAGCCATGTGCACACAGACTGCAGTCCCTGTGGCTCTGTGCTATGGGGCTGTAGTCACTCAGTATATTGCCATAAGGTTCCTCCTAGAGCTAAGCAAAAAGATTCATGCTTCCCTGGTCCTCTGTTGCCCCCGATCCAGGGCAATTTTCACTCCTGTGACTGGCATCCTTAGCCAATTAATAATCAAAATATCATCAATATTTTTATGAAAGAAAAACAACTAGGGTAAAACAAAGTGGTATGTCACTCAAATAGGGAAATTAGATTCATTCATTCATATATTATGTACCTGGCATTAAATGTATATCTACTATTTCTGCTCTCCACGGGCCTCCTGAAGAACCTTTATCTGGAGGGAAGAAACATTGATGCACAGTATGTGGATTTGTAGGTACACTTGACAAATTGAAAGAATTAAAGTATTTAATTTTTCTATTTGAGTGACATACCTCTTTGGTTTAAACTACGGTAGTTTGCTTTCTTAAATAAAAATCTTGATGGCATTTTGATTTTTAGATTTCTCCAGATGTCTTTTTTTGTGTATTATATTGTATATGAAAAATTAGATATACCATATCGGGGCTTTATAGGGCACACATGGGACAGCCGTATGTGACCTGGGATGCCATTTACTCGATATTATAGGGTACCAACCTCTGGGGCCAGGTAGGATCACCTATAGGGTTAAACAGGGTGCATTATCCATTGTATCTTTGAATTTACATTGTCCTAAATTATCTAATATGAATGTATTGATGCTTTTTGTGCTGTTTCTTTTGTCCTAAGGATTTTTATTGCTTAATTAATAAATAATTAGTGTTTTTATGGGAATGTTATACAGCTCTGGCAAAAATTAATAGACCACTGAAAAATTTTCAGTTTGTCTGATTTTTCTCTTTATAGGTATATTTTTGAGTAAAATGTAAATTGCTCTTTTATTCTATAAACTACTGTCAACATGCCTCCGAATTTCCAAGCAATAAATTTTGTATTTATTTTCAGAAAATGAGAAATGGTCAAAATAACAAAAAAATGCAGTGCTTGCAGACCTCAAATAATGCTAAGAAAACAATCATTTAGAAACAATACTAATGTTTTAACTCAGGAAGAGTTAAGAAATCAATATTTTGTGGAATAATCATGATTTTTAATCACAGCTTTCATGCTTTCCACCAGTCTTTCACACTGCTTTTGGGTGACCTTATGCCACTCCTGGTACAAAAATTTAAGCAGTTCTTTGTTTGATGGCTTGTGATTATCCATCTTCCTCTTGATTACATTCCAGAGGTTTTCGATGGGGTTCAGGTCTTGAGATTGGGCTGGCCATGACAGGGATTTGATGTGGTGGTCCTTCATCCACACATTGATTGACCTAGTTGTGTGGTATGGTGCATTGTACTGCTGGAAAAACCAGTCCTCAGAGTTGGAGAACATTGCCTGAGCAGAAGGAATCAACTGTTTTTCCAGGATAACCTTGTATGCGGCTTGATTAATACGTCCTTCGCAAATATTAACCTGCCCAATTCCAGCCTTGCTGAAGCATCCCCAGATCATCACCGATCCTCCATCAAATTTCACAGTGTTTCACAGTGGGTGCAAGACACTGTGGCTTGTACGCCTCTCCTGGTCTCTGTCTAACCATTAGACGACCAGGTGTTGGGTAAAGCTGAAAATTAGACTCATCAGAGAAGATTACCTTACTCTAGTCCTCTATGGTCCAATCCTTATGGTCTTTGGCAAACTTCAGCCTGGCTCTCCTTTGCTTCTCATTGTTGAAAGGCTTTTTTCTAGCTTTACATGACTTGAGCCCTGCCTCTAGGAGCCTGTTACGAACTGTTCTTGACGTGCACTTCACCCCAGCTGCCATTTGCCATTCCTTTTGTAGGTCACTTGATGTCATCCTGCGGTTGTTGAGTGACATTCGAAGAAGATGACGATCATCCCGATCAGTGCAGAGTCATTTTCACCCTCTGCCGGTCTGTAGCTTTGTTGTCCCTAATGTCTGCTGCTTGACCTTGTTGCAATGGACTGCCGTCTTAGAAATTTTTAAGGATGGAGGCAAAATGACGCTCATTGTATCCCTCTGCTAGTAAAGCCAGAATTGAGCCCTTACTTTTCTCACTCAAGACTTTTCTTTTCAACTCCTTTGGCATAGTTAAAAGTTATTTTTTCATTCCTATTACTTTTGAGATATTGCTAGCACTTGTTTTGCCATCCAACTTGTCCTATTGCAAGAGGATTGTGAACACCACAGCAGTGTTTTTTAAACTTTCCTTCGTTAAATAAGATTTGGTTCAGATGATCACCTAATCAGAAGCACATTAAGTAGAATAAGGTGTACTCTGGTTGGAATTCAAGTGACACTGGAATGGAATAGCTGTCAGACATGTAGAGAAGCTGATTTTTACAAAACTGCAGTGGTCTCTTAATTTTTGCAACAGCTGTATGTTAGAATTAATTGATGATCCTCTTTACACCAATCATGTTGAATAGAATCATCAGCCCAGCATCCTAAGAGACTCCACCATCTCTCTCTTGATTTAGATGCTGTGCTGAGAGTTCCAGTCACAGGAGTGAAGACGGCGCTAGTATATTGCCATATGGTTCCTCCTACAGCTGAGCAAAAAGATTCATGCTGTCCTGGTACAGCAGTCCAGTCTGGTCTTTTGTTGCTCCAGACCAGAGCAGTCTTCACTCCTATGACCGGTATTCTTAGGGTCTGTGCACATGTTGCGGATTGTGCTGCGGATCCGCAGCGGATTTGGCCCTGCGGATCCGCAGCAGATCCGCAAGTCATGTAAAGTACAATGAATGTGGATGGGAAAAAAAGAACGCTGTGCACATGCTGCGGATTTTTCCACGCGGATTTGCTAGAGATTTAAATCCGCAGCATGTCAATTCTTTGCGCGGATTCCGCAGCATTTTTACACCTATTCCATTATAGGTGTAAAACCGAAGGGCAAATCCGCACAAAAACTGCAGTAAATCCGTGCTAAATCCGCAGGTAAAACGCAGGTCATTTTACCTGCGGATTTAGAAAAATCCGCAAGGGAATCCGCAACGTGTGCACGGGGCCTTAGTCCAGTCAGGCCTTCACTGTTTTTTCTCTCTCTATATAAATGCTCGGTTGAGGAAGCTAGTCACAGAAGTGAAGACTTCCCTGGTCTGGGAGCGGCGGAGATATACTGTATAATGAAGAAATGCAGTTCATATTGTGAAATATTTGACTGATCTACTTAAATCTGGAAATTTACACTCTGGTTGGTTCGATGAGACATAGACTGTCAAGAGAATAAATAGAAATTTAGTTTTACCTCTTATATTTTTGCTTCCAACAAAAATATGCCTTTCATTGTAAGCAACAATTGTTCTCACTATTTTAACAGTATTGTGTGTCTTAATTTTACACTACCGTTCAAAATTTTGGGGTCACCCAGAACATTTTGTGTTTTCCATGAAAACTCATATATTTATTAATCAAATGAGTTGCCAAATGAATTCAAAATCAAATCCAGACATTGACAAGGTTTGAAAAAAGATTTTTATTTGAAATAATAATTTTCTCCATCAAACTTTGCTTTCGTCAAATAATGCTCCCTTTGCAGCAATTACAGCATTGCAAACCTCTGGCATTCTAGCAGTTAATTTGCTGAGGTAATCTGGAGAAATTTCACTCCATGCTTCCAGAAGCCCCTCCCACAAGTTGGCTTGGCTTGATGGGCACTTTTTGCGCACCATACGGTCAAGCTGCTCCCACAACAGCTCAATGGGGTTAAGAACTGGTGACTGCGCTGGCCACTCTATTACAGATAGAATACCAGCTGCCTGCTTCTTCCCTAAATAGTTTTTGCATAATTTGGAGGTGTGCTTTGGGTCATTGTCCTGTTGTAGGATGAAATTGGCTCCAATCAAGCGCTGTCCACAGGGTATGGCATGGCGTTGCAAAATGGAGTGATAGCCTTCCTTATTCAAAATCCCTTTTACCTTGTACAAATCTCCCACTTTCCCAGCACCAAAGCAACCCCAGACCATCACATTACCTCCACCATGCTTGAAAGATGGTGTCAGATACTCTTCCAGCATCTTTTCAGTTGTTCTGCATCTCACAAATGTTCTTCTGTGTGATCCAAACACCTCAAACTTGGATTCGTCTGTCCATAACACTTTTTTCCAATCTTCCTCTGTCTAATGTCTGTGTTCTTGTGCCCATATTAATCTTTTCCTTTTATTAGCCAGTCTCAGATATGGCTTTTTCTTTGCCTCTTTGCCCTGAAGGCGAGCATCTCGGAATCACCTCTTCACTGTAGACGTTGACACTGGCATTTTGCGTGTACTATTTAATAAGGCAGCCAGTTGAGGACCTGTGAGGCGTCGATTTCTCAAACTACAGACTCTAATGTACTTGTCTTGTTGCTCAATTGTGCAGCGGGGCCTCCCACTTGTCTTTCTTCTCTGGTTAGAGCCTGTTTGTGCTCTCCTCTGAAGGTAAGAGTACATACCATTGTAGGAAATCTTCAGTTTCTTGGCAATTTCTCGCATGGAATAGACTTCATTTCTAAGAACAAGAATAGACTGTCGAATTTCACATGACAGTTCTTTTTTTCTGGCCATTTTGAGAGTTTAATGGAACTAACAAATGTAATACTCCAGATTCTCAACTAGCTCAAAGGAAGGTCAGGTTTATAACTTCTCTAATCAGAAACACCGAAAAAGAGCTCTACCAAAAGGTAAGTAATTTAAAAAAGTAGCAAATTTTATTAAATATCATAATTTAAAAACTACATAGAAGACAATATGCCGGACAAAAAACAACACAGAATACAGACAAATCGGTGGTACAGCCCAGGTAAAGTATGGTATAAATAACGTATCAATATATACCGAGTATTTCAAGACAAAGTGCAACGTGAAAAAAAGTAATCAATTGCATTGAAACGAATACAAAAATATATACTCCTATATGTCAGTATATATGTCAAAAAGCAATGTGGGTGTCCTCAATCAGCAGATAAGGGAATACAGCCAACCCCTAGCTAAGTACATATACACACTCCAAGTGGAGTTTTAAAACAGGCCACCCAGGGAACGATAATCCCATACGGGTGTAATAGCTGATAGGCAGATCCCCTAAGTGCTATGGAGACATACAACCACATTGGTGACAAGTAAAGAGGTGCATGCAAGCGTACATCGCATAAAAAATCACATATAGGATACACATATACTCAGGCACAGTGCCTATAGATACTTGTGATACATGTTTACCTTAAAGAGCGGGCATCCACCACACCCGCTTCTCTAATCAGTCAAACGGTTTTCAGCTGTGCTTACAACTTGCACAAGGGTTTTCAAGGGTATTCTAACCATCCATTAGCCTTCTTACACAGTTAGCAAACACAAAGTACCATAAGAACACTGGAGTGGTGGTTGTTGGAAATGGGCCTCTATACACCTATGAAGATATTGCATTACAAACCAGATGTTTGCAGCTAGAATATTCATTTACCACATTAACACTGTATAGAGTGTATTTCTGAATCATTTAATGTTAGCTTCATTGGATAAAATTGTGCTTTTCTTTCAAAAATAAGGAAATTTCTAAGTGACCCTAAACTTTTACACGATAGTGTATATTTATATTAATTACATTTTTTTTTAGAAACTGAATAAATAATAATTACAGAAAGTTAACATGTATTTCATTAATTGGATAATCCCTAATGCCTTCATATTGTTTTTAAATAATTAGCTAAAAGATTATATTAACCTAAGTGACCAGTTTTTTATTTAATGTAAGAACATTGAGTGGGAAAAAAACAAGTTACAAAGTGGGTTTGTATAATAATATCTGTAACTTTATAGCTGAGATGCTGGGTCACTTTTTAGCTGAGATGCTGAGTCACTTTTTATGGACAACCATGAGGTAGGAAGGTCAATGTGTCCGAGGTCAAAACCAAGAGAGTGCTTCAGAGACAAAGGGATAAGACAAATGAATAGTCAAGAGCAAGTCTGAGGTCAGGCATCAAGGGTCAGAGAATGTCAAGGCAAAGGGGCAAACTGAGCAAATGGTGAAACAGGCTATATCCAAGATCTGGCAACAAAGATCAGAGTCAGAGAATACGAAGTACAAATCTCACCCACCCACCAAGCAAAAGCTATTACTGGCAATAGTCCAAGCATAGTGCTCTGTCCATTTATGCTCAGTAAGAGAAGGTATTTGTAGTTTTGACAATTGTTACAACCCGTAAGAGGTGATATGTTATCCTTTTATGACGTTTAAATATATTTAGCACAATCTGGCAGCATTCTTACAGAAACAGGTGTCTTCCCCTTTAAGTTCAGTGTGCTTTGTGGGACCTCTGAGAAGGAGACATGTTTTCAGACAAGCCCAGACTCTAGGCAGACAAGACACGTGTTCCTTGCTTCTGCTCACTTATTACAACTATCCCCATCCTTCAGCTAATCCGGTGAGAATTGTAGTCTTGACTGTATACTTATGTTAGAGCCTGTTTCTGTAAGTCATGTTGCAGTCACTGTTACAGAAGTATTGGGTTAATAAAGGTATTGTGCTCTGTAATCCTCCATCTTAGTTAGTATTTATTGCACTGTACACTGTCAGGTTGCTTGTTTTAGATATATACCACTGTGTAGAATTATGCTTTCTGCAATGAATATTGTCACAGCTGTTTATGATTAATGTATTCAGTGTACACTTCTGTATTGTATTATCACTGCTGCTGGTTTCTGTGATATGCTCAGTATTGATTGATATTATTTGTATTCTTATAGTTTTACTACATATTCATCTTCATATCATTGCACCAATAAACCATAGAATACTGAACCTTACAGTCTGTTTATTTGGGATGTGAAGGAGGTTTAGCTGTATGCTGGAATCCACATAGCCCCAGATGTGGAAGAAGGCAGAACACATAGCCAGCCAGCTAAATATCCAGAATATCCCCCTGAAAGGGCAACACCTGGAGTACATACAGCAGGCCCAGCTTAATTGGGCTGCAGGGAAATCCCATACACAAAACTGACAGTCCAGCATGCCTTTGCATGATATAGGATGGCTGAGCTGCCAATCACATTGCTGAAAGCATGACACGCCCCTGCAATTCATAGGACAGCTGAGCTATCACTCACTGTGTTCCTAGGAACATGAAAATACCTCACTAATATATTAAGCAGCTAATATCTTTGTGATTTTATTTAACATTTGAAGATTTATTAAGTTTTGATAAATAGGGAAAAAAACAACTTGAATTGCAAATAACAAGATAATTGAAGGTTATTAATTGAAAGTTTAAGCTAGATGCTGTACTAATAAGTTTTTATACATTTGTTGCAAATAAGTTCGGAAAAGAAGCAACATCACTTAAAAATAATAAAGTTGCAGCACATAAATCCTTAGGTGAACTCAATAAGAACCATACTGAGATTTGTATGCAATGGAGGAATAATTTAGGATGCACGCAAAGGTGCGTTACGTGGACGTCTCTGAGAGCAGCCTGTAGTCGTGGTAGGCATGCTGTCTTAATCATCCAATAAAGAGTGAACATAGCGCACTCCCCAACTTTGGTAAAATTGTAGGTTTACAAATTCAGTAGAACTGTAGCACTTTAATAAATAGAAATGCAGTGCGTAGCATGGCAGATAACGGCTGTTTTGCATGGAATCACGCTTCTACTGGTTGGTGCATTTGATAAATTTGTGTACGACTGTCCCTGTGGAGGGGTAATGCCAGATTCACACATTCATGCATGCTCTGAACTCGACAACCATGTAGGCATATATGAGGCTACCAAGTTCAGGTCAGGAGACCCATAGCTGTTATGATTTGGTAGCTGAGGAGGACAGGAGCAAAAAACAGCCAAGGCAGCTGAACACCCAGAGAGGTTGGGAGCTAATGGGTTGCAGATCCCTAAACCAACCGCACAACTAGAAACAGCCGTGGGACGTACCTACGGTGACCTAGACGCCTCGGCACAGCCGGGGAGCTGGCTACACCTAAAGATAGAAACAGGAAAGCTAACTGCCCCGGAGTAGAGTCCCAAAGGAATAGGTAGCCCCCACACATATAATGGCGGTTAGACAATACGAAATACAAACGCAGGCAGAAAATAGAGTGAGCAAATGCTGGGGCCAAACACTGCCTAGATAGGACAGGACAGAATACTATCTGCAACCCAGCAAAACCCTGGAAAAACCTCCAACACTTCTGATTCCAAAAATGCTGAGATCACACGATCTCGCCACCCGCTAAATCAGATCTCTGGTGTGAACAAGCGGCTAACCCGCAGCCACACAAATAGCAGGGACAGAGCAATTGAACAATAAACAGTGGCTACTGAAAAACAGAGAGTAGCACCGACCCCTGGAGGGGAACCCGGCTAACCTCCCACAAAAGTGCAGACAAAAAATGGAAATAGCAAACACGATAGAAACAAGCAGCAAATAACTTATCTGAAAGTAGCAGATGAAGGCAAGACACCAGCTGACTTCCAAATGAACCAGGAAACAACAATTGATCACCGGCGAGGATCATGGAAAGGCAGCTCACTTATATCATCCCAGTCCGTCTCTCCTGATTGCCACTCCTCGCTTCCAGGTGCGGAAGCCTTGTCATTCAATACAGCTTCAATACCGTCAGCAACCACCAGAGGGAGCCTCCGCTCAGAAGTCGTCTCCAGAACGTTCACAACACGTAGCCAGTCTGCATCATGGTTTGAGTACAGACCATGAAATAGGCTCCAATCTGAGATATCATCCTAGTTGCATTTATTATTGTTCTCATCCTTTTTTTTTACTGAAGCAGTTAGACTGTCTGAACTTTTTTTTTATCTTTTTACTTTGAAATCGATCATTTAAAAATGGATAAAGTTCAGATAGAACTCTGAAGTATAAAGTATGTCTTTACTTTGTAATCCATTGTACACGGAACCCCATGGACTTTAATAGCCCGTAGTCTGATCTACAAAGTGTATGAGAATAGGACATGGTCTGAGTCTCATGGATCAAAGTTCAGTTTCTAAAACTGATGCTTGTACAGATCAATAAAACTCTATAGATCAACATGCTGTCCGAGAAAAAAACAGAATGCATACGGTGTGAATGCAGCTGTAACCTGTGCATCTCAAATCGGTCTCCTCGTTTGGAGATGGCAGCATTGGTCTGACAGTGCCATCTCCTGTTTCTGCATTCTTTGATGCTGTCTGGAACAGTAAGTGTTATTTATGATTATAGTGTCATTTGATCAAACGACCCCAGTAACGTGGCTATATCTGAGCAGGAAAAGTTTAAAGTATTCATGTTATGCAGACTCCATCTGCCTTCCAGCCTCTGATATGCAGTTTTCTCCATATCACTGGCATAGGTAGAAACTAGAAAGCTATTTAGTCAGCAGCAGGGGGGATCCTACATATCATCACTATATCTGACTTTTTCTACACAGAGCTGGCCACACTGCTATGGGTATGAACAAATTATATCGTGATTATAAAGAGCAATAAATAACACACACTGTGCAGACAGCATGCCCACAAATATGTATGTTCCCAGAGTTTGCCTGGATTGTTTTTTACTTATTTTTTACTCAATAGCTGTAAAGAATAAAAAAAGTTTTAAAATTACATCTATTATAAAAAAAAATTCAATTTCTTTCCTATTCAACATAGTACGCCTGAGTCTGAGCAAATTAAACATTGACAAATCCCCCAGTATGCCTGACATCAGTGAGGGCATTATAAGTAGATTTGAGCGAATTTTACAATATTCGATTCGGATTACGATCACCGACGAATATTGAGTTTGCAATATTCGACAAATACAGCCGAATGCCATTGGAGTCAATGGGAGCAGAAATGATCGAATATGTTTGGAAACGATCGTCAAACATAAATTCGGCACGGATGGAGTACCAATATGGTACGAATACGTCAAATTCAGATTTGACAACCAATTCCGAACATTTTCACTCAACTTTAATTATAAGAGATGACCTGCAGGATATATTGCAGATAATAATATGATATATGACAAAAGCATGGATTCATGAAGAATAAGTCATGTCTAATCAACATGTTAAGTTTCTATGAGGAATCAAGTGCAAACCTGGATGTGGTAACGTGACTGATGTGATTTATCTGGACTCTGCAAAGTCATTTGATACTGTACCACATAATAGCCTTATACTGAAGCTCCATAAGAAGGGACTGAGGGAAACTATATGCAGATGGGTAAGGAACTGGCTAAATGACAGGAAACAAAGAGTCGTCATATATGGTATGTTCTCTAAATGGGATATAGTCAGCTGTGGGGTACTACAGGGATCTTTGCTAGGACCGATTCTTTGTAACTAGTGATGGGCGAACCCCCGATGATTGGGATCGGCGGGTTGCCCGAGTTTTTTGTAAAGTTTGAGCTCGGGGCCGGAGATGACGTGAACTTGAGTCCGAACCCCAAGTTTGGACTTTACAGATATGGGTCATTATAATTATACTTACCTGTCCAGCGACACGTCCTCCCGTCCCGCTGTCTCCTGGACACATCTGCTTCCGGGGCCACTCATTACCTGCTGGAGGTATTCACTACACTCGGCAGTCTTCGGCTTTTTCCGGCAGTGTTCGTGCAGCCGGGAAGCAGATGCGGCCGGGAGACAGCGCGACGGGAGGACACATCACTTCACAGGTAAGTATAATTATAATGGCCCTAGACCCGAATCCAAACTGGACCCGAACTGTAAAATGGGTTTCCCATGGAAACCTGTGTGAGGGATCTTGTGACCGAACACTATGTGTTCGGTACGGGTCTCGAACTTTACAGTTCAGGTTCACTCATCCCTATTTGTGACCTCTTTATTAATGACCTTGTGGATGGGATTGAGAGTAAAGTGTCAGTCTTTGCCAATGACAACAATCTATGTAGGATATTAAAATCTGACCTTGACACTACAATATTGCAAAACGATGTGAACAAGATAACTGAATGGGCAAATACTTGGCAAATGAGATTTAATGTAGATAAATGTAGAGTAATGCACCTAGGACACAGTAATCCTATTTCTGCATATACATTAAATGGGAGTATACTCGGGACTACAGAACAGGAGAAGGACTTGGGTATTCTGGTTACAAGTAAGATGAGCAGCAGTGCTCAATGTCAAGCAGCAGCTGCAAAAGCAAACAAGATGTTAGGGTGTATAAAAAGAGAGATAAAATACCGCTACCCAATGTATTATTACCCCTTTATAAATCACTTGTGAGGCCATATCTAGAAGATGGGATCCAGTTTTGGGCTCCACATTTAAAAAAGGCTATTCGGAAATTAGAGTCAGTTCAAAGATTGGCAACTAGATTATTACAAGGGATGGAAGGCTTCTCATATGATGAGAGGTTTGAAAAGTTCGGCTTGTTTAGCTAAGAAAAAAGACGCCTCAGAAGGGATCTAATTTATATGTATAAAGATATGTATGGCCAGTACAAAGACCTGGAACATGACTTATTCCTTCCAAGAACCATACTAAGGACAAAGAGGCACTCATTACGGATGGAATAAAGGCAATTCTGAAAGCTAAATAGGAAAGCGTTCTTTACAGTTAGAGCAGTCAAAATGTGGAATGCCCTAAAACAGGAGGTAGTAAGTAATGGCAGACACAAAAACATATTTTAAAAAAGGGCTGGACGATTTTCTCAGTATACATGACATTGTGGGTTACAGTTAATTAAGTGACAAAATGCACAATTAGTGGAGTAAGGTTGAACTTGATGGACCTATGTCGTTTTTCAACCTATGTAACTTTGTAACATTGTGATTTATCATAAAAACACAGAACGAGCAGTAGAATTGTAGCTTTACCTACACATTAAAGTTTAGGCAATCAATCGGAAAAATGTAAGTGTCCACCTATATGGCAAACCATTCTCATTCCCCATATTTTGTCCCGATAAAATAAAAAACACCTATACTCAGCAGACGTGCTGGCGCCGTTCAACTCGCTCTCCTGGGGCTTTCGTGTGGTTGTTAAGACACATAGGCCCGCGTCAAATCATCGCTGGCATCACTGTCTCCACCTTTGGACATTTTAGTAATCAAGGGGAAGTGAGATAGCAGCCAAAGCTTCCACTTCCTCTTGATTACGTATATGTCTGAAGGAGGAGACAGTGATGCCAGCGGTGATTGGTCGCCGGGCTCACGTGTCATAACAAACACACGAGAGCGTTGCTCTGTTGAAGTGAGGTGAAATGAAGCAAGAGAGTCACTGCCTGAGCTGTCAAATATTGTTGGCAGGACAAGCAGGTAGATAGCAAAAACCTGGATGTAAGTACTTAGCCACATGGGAAAAAATAACCAAAGTCTTGGAATAACCCCCACCGAAGGATGTTGTTTGGCCCGCAGAGCTGTAAAGGATGTGACAGCTCCTTCTACCTATATTCAAATGTATTCACGTCTTTCAGATGTGAATACCCTAGAACTCTGCGGTGCCAGGACTAGGGCAGAGAAAGCGCCTGTCAGCCCAAGCCCCAACATGTAGCCGCGTAATTAGGTCAACGCGCTGCTGACATCACACTGCTGCCGGCACTGCTGCCGGCACTGGGATCGCACAGGCAGAGGAGAAGTGAGGCACTGATATGCACTCCATGGAAGAGCCGAAGATAAAATGTCGTGTTATTTTAGGTGAGGGGCCAGGGGACGGAAGGATTGTTTTACTACGAGGGCACATAATATGATAATTTGGGACATCATGAGCAATTTGAGGTAATTTGAGACATTATGGGGAAATTTGGGACATTATGGGGGACATTATCAGTCAATTTGGGACATTATGGGGCAATTAGGGAGGACTGTGAAAGGGGCATAGTATAACAGAGGACAGTGGGGTGGGAGGGACATGAAAAGAGGCAGTTTGGGGGAGATTTGGAAAAGGGGTAATATGTGGGGGACATTATGGAAAGGGGTTATGTGGGAAATATGTGGGGGATATTATGTGTGGGAGATATTATACAGGTGGACAGAGTGGGGGATATTTTGGAGAAAGGCAGTGCGTTTGTAGGGATGTTTAAAGAGGGACAGTGTGGGGTAGTGGAAGTAGCTTGTAAAGTGCTAGTGCGAAATAGTTGTAGTAAAGGGTAGCAAAGGAATATGGTAGTGGACGATGTAAATACTACCACATAGTAAGTACATTATTTGGTGGTGTACAAAGAAAGTAACCCAGATGTACTTACAAGGAAAAAGGCTCCCTCTTCTGGATGGTGCCAACCGCAACGCACGTTTCGGCAATCCGCCTTCACCAGGGGGTCAAATTTCTTTAAACATGTTATTTGGATATGTTTAGTATCTGCAGTTTAACCTCTTAGCGGCATCTGGCAGATTGCACAGGATGTATATAGTAAATGCTTGAGCCTACTCCATACTCCGCAGTTCCTGGCTGTTTTACAGAGCTGTTCACCTGCCACAAACAAGGCTTAGTAGAAGATCACTAAAATGTCAATACTTTGCAGTTTTGGTATTGAAGAACTGAAATAAATTAACTTTTTGATGATAAAATAATTTAGTGAGACGCACTTATATGTTATTAAGGCAGGATTTAGACTGTTGTCTTAAAACTTGGGCCAGTAATGTCCGCAAATTGGTAACTTGACTAGCTCCTTGTGAAACTCTGTGTGCTTATCCACACAGCAGACACATTCTGGAACAGTCTGCTATTATTTGAACTCGTCTGGACCAGTTTGGAATACTGCACACTGCAGTGTGTAAAATTGGCCCTGTGCACTGGCACACTGAATATAATGGGCCCGTGTGCTCTGCATGCGTCTTCATGAAGCAGTCACTACTGATCTTCCTCTCTAGATACATTTCAACTATTTCTAGCTTGGTCTTTATACATCTAGGTACTTTGTGATTCACCTATGGTTTTCACTTCATGTAACTGACCAAAAACACAAAATAGCAACATTTATTATTCATGTTCTTCTATTGTTTTAGGTTGCTATTAACAAAAGAAACATGTAAATTAAAACCACTAATTTATTTTATATACACACTGTCAGTAACCATGTAATCATGGGAAACATACTGATGTGTAGCTCCCCATTTCAGTTTCACGCACATTACGCAGCAAACAACATATCTGTAGACATGAAATTATTGGTCACTAAATAAAGGGCATAAATCAAGTAGTTTACAGTTTCTGCATTGTATAGTTTGAGCCAACTAACCCAAAATGCCCTAATTGACTGTATGGAGTATTCATCCCGCACTTATTAGAAACTAAGATAAACATTTGGGTTCCCTAACAGAATAGATCTGGGTGTTGGCAGTTTAAAAGTCATAACATACTTGTGGACCCACTGGAAACGGAACCAACCGTCCCTGGATGAGCTGACCAGGTGGAACCAACTCCTATACAGGGAGCGTTAGGGGCAGGCTCAGGGGAAAGTATACCGCAATAGCTAGTAACAGAGGGCCGGCTCAAGGGAGACAGGAAAGACCAGGAGAGTGTGAGGAACTGGAAAACTAGAGATGGGGACTGTAAGCAGGAGAGGGAGAACAAGATTAGGGTACCCATGGACACGTGGGAGGAACAAAAGTAGGCTCTCCGGGAACGGGACCAGGACAGGGCAGAGCATAGGCTGGAGGTGTTCCAGGTTGAGGACAGGGCAGAGCGTACGCTGGGAAGCATACCGGGCTGAGTACAGGGCAGAGCGCACGCTGAGAAGCGTACTGGGCTGAGGACAAGGCAGAGCGCACGCTGGGAAGCATACCGGGATGAGGACAGGGCAGAGCACATACTGGGAAGAGCACCGGGCTGAGGACAGGGCAGATGAGACCTGAATACAGGAAATGTCTGCATCGATACCAATCGGTACCACACACACGCAGACGATACTCAGGCGCTTACCCAGGGCAGAAGGCAATATGATATACCCGGTGGCGGTCGCCATGACAGGGCGGAGCTTCCGGGTCACGACCCTCCCACAGTATGACGTGTAGAAGGAGCGCGCCGCCGGGACCCCATGCGCATGCACAGACAGCAGACCCTCTGAGTACCCGGAAGTGCCCGCTAGGCGCGACGCAGACCTCGTCCAGTGACTCGGCAGGAGCCCAGGTATCGTGGGATCGGGTGGCCGTAACAATTCTGGTATGTTACACCTATGTTTGTTAATCCCTTTATATGTTATTAAAGTGATTTAATCTTCCTACATGTCCAATGCTGAAGATTTTTTTTTTTTTAAGTAAAAAGACAAAATGGAACTTTTAACAAAAGATGCAAACAAGATTTCACAATTTTTTATGTACAAAAGATGCAAGCACACATTAACATAAATTAACTACTTTCTTCTACGATCTTCATGCTATATTTAGTTCTTAATTGTACTATTAATTAATTTGGTTAGATAAAGACATGTTATTCAACTGCAATTGGCAATAGAATGAAAAAAGTTATCATTTTCACACAGCCAAATGCCTGATTACTGAATGTTGGCGGGGAGAATAAAGGTCATTTTCTCCCTGCTGCATTCGGCTGCGTGCTGGCGCCGGACAGCATAATAGCATTGTTAACCTGCAGAATGAACCAATATCTGCAGGTTAACATAGTTATTTCTAGTGACAGGTTCCCTTTAAACTGTTCAGCCATATATAATGATAACACCTCCCTTGAATCCAGTAACAACAAAGCATGTCTATAGAGCCTTATTAGTTAGTTCTGATATTAGTATGAGCAACAAAAATACACTGCTCAAAAAAATTAAGGGAACACTTAAACAAAAGAATATAACTCCAAGTAAATCAAACTGTCCACTTAGGAAGCAACACTAATTGACAATCAATTTCACATGCTGTTGTGCAAATGGAATAGACAACAGATGGAAATTATTGGCAATTATCAAGACACACTCAATAAAGGAGTGGTTCTGCAGGTGGGGACCACAGACCACATCTCAGTACCAATGCTTTCTGGCAGATGTTTGGTCACTTTTGAGAGTTGGTTGTGCTTTCACACTCGTGATAGCATGAGACGGACACACAGTAAAACAGCCCTGGCTCACATTGCAAACTCAACTTCTTCAGCGATGCTCTAGAAGTGCTGAACGCCTCTGGAGAAAAACCCGCACACCAGATGACTTCATCCACTTTAAATTCATGTTAGGAACTTATAATGCTGCCCTTCACCTCGCCAAACAGACCTAATTCACCACCCTGATCTCCTCACTAGCCAACAACCCCAAGAAACTTTTTGACACTTTTTACTCCCTCCTCAGGCCAAAAGCACAAGCCCCTATCACAGACATTTGTGCTGACGACCTGGCCTCCCACTTTATAGAAAAAATAGATACTATCCGTCAGGAAATCTGCTCTCAACCACCAAGTGCTGTGACTCCCATCCCACCCTGCATTTCCCTTGGCTCACTTCCCACATTTGATCCTATCACAGAAGAAGAAGTCTCCAGACTCCTCTCTTCCTCTCGTCCGACTACATGCACTACCGACCTCATTCCCTCACATCTCCTCCAGTCTCTCTCTCCAGTTGTCACAACTCACCTAACTACAATCTTTAATCTCTCACTCTCCTCTGGCATTTTCCCATCTTCCTTCAAACACTCCATCATTACTCCACTACTAAAGAAACCCACTCTCGACCCTTCCTGCACAAACAACTACAGACCGGTCTCCAATCTCCCCTTCATCTCTAAACTTTTGGAGCGCCTAGTCTACTCCCGCCTTACCCGTTACCTCTCCACTTACTCTCTTCTAGACCCTTCACAGTCCGGCTTCCGCCCCCTACATTCGACTGAAACTGCACTTATCAAAGTGACCAATGACCTTCTGACAGCAAAACGTAACGGCGACCACTCTCTGCTCATTCTTCTCGACCTTTCTGCAGCTTTAGACACAGTTGACCACTGTCTCCTACTGTCTAGGCTCCAGTCACTAGGCATTAAGGACACTGCTCTCTCCTGGTTCTCTTCCTATCTTTCTGACCGTTCCTTCAGTGTTTCGTTCTCTGGCTCCACGTCATCTCCTCTTCCTCTCACTGTCGGTGTACCCCAGGGCTCAGTCCTTGGCCCCCTTCTCTTCTCTCTCTACACGGCCCCAATTGCACAGACCATCAGCAGATTTGGCTTTCAGTACCATCTTTATGCTGATGACACACAACTATACACGTCATCCCCTGACCTTACCCCCGCTGTTCTACAGAACACCACCGACTGTATGTCCGCAGTCTCCAACATTATGTCCGCTCTCTATCTGAAACTCAACCTCTCCAAAACTGAACTCCTTCTGCTTCTGCCGTCTACTAACCTCCCTAAATTTGACATTTCCCTCTCCGTGGGCGGCACCATAATAACACCCCGGCAGCAGGCTTGCTGTCTGGGTGTTATGTTTGACACCAATCTCTCCTTCACCTGCCATATACAATCTCTTGCCCGCTCTTGCCGCCTACACCTGAAGAACATCTCTAGAATCCGCCCTTTTCTCACCATGGAAACAACAAAAACCCTCACTGTAGCATTGATCCACTCCCGCCTGGACTACTGCAACGCTCTATTACTTGGCTTCCCCATTACTCGACTATCCCCTCTCCAGTCCATACTTAATGCAGCAGCCAGGGTCATCCATCTGGCTAATCGGTACTCGGACGCGTCCGCTCTTCGCCAGTCCTTACACTGGCTGCCCATTCATTTTAGGATCTAATTCAAAGTACTGGTTCTCACCCACAAAGCTCTCCACAGTGCAGCACCCCCCTACATCTCCTCCCTCATTTCTATCTATCGGCCTAACCGACTGCTGCGCTCTGCAAACGACTTTCGACTAACCTCTGCACTAATCCGTACCTCCCACTCCCGACTCCAAGACTTCTCCCGCGCTGCGCCAATCCTCTGGAATGCTCTACCCCAAGAAATTAGGACTATCCACAATTTGCATGGTTTCAGGCGCTCCCTCAAAACATATTTGTTCAGAGCGGCCTATCACATTCACTAATCAAAGTCATTCTATGTGTAAGTGTGCGTGTGTAGCCCATTCACTGTCTCCATCCATCCCTCACTCCCTCAAGATGGCTGGACCATCATTGTAAATGCACCATTGTATATAAACACCTGTACTTTGTATCTCCCCCACCTCATTGTACTGTAGATTGTAAGCTCTCACGAGCAGGGCGGCTTATTTTACTTTAATTATTGTATTGTTAACGTTGTTACTTATGACTTGTGTTTTGAAACTGTTAAACTGTAAAGCGCTGCGGAATATGTTGGCGCTATATAAGTAAAGATTATTATTATTATTATTATTACAACCCACACAAATGGCTCGGTGTTATGTTTCGGTAGCTGAGGAGGACAGGAACAACAGCAGGGCAGCCGAACACCTGAGATGTTGGTAACTGATGGGTTGCAGATTCCTAAACTAACGACACGACTAGAGGTAGCCGTGGAGCGTTCCTACGTTGATCCTAGACGCCTCGTCACAGCCTGAGAGATAACTATACCTAAAGGCAGAAAGATGAAAGCTATCTGCCCCGGAGCAGATCCCCAAAGAAAATAGGAAGCCCCCAAACATATGGCGGTTAGACAAGATGAAAATACAAACATAGGCAGAAAATAGACTGAGCAAACGCTGGGGCCACAAGCTGACTAAATAGGATAGGACAGGAGAGATTACTTTCTGCAACCCAGAAAACCCTACAAAAATCCAACAATTCTGATTACAAAAATACTGAGATCACACAATCTCGCCACCCACTAAATCAGATCTCAGTGTGAACAAAAACCAAGCCGCAGCCGCTGAAAAAACAGGAAAAAGCAAATGAGCAAATAACAGTGGCTGCAGATAAACTGTGATGACCTCAGGCCCCAGGAGGGGACCTGGCTGACCTCCACAAAAGTGCAGAAAACAATGCAAAAAGCAAGCACAAAAAGAAAAGCAAAAAATCTCTTATCTGAAAGCAGGAGATGCAGGCAAGACTCCAGCAAACTTCCAAATGAACCAGGAACCACAATTGAGACAAGAACAATTGATCTCCGGCAACCATCATGGGAGGGAACCTCCCTTATATCAGACCAGTCAGTGAACCCAGATTGCCACTCCTCGCTGAAAGTTTCAGTACTGTCTGTAACCACCAGAGGAGCCTCTGCTCAGAAACCATCTCTAGCACATTCATAACAGCTCGGGTAGTGCAGCTCATCCAGGATGGCACATCAATGCGAGCTGTGGCAAGAAGGTTTGCTGTGTCTGTCAGCGTAGTGTCCAGAGGCTGGAAGCACTACTAGGAGACAGGCCAGTACACCAGGAGATGTGGAGGGGCCGCAGGAGGGCAACATCCCAGCAGCAAGACTGCTTCCTCTGCCTTTGTGCAAGGAGGAACAGGCGGAGCACTGCCAGAGCCCTGCATAATTACTTCCAGCAGGCCACAAATGTGCATGAGTCTACACAAACGGTTAGAAATCGACTCCATGAGGATGGTCTTAGTGCCCGACGTCCACAGATGGGGGTTGTGCTCACAGCCCAACACCGTGCAGGACGCTTGGCATTTGCCACAGAACACCAGGATTCGCATATTCGCCACTGGTGCCCTATGCTCTTCACAGATGAAAGCAGGTTCACACTGAGCACATGTGACAGACGTGACAGAGTCTGGACACGCTGTGGAAAGCGATCTGCTGCCTACAACATCCTTCAGCATGACCAGTTTGGCAGTGGGTCAGTAATGGTGTGGGGTGGCATTTCTTTAGAGGGCCACACAGCCCTCCATGAGCTTGCCAGAGGTAGCCTGTCTGCCATTAGGTACCGAGATGAGATCCCCAGACCCCCTTGTGAGACCATATGCTGGTGCGGTTGGCCCTCGGTTTTTCCTAATGCAGGACAATGCCAGACCACATGTGGCTGGAGTGTGTCAGCAGTTCCTGCAAGATGAAGGCATTGAATCTATAGACTGGCCCGCCTGTTCCCCAGACCTGAATCCGATTAAGCACATCTGGAACATCTCGCTCCATTCGCCAATGCCACTTTGCACCACAGACTGTCCAGAAGTGGCAGATGCTTTAGTCCAAGTCTGGGAGGAGATGCCTCAGGAGACCATCTGCCGCCTCATCAGGAGCATGCACAGGCATTGTAGGGAGATCATACAGGCACGTGGAGGCCACACACACTACTGAGCATCATTTTGACTTGTTTTAAGGACATTACATTCCCTCTAATTTTGTGGGTGACTCCAAATCCAGGCCTCCATTGGTTAATAAATTTGATTTCCATTGATGAATTTTGTGAATTGTCAATCAGTGTTGCTTCCTAAGTGGACAGTTGATTTCACAGAAGTTTGATTTACTTGGAGATATATTCTGTTCCCTTTATTTTTTGAGCAATGTATATTGCTTAAAATACAAAGTAAACGTGCTATCCTTAATTTTAGACCTTTTACAGATCATTTCCCCTTCAACTTGTTAAACTGTTCACAATAACAGTAATTTTGACCAGGGTGCCCACATTTTTACATGCCACTGTACTTAGATATTTACTTGAGCTTTGTAATTAGATGTTTTATAGTATAATTTGATATTTTATTCTAGTAGCGATATGTACATTCTGTTATTATACCTCAGAACTGTATTCACAAATCTGCTGGTAGTCATTGGAAACAGTCAAAAAAAGGGTGAGCTCCCATAAAACATCAGATAACTGCATATTGCCTGGTGTAAAGGTTTTATGGATTACAGTAAGATTTGATACTTTAACTCCTTCACCCGCAAGCCTGTTTTCAGCTTCCTGACAAGGCAAATTTTTACAATTCTGCCCAGTGTCACTTTATATGATAGTAACTCTGGAATGCTTCAATGGATCCCACTGATTCTGAGACTGTTTTCTCGTGACGTATTGTACTTCATGATAGTGGTAACATTTATTTGATATGACTTGTGTTTATTTGTGAAAAAATCAGAAATTTGTCAAAAATGTTGAAAATTTAGCAATTTTCAAAATTTTAATTTTTATGCCCTTAAATCAGAGAGTAATTTCCCACATGTCTACAGTCATGGCCAAAAGTTTTGAGAATGACACAAATATTAATTTTTACAAAGTCTACTGCTTCACTTTTTCTAATGGCAATTTGCATATCCCCTTCACCCCCAAGGGTGGTTTGCACGTTAATGACCGGGCCAATTTTTACAATTCTGACCACTGTCTCTTTATGAGGTTATAACTCTGGAACGCTTCAACGGATCTTCGCGATTCTGAGATTGTTTTCTCGTGACATATTGTACTTCATGTTAGTGGTAAAATTTCTTCGATATACCTTGCGTTTATTTTTGAAAAAACCGCAAATATGGCGAAAATTTTAAAAATTTTGCAATTTTCAAACTTTGAATTTTTTTTCCCTTAAAACAGAGAAATATGTCACACAAAATAGTTAAGAAATAACATTTCCCACATGTCTACTTTACATCAGCACAATTTTGGAACCAAAATTTTTCTTTGTTAGGAAATTAGAAGGGTTAAAAGTTGACCAGTGATTTCTCATTTTTACAACAAAATTTACAAAGCCATTTTTTTACGGACCACCTCACATTTGAAGTCACTTTGACGGGTCTATATGGCAGAAAATACCCAAAAGTGACACCATTATAAAAACTGCACCCCTCAAGGTACTCAAAACTACATTCAAGAAGTTTATTAACCCTTCAGGTGCTTCACAGGAGCTGAAGCAACGTGGATGGAAAAAATTAATATTTAACTTTTTAGCCACAAAAATGATCTTTTACAAACTTTTTTTTATTTTCACAAGGGTAAAAGGAGAAAATGGACAGATAAAGTTGTTGTGCAATTTCTCCTGAGTACACCAATACCCATATGTGGGGGAAAACCACTGTTTGGGCACACGGCAGAGCTCGTAAGGGAAGGAGCGCCGTTTGACTTTTTCAAACTAAAATTGGCTGGAGTTGAGATTGGACGCCATGTCGTGTTTGGAGAGCCCCTGATATGCCTAAACAGTGGAAACCCCCGACAAGTGACACCATTTTGGAAACTAGACCCCCTAAGGAACTTATCTAGATCTGTTGTGAGCACTTTGAACCCCAAAGTGTTTCACAAAAGTTTATAATGCCTGGGTGTGAAAAAAAAAAAAAACAATTTTCCACAAAAATGATTTTTTAGTCCCAAATTTTTGATTTTTCCCAAGGAAATTGGACCCCAAAACTTGTTGTCCAATTTGTCCTGAGTACGCTGATACCCCATATTGTGGGGGGGGGAAACTGTTTGGGCGCACGGCAGGGCTTGGAAAAGAAGCAGTAACGTTTTGGAATGCAAACATTGATGGGGGTCATGTTCCGTTTGTAGTGCCCCAGATGAGCCTAAACAGTGGAAACCCCCCACAAGTGACCCCATTTTGGAAGCTAGACCCCTAAGGAACTTATCTAGATCTTTGGTGAGCACTTTGAACCCCCAAGTGCTTCACACAAGTTTATAATGCCCGGGCATGAAAATAAAAAATCCTATTTTTTTCCCACAAAAATTATCTCTTAGTCACTAATTTTTTATTTTCCCATAGGTAACAGGAGAAATTGGACCACAAAATTTGTTGTCCAATTTGTCCTGAGTACGCTGATGCCCCATATGTGGGGGGGAACCACTGTTTGGGCGCATGGCAGAGCTCGGAATGGAAGGAGCACCATTTGACTTTTTCCAACCAAAATTGGCTGGAATTGAGATTGGACGCCATGTTGCATTTGGAGAGCCCCTGATGTGCCTAAACAGTGGAAACCCCCCACAAGTGACCCCATTTGGGAAACTAGACCCCCTAAGGAACTTATCTAGATCTTTGGTGAGCAATTTGAACCCCCAAGTGCTTCACACAAGTTTATAACGTAGAGCCGTAAAATTAAAAAATTATATTTTTTCCACAAAATTGATCTTTTCACCCAATTTTTATTTTCCCAAGGGAAACAAGACTCCAAAAGTTATTGTGAAATTTGTCCTGAGTGCGCTGATACCCCATATGTGGGGTAAACCACTGTTTGGGTGCATGGCAGAGTTTGGAAGGGAAGGAGCGCCGTTTGACTTTTTCAACGCAGAATTGGCTGGATGCCATGTCGTGTTTGGAGAGCTCCTGATCTGCCTAAACAGTGGAAACCCCCCACAAATGACACCATTTTGGAAACTAGACCCCTCAAGGAACTTATCTAGATGTGTGGTGAGCACTTTGAACCCCAAAGTGCTTCACAGAAGTTTATAACGTACAGCCGTAAAATAAAAAATTTCTTATTTTTTTTTACAAAAATGATTTTTTAGCCCCCAATATTTTATTTTCACAAGGGTAACAGGAGAAATTGGACCCCAAAAGTTGTTGTCCAATTTGTCCTGAGTATGCTGATACCCAATATGTGGGAGTAAACTACTGTATGGGCGCACGTCGGGGCTCGGAAGGGAAGTAGTGACGTTTTGGATTGCAGACTTTGATGGAATGGTCTGGGGGAGTCATGTCGCATTTGGAGAGCCCCTGATGCGCCTAAACAGTGGAAACCCCCCACAAGTGACCCCATTTTGGAAAATAGACCCCACAAGGAACTTATCTAGATGTGTGGTGAGCACTTTGAACCCCGAAGTGCTTCACAGAAGTTTATAACGTACAGCCGTAAAAATAAAAAATCCTTTTTTTTTTTACAAAAATGATTTTTTCGCCCCCAATATTTTATTTTCACAAGGGTAACAGGAGAAATTGGACCCCAAAAGTTGTTGTCCAATTTATCCTGAGTACGCTGATACCCAATATGTGGGAGTAAACTACTGTATGGGCGCACGTCGGGGCTCGGAAGGGAAGTAGTGACGTTTTGGATTGCAGACTTTGATGGAATGGTCTGGGGGCGTCATGTCGCATTTGGAGAACCCCTGATGCGCCTAAACAGTGGAAACCCCCCACAAGTGACCCCATTTTGGAAAATAGACCCCACAAGGAACTTATCTAGATGTGTGGTGAGCACTTTGAACCCCGAAGTGCTTCGCAGAAGTTTATAACGTACAGCCGTAAAAATAAAAAATCCTTTTTTTTTTTACAAAAATGATTTTTTCGCCCCCAATATTTTATTTTCACAAGGGTAACAGGAGAAATTGGACCCCAAAAGTTGTTGTCCAAATTGTCCTGAGTACGCTGATACCCAATATGTGGGAGAAAACTACTGTATGGGCACACGTCGGGGCTCGGAAGGGAAGTAGTGACGTTTTGGATTGCAGACTTTGATGGAATGGTCTGGGGGCATCATGTCACATTTGGAGAGCCCCTGATGCGCCTAAACAGTGGAAACCCCCCACAAGTGACCCCATTTTGGAAAATAGACCCCACAAGGAACTTATCTAGAAGTGTGGTGAGCGCTATGAAGCCCCAAGTACTTCACAGAAGTTTTATAACATACAGCCGTAAAAACAAAAAACTCATTTTTTTTTTTTACAAAAATGATTTTGTCGCCCCCAGTTTTTTATTTTCCCAAGGGTAACAGGAGAAATAGGCCAAATTGCACAATAACTCTTGCGGTCCAGAGTATGCTGATACCCCATATGTGGGGTAAACTACTGTTTGGGCGCATGGCAGAGCTCAGAAGTGAAGGAGCACCATTTGACTTTTTCAACGCAGAATTGGCTGGAATTGAGATCAGACGCCATGTCACATTTCGAGAGTCCCTGATGTGCCTAAACAGCAGAAACCCCCCAATTCTAACTCCAACCCTAACCTCAAACACCAATAACCCTAGTCCCAACCCTAACCACAAACCTAACCCTAACACACCCATAACCCTAATCCCAACCCTAATCCTAACGTTAGCGCCAACCCTAACCCTAATACTAACGTTAGCGCCAACCCTAACCCTAACTTTAGCCGCAACCCTAACCCTAACGGGAAAATGGAAATAAATACATTTTTTAATTTTATTATTTTTCCCTAACTAAGGGGGTGATAAAGGGGGTTTGATTTACTATTTATAGCGGGTTTTTGTGATTGGCAGCTGTCACGCTAAAAGACGCTTTTTATTGCAAAAAATAGTTTTTTGCATCACCACATTTTGAGAGCTATAATTTTTGCATATTTTGGCCCACAGAGTCGTGTGAGGTCTTATTTTTTGCGGGACGAGTTGACGTTTTTATTTGTACCATTTTTGAGCACGTGACATTTTTTGATCGCTTTTTATTTCGATTTTTGGGAGGTTAGAATGAACAAAAATCAGCAATTCATGAATTTCTTTTGGGGGAGGCGTTTATACCGTTCCGCGTGTGGTAAAATTGATAAAGCAGTTTTATTCTTCAGGTCAGTACGATTATGGCGATACCTCATTTATATCATTTTTTTAGGTTTTGGCGCTTTTATAGAATGAAAACAATTTTATATAAAAAATCATTATTTTTGCATCGCTTTATTCTGCGAGCTATAACTTTTTTATTTTTTCGCTCATGATGCTGTGTGATGGCTCATTTTTTGCGGGACAAGATGACGTTTTCAGCGGTACCATGTTTATTTATATCGGTCTTTTTGATCGCGTGTTATTTCACTTTTTGTTCGGCGGTATGATGATAAAGCATTGATTTTTTGCTTCGTTTTTTTTTTTTAAGGGGTTCACTAAAGGGGTTAACTAGTGGGACAGTTTTATAGGGGGGGTCGTTACGGACGCGGCGATACCAAATATGTGTACTTTTATTGTTTTGTTTTTTTTATTTACAGGAAAAAATGAATTTATTGGGGAATATTTTTTTTTTTTTTATGATTTTTTTTTACACTTTTTATTTTTACTTTTTTTACTTTTTTACTTTGTCCCAGGGTGGGACATCACAGTATTTTATCAGATCGCTGGTGTGACAGTGTGCACAGCACTCTGTCACACCAGCGATCGCTCTGGCATCGCTGCAGGCTTCCCCAGCGCCTGCTCTCAGCAGGCACTGAGGAAGCCGCCTCCCTGCAGGACCCCGGCGCCATCTTGGATCCGGGGACCTGGAGGGAGGACGGACCCTCGGAACAGCGCGACACATCGCGCTGCTCTGAGGGTCTCAGGGGAGCGCGCAGGGAGCCCCCTGCCTGCGCGATCCTCCCCTGTGCCCCGGGTACACTGCGATCATGTTTGATCGCGGTGTGCCAAGGGTTAATGTGCCGGGAGCGGTCCGTGACCGCTCCTGACACACAGTCACGGGTGTCAGCTGTGATAATCAGCTGACACCCGGCGGCGATCAGCTGTGCTCCCCCCGGGAGCGCAGCTGATCGCCCATGACGTACTATTCCGTCCATGGGAATTAGGTCCAGGGTCACATGGACGGAATAGTACGTCTGATGGAATAAAGGGGTTAAACTCCAGAATGTTATAAAGAGTGACCAGCTTAACAGCAATTACTTGCAAAGTCAATATTTGGCTAAAAAATGAACTCTATCCCCCAAAACACATTTCAACATCATTGCAGCCCTGCCTTAAAAGGACCAGCTAACCTCTTTTCAGTGATTGCTCCATTAACACAGGTGTTGGTATTGATGAGGACATGGCTGGAGATCAATCTGTCATGATTAAGTAAGAATGACACCACTGGACACTTTAAAAGGAGGCTGGTGCTTGGCATCATTGTTTCTCTTCTGTTAACCATGGTTATCTCTAAAGAAACACGTGCAGTCATCATTGCATTGCACAAAAATGGCCTAACAGGGAAGAGTATCGCAGCTAGAAAGATTGCACCTCAGTCAACAATCTATCGCATCATCAAGAACTTCAAGGAGAGAGGTTCCATTGTTACCAAAAATGCTCCAGGGCGCCCAAGAAAGCCCAGCAAGCGCCGGGACCGTCTCTTAAAAGTGTTTCAGCTGCGCTATCGGGCTACCAGCAGTGCAGAGCTTGCTCAGGAATGGCAGCAGGCAGGTGTGAGTGCATCTGCACGCACTGTGAGGCGGAGACTCTTGGAGCAAGGCCTGGTCTCAAGGAGGGCAGCAAAGAAGCCACTTCTCTCCAGAAAAAACATCATGGACAGACTGATATTCTGCAAAAGGTACAGGCAGTGGACTGCTGAGGACTGGGGTAAAGTTATTTTCTCTGATGAATCCCCTTTTCGATTGTTTGGGACATCAGGAAAACGCCTCATTCGGAGAAGACAAGGTGAGCGCTACCACCAGTCTTGTCATGCCAACTGTTAAACATCCTGAAACCATTCATGTGTGGGGTTGCTTCTCAGCCAAGGGAATCGGCTCTCTCACAGTCTTGCCTAAAAACATAGCCATGAATAAAGAATGGTACCAGAATGTCCTCCAAGAGCAACTTCTCCCAACCCTCCAAGAGCAGTTTGGCGATCAACAATGCCTTTTCCAGCATGATGGAGCACCTTGCCATAAAGCAAAGGTGATAACTAAATGGCTCAGGGAACAAAACATAGAGATTTTGGGTCCATGGCCTGGAAACTCCCCAGATCTTAATCCCATTGAGAACTTGTGGTCAATCATCAAGAGACGGGTGGACAAACAAAAACCTAAAAATTCTGACAAAATGAAAGCATTGATTGTGCAAGAATGGACTGCTATCAGTCAGGATTTGGTCCAGAAGTTGATTGAGATCATGCCAGGGAGAATTGCAGAGGTCCTGAAGAAGAAGGGTCAACACTGCAAATATTGACTTGCTGCATTAACTCATTCTAACTGTCGATATAAGCTTTTGTAATTGTTACTCATATGTTTGCAATTATTATATTTCTGTCTGTGATAAAAACATCTGTCAAACACACATAAAAACCAGAGGGCAGCAGATCATGTGAAAATATAATATTTGTGTCATTCTCAAAACTTTTGGCCATCACTGTACTTTACATAAGCGATTTCTCATTTTTCCAACAAAACTTACAAAACCATTCTTATAGGGACCACATCACATTTGAAGTGACTTTGAGGGGTCTATATGATAGAAAATACCCAAAAGTGACACCATTCTAAAAACTGCACCTCTCAAGGTGCGCAAAACCATATTCAAGAAGCTAGTAGGTGTTTCACTGGAATGTGGAAGGAAAAAATAAACCTTTAACTTTCTTTCACAAAAATTTTCCTTTATAACTAATTTTTTTTACTTTCGCAAGGGTAACAGGAGAAAATGGACCATACAATTTGTTGTGCAATTTTTCCTGAGTGCGTCAATACCCAATATGTGGAGGAAAACAACTGGTCGCACGGCAGGGCTTGGAAGGGAAGGAGCGCCATTTGACTTTTTGAATGTAAAATTTGCTGGAATAATATCGGATGCCATGTCACGTTTGGAGAGCCGCTGATGTGGCTAAACAGTGGAAATCCCCCACAACTGACACCATTTTGGAAACTAGACACCTTAGGGAACTTATCTAAATGTGTATTGAGCACCTTGAACCTACAAGTGCTTCACAGAAGTTTATAACGTAGAGCCGTGAAAATAAAAAAAACATCACATTTATCCAAGATAAATCTTTTTAGCTCCAAATTTTGTATTTTTACAAGGGTAACAGCAGAAAGTGGACACCAAAATTTGTTGTGCAATTTCTCCTGAGTACACCGATACCCCATATGCGGTCGAAAACTACTTTTGAGGCACAGTGCAAGGGTCAGAAGGGAAGAAAAGCCATATTTCAGTGCAGATTTTGCTGCACTTGCTTGAATGTAGCATGTAATATTGGCAGAGTCCCATAGGTGCCAGAACAGCAGAAGCCCCTATAAGTGACCCCATTTTGCAAAGTAAACCTCTCAATAAATTAATCTAGGGGTGCAGTGATTATATTAACACCACAGGTGTGTCACAGAATTTTATACCATTGAGCATTAAAGAAAAAAATATTTTCATATTTACCACCAAGATTGGGTTAGCCCCATGGTTTACATTTTCTTACTGTGGGAAATGGGTAAAAATGGCACTAAAATTTGTCCCACAATTTCAGCTGAATGTAGAAATCCCCCCTCAAGTGACTCCATTTTGGAAATTATACCCCTTTGGGAATTTATCTACAGAAGTAGTGATGTTTTTGCCTCCATGGGTGTTTTCCAGAAACAAGCAGCAGTGGATGTTGCTGAGTGAAAATTGCAAACTGCCGTTGTAGTAACCAGTATGCTGTAGCGACCAGTTCATTGTAGTGACCAGTACATTATGCACAGCTTGTGGTTCTGGAAACACGCACCCGTAAGCTAGGCCGGCTCTCATCACTACAGAAATGCCAAACATGTGGGCGCTAAATGTGGTTTAGACACATTTGGGCTCAGAAGGGAGGAGGGCATTTGGATTTGGGAGCAGAAAATTTGCTGAATTTCTTTTGGGGGCGAGGAGCCATTTCGCTTTTCCAGAGCCTTTGTGCTACCAGTAACTTGGAAGCCCCCTATATTTCCATTAACAGATGACAGACCTGAGTAGGGACTTGCTTTTTTGTGGATTGAGTTGAAGCTTTTATTTAAGAACATTTTACATGACATTTATGATAACATTTATCCGGCACTCTACACTGAATACTTACTTTGGGGTTTCCATCTAAATCTCTGAGTGACGTGACAGATGAAACCCTCAATGGATCTATTCCATATAATGAGGCAGCAGAGTAAGGCTGGGGTCACACTAGCGACAAAATCGGACGACTGCAATGCGATGAAATATCGCATTGCAGTCGGACCAATGTTAATCTATGGAGCAGCTCCTAGTATCAGATTTTTTGTGGTCCGTTTTAAACGTCCGAGTGCAATCGCAGCATGCTGCGATTGTCACCGATTGTGGGTCGACTATCGCCAATGCAAGTCAATGGGAGCGCTGAAAAATCTGATTACAAACGGACCGCACGTGTGACTTGCGATTAAATCGCACCGGTGTCCTTTAGAAAAGCCGGCAATTCATCCCCGGCTATACTGTAAAATCACACTGACAGCTTTATTAAAGAATAGAATCAATACATATACACACATAGAATACATATATATATATATATATGTCATTGTGACATATATATATACATATATTTATAGTTCCTAGACTTCTACATACTGTAATAGCCGCTAATTCAATTGCCGGCTTTTGTGAAATCACAGAAGCCGACATGAAATGATACATTGTTTCCACACAGTTAACCATGTAATTTCCTGTATTTTGATATATGGTTTGAACTTACAATTACATAAGTGTATGTGTACAAAATTTCAGACATGTAGGGGTTAATTAAAGGTGTAAATTCGTTGTAAAAAAAATGCGTGGACTCCCGCTGTATTTTCTCCACCAGACAGACAAAGCAAGCGAGTGGGGGCAGATAATAATAGCCTAGGGAGGGTACATTTTTTTTGTGCCCCCCCGGCTACTGACATCTGCCCCAGACACCCCAGAAAGGGCAAATCTAATTAGAGATTTGACACATTTTTTTACAACGAATTTACACCTTTAATTAACCCCTACATGTCTGAAATTTTGTACACATACACTTATGTAATTGTAAGTTCAAACCATATATCAAAATACAGGAAATTACATGGTTAACTGTGTCTAAACAATGTATCATTTCATGTCGGCTTCTGTGATTTCACAAAAGCCGGCAATTGAATTAGCGGCTATTACAGTATGTAGAAGTCTAGGAACTATAAATATATGTATATATATATGTCACAATGACATGTATATATATGTGTTCTATGTGTATATATCTATTCTTTCTATTGTGATTTAAATACTATTCTTTTGGATCCATTATATGTCAGTTTTGCAAGCCTGCGAGAAATTCTCGCAAGTCGGATGTAAATCGGATGTGACAACTACGGTCAGATGCGACTAAATCGCATCAACTACAAAAAATCGGATGCCAGTCGCATCAATGTTCATGAAATTTTAATCTGATTATCGACCGACTAAAACGGTCAGATTTTTTACTCGGTGTGTGTGACTCCAGCCTTACTGTGGAATCTGTCTGGCCTCTGTTGAGTGTTTTCCTTTTCAGAAGTGCACAAAACAGTGGCCAATGGCTCTTTTATGCAATCCTAAAAGGACGGACACAGCCGGATCACAGGTACTATGGCGTCCACAGTGCCTTAACCCCTTAACGACCAAGCCATTTTGTAGGTTAAAGACCAGGCCAATTTTTACATTTCTGACCACTGTCTCTTTATGAGGTTATAACTCTGGAACGCTTCAACGGATCTTGGCGATTCTGAGATTGTTTTCTCGAGACATATTGTACTTCATGATAGTGGTAAAATTTCTTCAATATAACTTGCATTTATTTATGAAAAAAACGGAAATATGGCAAAAATTTTGAAAATTTTGCAATTTTCAAACTTTTAATTTTTATGCCATTAAATCAGAGAGATATGTCACAAAAATTAGTTAATAAATAACATTTCCCACATGTCTACTTTACATCAGCACAATTTTGGAACCAAAATTTTTTTTTGTTAGGAAGTTATAAGTGTTAAAAGTTGACCAGCAATTTCTCATTTTTCCAACAAAATTTACAAAATCATTTTTTTTAGGGGCCACCTCACATTTGAAGTGAATTTGAGGGGTCAATATGACAGAAAATACCCAAAAGTGACACCATTCTAAAAACTGCACCCCTCAACGTGTTCAAAGCCACATTCAATAAGTTCATTAACCCTTTAGGTACTTCACAAGAATTGAAGCAATGTGGAAGGAAAAAATTAACATTTAACTTTTTTTCCCAAAATTTTTCTTTCGACACAATTTTTTAAAATTTTTCAAGGGTATCAGTAGAAAATGAACCACAATATTTGTTGTACAATTTCTCCTGAGTACATCGATACCCCATGTGTGGGGGTAAACCACTATTTGGGCGCATGGCAGAGCTCGGAAGGGAAGCAGCGCCATTTGACTTTTTTGGCTGGAATTGAGATTGGACGCCATGTCGCATTTGGAGAGTCCCTGTGTGCCTAAACAGTGGAAACCCCCCACAAGTGACCCCATTTTGGAAACTAGACCCCCCAAGTAACTTATCTAAATGTGTTGTGAGAGCTTTTCACCCCCAAGGGCTTCACAGAAGGTTATAACGTAGAGCCGTAAAATTAAAAAATCATGTTTTTTCCACAAAAATGATCTTTTCATCCCAATTTTATTTTCCAAAGGATAAAAGGACCCCAAAAGTTATTGTGCAATTAGTCCTGAGTACGCTGATACCCCATATGTGGGGGTAAACCACTATTTGGTGCATGGCAGAGCTCGGAAGGGAAGCAGCGCCATTTGACTTTTTTGGCTGGAATTGAGATTGGACGCCATGTCGCATTTGGAGAGTCCCTGTGTGCCTAAACAGTGGAAACCCCCCACAAGTGACCCCATTTTGGAAACTAGACCCCCCAAGTAACTTATCTAAATGTGTAGTGAGAGCTTTGAACCCCCAAGGGCTTCACAGAAGGTTATAACGTAGAGCCGTAAAATTAAAAAATCATATTTTTTCCACAAAAATGATCTTTTCATCCTAATTTTTATTTTCCAAAGGATAAAAGGACCCCAAAAGTTATTGTGCAATTAGTCCTGAGTACGCTGATACCCCATATGTGAGGGTAAACCACTATTTTGGTGCATGGCAGAGCTCGGAAGGGAAGCAGCGCCATTTGACTTTTTTGGCTGGAATTGAGATTGGACGCCATGTCGTATTTGGAGAGCCCCTGTGTGCCTAAACAGTGGATACCCCCCACAAGTAACCCCATTTTGGAAACTAGACCCCCCAAGGAACTTATCTAGATGTGTGGTGAGAGCTTTGAACCCCCAAGGGCTTCACAGAAGGTTATAACGTAGAGCTGTAAAATTAAAAAATCATATCTTTTCCACTAAAATGATCTTTCCACCCCCAATTGTTATTTTCCAAAGGGCAACAGGACCCCAAAAGTTATTGTGCAATTTGTCCTGAGTACGCTGATACCCCATATGTGGGGGTAAACCACTATTTTGGCGCATGGCAGAGCTGGAAAGGGAAGGAGCGCCTTTTTCAAATGCAGATTTTGATGGAATGGTCTGCGGGTGTCATGTCACGTTTGGAGAGCCCTGATGTGCCTAAACAGTAGAAACCCCCACAAGTGACTCCATTTTGGAAACTAGACCCCCCAAGGAACTTATCTAGATGTGTGGTGAGCACTTTGAACCCTCAAGTGCTTCACAGAAGTTTATAACGTAGAGCCGTGAAAATAAAAATATCATATTTTTTTCCACAAAAATAATCTTTTTGCCCCCAAATTTTTATTTTTATAAGGGTAACAGGAGAAATAGGACCCCAAAAGCTATTGTGCAATTTGTCCTGAGTACGCTGATATCCCATATGTGGGGGGGAACCACTATTTTGACGCATGGCAGAGCTCGGAAGGGAAGGAGCACCGTTTTTAAATGCAGACTTTGATGGAATGGTCTGCAGGTGTCATGTCGCGCTTGGAGAGCCCCTGATGTGCCTAAACAGTAGAAACCCCCCACAAATGACCCCATTTTGCAAACTAGACCCCCCAAGGAACTTATCTAGATGTGTGGTCAGCACTTTGAACCCCCAAGGGCTTCACAGAAGTTTATAATGTAGAGCCGTGAAAATAAAAAAATCATATTTTTTTCCACAAAAATGACCTTTTTGCCCCAAATTTTTATTTTTCTAAGGGTAACAGGAGAAATAGGACCCCAAAAGCTATTGTGCATTTTGTCCTGAGTACGCTGATACCCCATATGTGGGGGGGAACCACTGTGATCGCCTTACTGCGATCTTTGGGAGGCACAATGAACAAATCCACAAAAGGTGAAGAATTGTTTTTCTTTTTTACGCCGTTCCTCGTGCGGTATTAGTGATTAGGCGACTTTATTCCTCGGATCGGTGCGATTACAGCGATACCAGATTTACACCCTTTTTTCATGTTTAGCTTCTGTCACACACTAAAAGATGCTTTTTCTTGGAATAATTTTTTGTAAGAAATTTTTGCATCGCTGTATTTTGAGAGCTATAATTTTTCCATATTTCGGCCGACAGAGTTATCTGTGGGCTTATTTTTTGCGGGACGAGCTGACGTTTTTATTGGTACCATATTCGGGCACATAACGTTTTTTGATCGTTTCCTATTCCGATTTTTGTGGAATCAGAATGAACAAAAACCAGCAATTCAGGAATTGTTTTTTTTTTTTTCCCTCCGTTCCGTGTGTGGTAAAATTGATAAAGCAGCTTTATTCTTCGGGTTACTACAGTTACGGCGATTCCTCATTTATATATTTTTTTTTATGTTTTGGCGTTTTTTACACAATAAAAAATTTTATAGAAAAAAATAATTATTTTTGCATCAGTTTATTCCGCGAGCTATAACTTTTTTATTTTTTCGCTGATGATGCTGTATAGCAGCTTGTTTTTTGCGGGACAAGATGACGTTTTCAGCGGTACCATGATTATTTATATCTGACTTTTTGATCGCGTGTTATTGCACTTTTTCCAAGCGGTATAATGATACGGCTTGGAAAAAGTATAATTTACTACTTTTTTGTGGTTTTTTTTTTACGGCTTTCACTGAAGGGGTTAACTAGGGTTACGTTTTTATAGATGGGATTTTTACGGACGTGGCGATACCTAACATGTGTATGTTTTTTGTTTTTTATTTTTTTTATTACATAAAAATATGTATTTTTTAGGGGATTTTTTTAAATTATTTTTTAATATTTTTTTTTACAATTTTTTTTAAAAAATGATTTTTTTTAACTTGTCCCTTTATGGGACTTTCACTTTTTTTACTTTTTATTGCAGTTACAATGCATTGCAATGCTCTGGCATTGCAATGCATTGCAACTATAGTGGAAGCTGCTGTGACAATGATCACAGCAGCTTTCCGTAGCTAGATGACCCGGAGGTTGTCATGACAACCCCCGGGTCATCAAGGCAGAGATCGGGCCCTGCAAATACATTGCAGGGTGACGATCTGAGGCAGAGGGAGCTCCCGACCCTCTGCCTCCCCCCCTGAGCTCTGCGATCGCGCTCGATCGCAGCAGTCAGGGGGTTAACAGCCAGGGGCGGTGGGGGCTCCGCTCCTGGCTGTCAGTGCAGGAAGCCTGGCCACTGCAGCGCCGGCTCCTGCACTGATCGCGCTGGAGAAGCTGAAATTTCAGCTTCTCCTGCACGATCGCTGCTGTGTTTGGTCAGTCAGATTGACTGACCAAGCACAGCGTTGTAGGTGCGGGGACCGACGGCAAAGGTCCCCGCACCGCTTGCCGTGCCTGTCAGCTGTCTGTGACAGCTGTCGGCACTGATCTACCACTGCGTGTTTACACGCAGTGGTAGATCAAAGCCATGACGTGCAGAGTCCGTCCTGGTGCCGGAACTGACACCTTGCCATGACGGACTCTGCACGTCAGTGGACATTAAGGGGTTAATCTGCCTCATTATAGGGAATCTTCCGTCAAGGGTTCTGTCTGAATCATGTATTTCAGAGATTTACATGGAAGCCCCAATGTAAGTGCTCAGTGTAGAGCGCAGGATAAATGTGCGCCGAGCCTTACTGTGATCTTTGGAAGGCAGAATGTAAAAATCAACAGCATTTGAAAAATTGTTGTTTTTATTTATTTTTTTACGCCGTACATCATGCGGTATAAGTGATTAGACGACTTTATTCTTCGGATCAGTGCGATTACAGTGATACCATATTTATGTTGGGTTTTTATGTTTGGGGGCTGTCACACACTTAAACACACTTTTTATTGCGAAAACTAGTTTTTGCATCACCATATTTAGACAGCTATAATTTTACCACATTTCGGCCAACAGTCATGTGCTGACATAAGAAAATAAGTTATGGTGAGTCCCAAGAATAATTAAAATCCTCAATTTATTGAAAAAAGATTAAAAGATAATACAGGTTGGGGATACATCTCAACGCGTTTCTGGCAGAAGCCCTTATTCACTGAGATACAGATTCCTTATGATACATGGTATAAAAACAAATAGTGACCAACCGTTGATCAATAAACACATATATTAGCAATCAATCACATTTGAGAATAATCAACAAAATCACAAGGCTAAATCACAAGAAAGCCAGAGAGAGAAAAAAAAGAACCTTAGACATTCAATTCTCTGAGATTTAATATAAGTAATGAGTGTCATTCCTATAGTTCATGCCATTGGGGTATTTTGTATCCAGTTTGATAATCCAAAATAACTCTCTTAGGAGGAGTTTTTTCCTCCAGTCCCCTCCTCTAATAGGAATATCCACTTTTTCTAACCCATAGAATGAAAAATTCTTTAATTCCCCTTTATGTCTCTCTACAAAGTGCTTGCAAGCTCCTGAATAGGATGCATTTTTATTTTTGATGTTGGTAACATGTTCTGCTATCCTTTTCTTTAATTTACGTATTGTGCAGCCAATGTATTTTATTTTACATTCTTTGCAATACACAACATAATTAGTATTGCAATTAATAAATCTTTTTATATCATTGGCTGCATCAATTTTTTGAGTTTGCAATGTATACTTGCACATCGTACATTTGGAACATGCACATTTAAAAAAACCTTTAAAACTAAACCAGATTTTTTTTATCTCTTTTTTGTGGCATGTATAGACTTGGGGAAAGAGTAGCACCTATCGATCTCCCTTTTCTCAGTACACATACTAATCCATTTACCAGGATTTTATTTAAATCTTGATCTTGAAATAATATAGGGACATATCTGTTTACAATATTTTTTATTTCCTGAAATTGGCAGCTATATGGGGTACTGAAGATGGTTTTTTTATCCATATTGTTTGATTTTTTTGTTATTAATTTCTGGCTGTTATTAATACCATCATCTTTATTATTTAAATGAGTATTTTTCGCAAGAACTTTTTTTTAACGCTGAATCAATATGTTTTTTTCCTATACCCCCTTTCCATTAACCTAGATGTTGCTGCCTTTGCTTGTTCATTAAATAGTGTGATATCAGAGCTGTTTCTGTAGATTCTATTTAATTCCCCGTAGGGGATTGAGTTCACAGTATGGGCGGGGTGGCAGCTGTCTGCTGTAAGTGTAGTGTTCCCACTAAGGGTGAGTTTCCACGATCAGTAAACGCTGCGTGTTTGGCGCTGTGCGCTGGCGCAGCGCCAAACACGCAGCGTCCAGATGTTACAGCATAGTGGAGGGGATTTCAAGAAATCCCGTCTCCACTATGCGTAACAACACGCAGGCGGGAGACCTGCGTAAACGGACATGCGGCGCGTCTTTTCAGACCGCAGCATGTCCTCGCGTGTTGCGGCGACGGTGCGTCGCCGCAACAGAATTTCACACAGGGCTATGTAGCCCTGCGTTCTTTCCAGAGGTGCTCCGGAGGTGTCCTGAACACCTCCGGAAAGAGCATGCGTCAGAAAGGGGGCGGGGCTTAGACGGAGCGGAATTTCCGCTCCGTCCAAAGCGCTGTGGTTCCGGACCGTGGAACCACAGCCTAACAGGTTTTCTATAGTTGCGATATTTAACCCTTTGTTGTTTTACATCCCCCATGAGATACAAATCCAAAAAACTAATTTTATCCTGCGGTTCGGTATAAGTGTATCTTAAATTTACATAATTAGCGTTGATATAAGATAAAAAATATGGGATATTTTCCACTTCTCCTATCCATATTAACAAAACATCGTCCAAATATCTAACATATAGTTCAATGTCATTTTTGAAAGGATTTTTGTCTGTAAAAATAATGCTTTCTTCCCACCATGATACAAAAAGTATGGCTAAGGATGGGGAGAAACAAGAGCTCATTGGGCAACCTTTGGGCAAACGTCATGTGCTGACGCTTTTATTGGTACCACTTTTGGGCACATGACATTTTTTGATCACTTTCTATTCCAATTTTTGGGAGCTAGAATAAAAAAAAACAGCAATTCAGGAATTGTTTTTTTTTTTAATACCGTTCCGCATCTGGTAAAATTGGTAAGACAGCTTTATTCTGCCCGAAGGACCCCACGGTCATCTTGCGGCTGGGGGTCTAAATGAAGACCATCAGGACAACGCAATCACATCGCTTTGTCCTGATGGAAGCGCGCAGGGAGCACACTCCTTGCGCAGCCTCCTCTATGTCACTGTCACTATTGACAGCTGCATCAGAGGGGATAAATGCCCGCTGTTCTGCCTTCCTCCACGTATAGTGCTGTGTGGATTGCAGCATACGGCTAAAAATTTTATCTACTTCCCAGTAAAAAGACTGTATGGATTCTTAAGTCTATATTTATTGAGCTGATGATGATGTGAACTTGGTAACAGTGAACAACAATGGTGGATGATATTATATGGTAAAAACTACAAAGGAAATAGATGGAGTATCAGTACTGGCAGATAACAGAGACAACAGCATGATACAAAGTGTAGTTACTGTTGGCATATGCAACAGATTGGGACTAATTATAAGTAAAAGGAGGACTTTATACTAACCAGACAGCAGATGGCGATAGTGTGTAATGTTACAGTGCCTACAAGTAGTATTCAACCCCCTGCAGATTTAGCTGGTTTGATAAGATGCAAATAAGTTAGAGCCTTCAAACTGCAAACGAGAGTAGGATTTATTAACAGAAGCATAAATCTTACAAAACAAAAAATTATGTTGCTCAGTTGAATTTTAATAAATTTTAAACATAAAAGTGTGGGTCAATTATTATACAACCCCTATGTTTAATATTTCGTGGAATAACCCTTGTTTGCAATTACAGCTAATAATCGTCTTTTATAAGACCTGATCAGGCCGGCACAGGTCTGTGGAGTTATCTTGGCCCACTCCTCCATGCAGATCTTCTCCAAGTTATCTAGGTTCTTTGGGTGTCTCATGTGGACATTAATCTTGAGCTCCTTCCACAAGTTTTCAATTGGGTTAAGGTCAGGAGACTGACTAGGCCACTCCAACACCTTGACTTTTTCCCTCTTGAACCAGGCCTTGGTTTTCTTGGCTGTGTGCTTTGGGTCGTTGTCTTGTTGGAAGATGAAATTACGACCCATCTTAAGATCCTTGATGGAGGAGCGGAGGTTCTTGGCCAAAATCTCCAGGTAGGCCGTGCTATCCATCCTCCCATGGATGCGGACCAGATGGCCAGGCCCCTTGGCTGAGAAACAGCCCCACAGCATGATGCTGCCACCACCATGCTTGACTGTAGGGATGGTATTCTTGGGGTCGTATGCAGTGCCATCCAGTCTCCAAACGTCACGTGTGTGGTTGGCACGGGAGGAAACTTTCAAAGGCTGTCCAGGCCGTGGAAGGCTAACAGTAGTTCCATAAGCCTTCCACTTACGGATGATGCTCCCAACAGTGGAGACAGGTAGGGCCAACTCCTTGGAAAGGGTTTTGTACCCCTTGCCAGCCTTGTGACCCTCCACGATCTTGTCTCTGATGGCCTTGGAATGCTCCTTTGTCTTTCCCATGTTGACCATGTATGAGTGCTGTTCACAAGTTTGGGGAAGGTCTTAAATAGTCAGAAAAGGCTGGCAAAAGAGATCATTAATCCACACATGTGAAGCTCATTATTCTTGGTGCCTGAACTACTTCTTAATACTTTAGGGGGACCAAACAGAATTCTTGTGGTTTGAGGGGTTGAATAATAAATGACACTCTGAATTAACTTTTAACGTTTTTTTAAAAAAAAAAAATTAAAACAAAAATTTTTGCAGCAGTGCATTTCCCACTTCCAGGCTGATCTACAGTACAAATGTCACAATGCCAAGTTAATTCCGCATGTGTCAACCAGCTAAATCTGCAGGGGGTTGAATACTACTTGTAGGCACTGTATATGCTTGCTGTAATGTGGGGAGGGAAACTCTCTTGTTTTTGGT
Source organism: Oophaga sylvatica (assembly GCA_033576555.1). Taxonomy (NCBI): domain Eukaryota; kingdom Metazoa; phylum Chordata; class Amphibia; order Anura; family Dendrobatidae; genus Oophaga; species Oophaga sylvatica. The sequence goes on from JARQOD010000004.1 coordinate 173,788,966, forward strand.
TGTTTTACCTTTGCTTCCTGTTTCGTTTTCTCCATGGACCGTGTGACACTGAATTGTATCTCATGTTTATCCAGTATGAAGTAAATACTGTTTACTCAAGATATCTTGCTTTCTGAAGCTTGCGTAAGTACAGTGCCGAGGATAAGAAGATGCATTCTGCGACAAGCACATCAGTAACTAACATTACAGGGGCTGCACAGTAACATTACAACACAGCTATGGCAAAGTACGTGCTGTAACACTATCCTGCTCTATACAGAAATGCAACCTATCTGTAAGCAGTGTGAAAGCATTACCTAACTAAAATACAGAGACTACACAGAGGCTGTCTAACACAGACACATAAGTGGATCAGAGTCTCACCAGCATCCACTGGTTAGGAGCAATGCTGTGTAGAGAGAGAGCTGGGAACACCTGTGCTTGACTCTAAAGTCTGAGAGAAAATGTCTAAGCTTCTTGCCCGGGAAACTGAGGGGGCGGTACTAACCAGAACACACTGCTCTATTAAAGGAGAAGTATCCGAGCATACAAATCACAGGATAAATGAGTACCTAATGACCTCTAATGGCAATAACTGGTACTGCACTATGAAATTAGCTTGCTGCACATGAATGGGCAGAACACCCGCGATCGGTGGGAGTTGCTGTGGGGTGTCAGCTCTATGTGAGTGTGAGCCCTCACGATCGTGGCGCAGTATATGTACAACACTTTGTGGGAACGCAGCTGCCGCAGCACCGTACAAATTCGGCGAATGTTGTGAAGGGGTTATTGCTATTATACTGTGTCAGACAAAAAAACAGGAATTTTATGCTCCATTTATACCAGTTTTCTGGCATCAAAAGTGACAAATTTGGCAGAAAGTGAATTTGTGCAAAGATATTGCTACCCTTTACCCTGGCCTGTCAACGTTTCTAACAAGGGTTTTACAAAAGGGTGCATGACCAACTGTAGAGCAATTTATGTATTATTATGTATGTCATTTACTAAAAAAAGTAACAGCTCACAGCTTTCATTCATTCAATTCTAGCTCAATGAAGTGCAAAATTTATGAAGAGAGACATACGGTAACTAATAATCATACTGCTAAATATAAAATAAGTAATCCCTATATAGCTCTCCTCCGACAGGTGTTTAGACAGTCAGGTCTGGGTCATGCTTTGCCCTTATCTATTCGGAGGGCTGCTGGCACATAGAGGGGTGAACTACAAGAGTTAGGCCGGCGTCACACTGGCGACAGAATCGGACGACTGCAATGCGATGAAAAATCGTATTGCAGTCTGCCCTATGTTAATCTATGGAGCAGCTCCCAGTATCAGATTTTTTGTGGTCCGTTTTAAACGTCCGTGTGCAATCGCAGCATGCTGCGATTGTCACCGATTGTGGGTCGACTATCGCCAATGCAAGTCTATGGGAGCGATGAAAAATCTGATTACAAACGGACCGCATGTGTGACTTGCGATGAAATCGCATCGGTGTCCTTTAGAAAAGCCGGCAATTCATCCCCAGCTATACTGTAAAATCACACTGACAGCTTTAATAAAGAATAGAAAGAATAGATATATACACATAGAATACATATATATATATATATATGTAATTGTGACATGTATATATATATATATATATATATATATTTATATTTCCTAGACTTCTACATACTGTAATAGCCGCAAATTCAATTGCCGGCTTCTGTGAAATCACAGAAGCCGACATGAAATGATACATTGTTTCCACACAGTTAACCATGTCATTTCCTGTATTTTGATATTTGTTTAGAACTTACAATTACATGAGTGTATTTGTGCTAAATTTCAGACATGTAGGGGTTAATTAAAGGTGTAAATTCGTTGACAAAAAAATGCGTGGGCTCCCGCTGTATTTTCTCCACCAGACAGACAAAGCAAGCGAGTGGGGGCAGATAATAATAGCCTAGGGAGGGTACTTTTTTTTTGTGCCCCCCCTGGCTACTAACATCTGCCCCCAGACACCCCAGAAAGGGCAAATCTATAATTAGATTCGCCCTTTCTGGCACTTTGCCCGTCTATTCCCATTGCCCTGTAGCGGTGGCGAATGGGTTAATAATGTCACCTTAATGTCACCTTAGTATTGAAAGGTGACCTTAAGGCAGGTTAATAATTGAGAGCTGTCAATTAGACAACTATCAATTATTAATCCTATTGAAGTAAATAAAAAAACACACACACACTTTAAGAATAAATAATTTTAATGAAATAAAAACACATATTTTTGACCATCTTTTATTTAAGTCTTAATCCGTTCGAAGCCCTTTTTCTTCTAAAATAAATATAAAATAATAAAACAACATTATTCTTACCTATCTGGAAATCTGTCACGTCCCACGATGTAATCCTTCACAAAGGGTTAACTAGCAATCAGATAAGCAGCGCAAGTAATCCTGCGTGCTCATCTGATAGCTCCTGAATGAATGAGCTTATCTCCTGCCGACAGGAGAGGATGTGATTCATGAATGAAGCTTAATTGATTGTATCCACTTTCACCTTAGGTCAGGTCACTCAAGTGAAAGTGGCAATAAATCAATTAAGCTCCATTCATGAATCTATTCCTCTCCTTTCGCTGGGAGAGTAACTGATTCATTCAGGGGAATACAGGTCTGAGACAGCATTATTAGCTCTCTGCGACCTGTAACCTGTTAACCCTTTCTGATGGATTACAGCGTGGGACCTGACTGAACTTCGGATTGGTAAGAATCATTTTGCTTTTTTATTTTATTTTATTACAGGAAATGGTTTTAGCAAGAAAATAAAATATTGTCAAAAACTCTGTGATTATTTCATTAAACTTATTTTTTATTAAACTGTGTGTGTTTGATTTTTCTATCATACAATAGGATTAATAATTGATAGTTGTCTAATTGACAGCTCTCAATTATTAACCTGCCTTAAGGTCACCTTTCAATACTAAGGTGACATTAAGGTGAGATTATTAACCCATTCGCCACCGCTACAGGGCAATGGGAATAGACGGGCAAAGTGCCAGAAAGGGCGAATTTAATTATAGATTTGCCCTTTCTGGGGTGTCTGGGGGCAGATGTTAGTAGCCAGGGGGGGCACAAAAAATGTACCCTCCCTAGGCTGTTATTATCTGCCCCCACTCGCTTGCTTTGTCTGTCTGGTGGAGAAAATACAGCGGGAGCCCACGCATTTTTTTTCAACAAAATTACACCTTTAATTAACCCCTACATGTCTGAAATTTAGCACAAATACACTCATGTAATTGTAAGTTCTAAACAAATATCAAAATACAGGAAATGACATGGTTAACTGTGTGGAAACAATGTATCATTTCATGTCGGCTTCTGTGATTTCACAAAAGCCGGCAATTGAATTAGCGGCTATAACAGTATGTAGAAGTCTAGGAACTATAAATATATGTATATATATGTCACAATGACATGTATATATATATATATATATATGTGTTCTATGTGTATATATCTATTCTTTTTTTTGTGATTGAAATACTATTCTTTTGGATCCATTATATGTCAGTTTTGCAAGCCTGCGAGAAAATCTCGCAAGTCGGATGAAAATCAGATGTTACAAGGTACACACACATGCGACTAAATCGCATCTTTGAAGGAAAATCGGATGCCAGAAGGATGTGTGATGTTTGCATTTTGATCCGACAATCGACTGTCTAAAACGGACCGATTTTTCGTCGTTGTGTGTGACGCCGGCCTTAATGTCCATTCTGATTAAGTTCACCTTGTTGCAGTGGGATGGCTTTTACAAGTTTTTGATCAAAATAGTGTCAACTTAGTGCCTTATGATATTTACTTGTACTATTACTACCTATTTATTTACTTACTGCAGGGTATTTTCTCATTTTATTTTTATTCTAGGTTTTGTTTATTAACAGCCACAGAGTGAACATCAACCTACACATTGCACTTATACTAACACATTTGCCAGCTCATTTCTTTAGTTTTTTTTTTTTAACTTTGTACATATAGGGGTGGTTCCCCTTTTTGGCCTGGGTATTTAGTCCATATAGCTTTCCATGGGCAGGTGTTTATATAGTCAGGTCTGGGTCCTGCATTTCCCCCATCTATTTTGAGGCCTGCTGGCATGTAGATAGGTAAACTACAAGAGTTAGAGTCCAACCTGATTGGGTACACTTCACTTTGTTATGGTGGGATGGCTTTTAGTTTTTTTTTTCCATTAAAATAGTGTCAACTAAGTACCCTATATTATTTATATGTACTATTACTATTACCGTATATACTCATGTATAAGCCGACCCGTGTATAAGCCGACGCCCCCCTAATTTTGCCACAAAAAACTGGGAAAACTTATTGACTCGCGTATAAGCCTAGGTGAAAAATGATTATGCCCCCATATGCTGCACAGATTATGCCCAATATGCTCCACAGATTATGCCTCCATATGCTCCAGATTATGCCCAATATGCTTCAGAGATTATGCCCCCATATGCTCCAGATTATGCCCCCATATATTCCACAGATTATGCCCCATATGCTCCCATATGCTCCAGATTATGCCCCATATGTTCCACAGATTATGCCCCCATATGTTCCACAGTTTATGCCCCCATATGCTCCAGATTATGCCCCCATATGTTCCACAGCTTATGCCCCCATATGCTCCAGATTATGCCCCCATATGCTCCAGATTATGCCCCATATGTTCCACAGCTTATGCCCCCATATGCTCCATATTATGCCCCATATGCTCCAGATTATGCCCCCATATGCTGCACAATTATGCCCCATAGTATAGGCCTCATATGCTGCTGCTGCAAAAAAATGACATACTCACCTCTCGTCGCTGGGGGCCAGGTGCCGGTGTCCTGAGCAGGCGATGACACCGGTGCGCTATGGGGGACAGGTGCCAGTGTCACCGCTCGCTTAGGACCCCGGCACCTGAGATATTTAACTATCCTCTCTGCACCACTGCGCTGCTCCCTCGGTCTGACTCCTCTGGCTGTGAATGATCTGGCAGGGGGCGGGTCGCGCACTAACGACGTCATCGCGCCCTCTGCCTGAACATTCACAGCCAGAGGAGTCAGACCGAGGGAGCAGCGCGCAGCGGTGGTCCAGGGACAGGTAAATATAGCTATACTCACCCCTCCGCTGCGCGTCCCTGCAGCCTCTCCTCTTCTCCCAGCGCTCTCCGCAGCGCTTCAGTCCTGCAGCGGTCACGTGCTACCGCTCATTAAAGTCATGAATATGTGCATATTCATGACTTTAATGAGCGGTGCCATGTGACTGCTGCAGGAAGGAGCCGGAGATCGTGGAGAAAGCAGGGGGGCTGCAGAGACCGCGCCGGCGGAGGGGTGAGTATGATCCGACACCCCCGCTCCACTCCCCCGCCGACCCCCGTATATGACCCGTGTATAAGCCGAGAGGGGGACTTTCAGCCCTAAAAAATGGGCTGAAAATCTCGACTTATACATGGGTATATACGGTAACTTACTATAGGGCATTTACTCATTTTGCTTTTATCCTATGTTGTGTTTGTTAATGGCCACACTGTGAATGTGCACCTGTAACAAGGGGAGACTGGGGTGGCAGTCCTGACCGAGCTCACCCACTAAACACAGTCTGAAGACACCCCGGCCCCATGTAGATGCAATACAGGACTGACACAGCTTTCCACAGATTACCTTAACTCGTTCCGGCCACGGTAGTCCAGACGATTTAGAGTCCAAAAGTCAAGTGTTGTCCAACAGGGAATAATGTTTTTAATGAACAGGGTGGAATAAAAAGAGAAGAGTACAAAACTGGCTTCCTGCTCTCTCCTTGACACTCTCCACAACCGCACCCACAGTAGCTGCAGTAGCTGAAGATTCACAGTCTTCCACTCACTAGGATCTGGGTGCTTAAAACCCCTTCAGCGGAAGCCCTTCTAAAGTCCTGGGGCCGGTTTGAGGTCCTTAGTCTTTTTTTAGTCCTTGGTCCGGGGCAACAGATCTCTTCCTTCTGGGAGTCTGGCAGTGCCCCGTCAGACGTCTGCCCTGGCCAATGTACCGGGCTACTCTAACTAGGCACAGCAGCTTCCTGTCTCTTCTTGCTGTTGCTGGCCCAGCCCACATTTTAACTATTACCTGTCCCTAGCTCTACACATAGTCATTAAAGGGGAACATACACAATACAGTACAATACAGAATATACATTACATTAAGACCAAACACAGCTCAACATAATACATTACATCACAGTACATAAAGTGCATGGGGGTCACAGGGAAGGAGGAGAGGGCGCAACTGAGGTGACCTTCCACCTCTTTACACGCCTACACATTGAACTTATACCACCATGTGTTTTTCAGCTCATTTCTTTGGTTATGCTTTAGTTTTTTGTACATTGTACATATAGGGGTGTGGTTTGCCCTTTTTGGGTTGGGCATCGTGTCTACATAGTTTTCCACCTGCAGGTGTCTTAACAGTCAGGTCTGATCCTGTTTTTCCTCAGCCTATTTTGAGGCCTACTGTCAAGTAGATAGGTGAACTACAAGAGTTAGGGTCCATCCTGACTGAGTACACCTTGTGGTGGGATGGCTTTTTTATGCTATTTTGATCAAAATAGTGTCAGCTACATAGCCTATATTATTTGCTACTTAACAGTTATTTAGTTACTTACTGTAGGGTATTTACTTATTTTGTTTTTATCCTAGTTTGCGTTTGTTAATGGCCACAGTGTGAATATGCACTTACACATTTCACTTATCCCAACCTGCAGTGGGTTCGGAAAGTATTCAGACCCCTTTAAAGTTTTCACTCTTTGTTTCATTGCAGCCATTTGGTAAATGCAAAAAAGTTAATTTTTTCTCATTCATGTACACTCTGCACCCCATCTTGAGTGAAAAAAAACAGAAATGTAGAAATTTTTGCAAATTTATTAAAAGAGAAAAACTGAAATATCACATGGTCATAAGTATTCAGACCCTTTGCTCAGTATTGAGTACAAGCACCCTTTTGATGTAATACAGCCATGAGTCTTCTTGGAAATGATGCAACAAGTTTTTCACACCTGGATTTGGGGATCCTCTGCCATTCTTCCTTGCAGATCCTCTCTAGTTCCATCAGGTTGGATGGTGAACGTTGGTGAACAGCCATTTTCAGGTCTCTACAGAGATGCTCAATTGGGTTTATGTCAGGACTTTGGCTGGGCCAGTCAAGAGTGGTCATAAAGTTGTTCTGAAAACACTCCTTTGTTATTTTAGCTGTCTGCTTGTTGTCATTGTCTTGTTGGAAGGTGAACATTCGGCCAAGTCTGAGGTCCAGAGCACTCTGGAAGAGGTTTTCATCCAAGATATCTCTGTACTTGGCCGCATTCATGTTTCCTTCAATTGCAACCAGTCGTCCTGTCCCTGCAGCTGAAAAACACCCCCATAGCATGATGCTGCCACCACCATGTTTCACTGTTGGGATTGTATTGAGCAGTTGATGAGCAGTGCCTGGTTTTCTCCACACATACCGCTTAGAATTATCACCAAAAAGTTCTATCTTCATCTCATCAGACCAGAGAATCTTAGTTCTCATAGTCTGGGAGTCCTTCATGTGTTTTTTTAGCAAACTCTATGCGGGCTTTCATATGTCTTGCACTGAGGAGAGGCTTCCGTCAGGCCACTCTGCTGTAAAGGCCTGACTGGTGGAGGGCTGCAGTGATAGTTAACTTTGTGAAACTTTCTCCCATCTCTCTACTGCATCTGTGGAGCTCAGCCACAGTGATCTTGGGGGTTCTTCTTTACCTCTCTCACCAAGGTTCTTCTTCCACGATTGCTCAGACTGGCTGGACGGCCAGGTGTAGGAAGACTTCTGGTGGTCCCAAACTTCTTCCATTTAAGGATTATGGAGGCCACTGTGCTCTTAGGAACCTTGAGTACTGCAGAAATTCTTTTGTAACCTTGGCCAGATGTGTTCCTTGCCACAATTCTATCTCTGAGCTACCTGATCAGTTCCTTTGATCTCATGATTCTCATTTGGTCTGACATGCACTGTGAGCTGTGAGGTCTTATGTAGACAGGTGAGTGCCTTTACAAATCAAGTCCTATCAGTTTATTTAAACACAGCTGGACTCCAATGAAGGAGTAGAGCCATCTCAAGGAGGATCACAAGGAAATGGACAGCCTGTGACGTAAATATGAGTGTCTGAGCAAAGGGTCTGAATACTTATGACCATGTAATATTTCAGTTTTTCTTTTTTAATAAATTTGCAAAAATTTCTACATTTCTTTTTTTTTTCAGTCAAGATGGGGTGCAGAGTGTACATTAATGAGAAAAAAAATGAACTTTTTTGCATTTACCAGATGGCTGCAATGAAACAAAGAGTGAAAATTTAAAGGGGTCCGAATACTTTCTGAACCCACTGTATATTCCAGCTCATTTCCTTTGTTTTGCTTAAATATAAAATAAGCCTGAAAGATTCATCACTACATTAGATCTTAATATATAGAATGTAAAACATTTCATTTATTACATATCTTACTTATTTGGTCAAGCTCCACTGCAAAAAATGAAATATCCATTTCATCAAAGTGGTCCTTCACCTAGGAAACAAAAAAAACAAGCTTTTTTCAAAAGATGTATATATATATATATATATCCTTTTGTGACATTAGCACTACAAAACCCCTTACACATATACTTGTTTGTGTTTAGTATCCATATTAATATTATGATTGCACAATAGCACCTTAGAATATGAAATGAGATAGTATAATTTTATGGCTATATAAATTGGGAGCTTTATGCTCTATGAATTATTTGTATATTTTAGTAAAGCACCTTATACGTTTTTTCTGTTAATATTATTCAGGGATAAATTGCACTATAGCACTTTCTTACTATATGAATTTAAATAATATGTACTTAAAAAATATTATTTTGAAAATTTAAATGATCTTATGAGCCCTGGTGCATTAATTAATTACATAAGTAGAAAAAAATTGTTCCCCTTCCTCTATCTGCTTGGTGTTGTTACTCTGTATTTATGTTTTAAAAATTTTTGGTGTTTAATAAAATTAATATTAATTATAAATAAACTCTGGACCCCTGCTGTTATTCACATGTTAGGTGGTTATTGTGTGCTAACTAAGTACCATATCTGAATTTTGTGCAATATGCTGTTTATTTATTTACTGCAGGGTATTTAATCATTATGTTTCTGTCTTTGTTTTTTCATGCATAACTGAAGTCTGCAGAAGAAACTCCTGGAGCACAATGATACCAGAAGGTGAAGTAGCATGCATCCATGCGTGATATAAACTGTAGTCCCTGCAGTATAGAAAGATATGGCCTGAATCGTACTTAACTTAATATTTGTAGCATAGTTTCAATGCGTTTCCCGCCTCTCTTGATCAGTCCAGGGGTTCATCAGGAGAATGTTCCAATTGATGCACCGGCTTCCAGGCTGCAGGTAAAGTGATTCTCCACAGCGAGCTGGTTCACCAACTGGAACACCGCTCATCTGTATCTCCCTGCTACGGGATGTTTCCATAATGAATCCCTGAGCTGATTAAGAAAGGGGTTAAATGCATTTGGCATGACTTTCTATACCACAGGAACTGCAAGTTTATATCACATCTTTACCTACTGGTATCATTGAGCTCCTGGCGTTTCTTCTGCAGACATCAGTTATGCATTAGTATAATTTGGATGTATTTTTCTACTTTGAATACATGGTGCAGTTTGTAGATATACATATAAAGACCCCTACAGGGTCCTTGTCACCTGTGTGTCATTATATTATATAACTTATCCATCTCCTAGCATTTATATAGGGTATCTTTATATGGCCTAAGGGAATTAGCAGTAAAAGGTGAGGATCATTAAGGGAAACTATAGGCTGAGCCAAGAGGCGCCATACGTATTTAAATGATAGGGGTGCCAACCTCCATGGTAAGGAAGAGACAGCAGTTAGGGCCATTTAGCGTGCAGGCTCTACAGTCATGGCCAAAAGTTTTGAGAATGACACAAATATTATATTTTCACATGATCTGCTGCCCTCTGGTTTTTATGTGTGTTTGACAGATGTTTTTATCACAGACAGAAATATAATTGCAAACATATGAGTAACAAAAGCTTATATTGACAGTTAGAATGAGTTAATGCAGCAAGTCAATATTTGCAGTGTTGACCCTTCTTCTTCAGGACCTCTGCAATTCTCCTGGCATGCTCTCAATCAACTTCTGGACCAAATCCTGACTGATAGCAGTCCATTCTTGCACAATCAATGCTTTCATTTTGTCAGAATTTTTAGGTGTTTGTTTGTCCACCCGTCTCTTGATGATTGACCACAAGTTCTCAATGGGATTAAGATCTGGGGAGTTTCCAGGCTATGGACCCAAAATCTCTATGTTTTGTTCCCTGAGCCATTTAGTTATCACCTTTACTTTATGGCAAGGTGCTCCATCATGCTGGAAAAGGCATTGTTGATCGCCAAACTGCTCTTGGAGGGTTGGGAGAAGTTGCTCTTGGAGGACATTCTGGTACCATTCTTTATTCATGGCTGTGTTTTTAGGCAAGACTGTGAGAGAGCCGATTCCCTTGGCTGAGAAGCAACTCCACACATGAATGGTTTCAGGATGCTTAACAGTTGGCATGAGACAAGACTGGTGGTAGCGCTCACCTTGTCTTCTCTGAATGAGGCGTTTTCCTGATGTCCCAAACAATCGAAAAGGGGATTCATCAGAGAAAATAACTTTACCCCAGTCCTCAGCAGTCCACTGCCTGTACCTTTTGCAGAATATCAGTCTGTCCATGATGTTTTTTCTGGAGAGAAGTGGCTTCTTTGCTGCCCTCCTTGAGACCAGGCCTTGCTCCAAGAGTCTCCGCCTCACAGTGCGTGCAGATGGACTCACACCTGCCTGCTGCCATTCCTGAGCAAGCTCTGCACTTTTAAGGCAGGGCTGCAATGATGTTGAAATGTGTTTTGGGGGATAGAGTTCATTTTCTAGCCAAATATTGACTTTGCAAGTAATTGCTGTTAAGCTGATCACTCTTTATAACATTCTGGAGTATATGCAAATTGCCATTAGAAAAAGTGAAGCAGTAGACTTTGTAAAAATTAATATTTGTGTCATTCTCAAAACTTTTGTCCATGACTGTATTTTCCCACTTCCCCCACTCCCTGACCACAATTGTTTCTGCCTTTGGTGGTTTTTAATTATTGTATACAGTACAGACCAAAAGTTTGGACACACCTTCTCATTCAAAGATTTTTCTGTATTTTCATGACTATGAAAATTGTAGAATCACACTGAAGGCATCAAAACTATGAATTAAACATGTGGAATTATACATTACACTTTACAAAAAAGTGTGAAACAACTGAAAATATGTCTTATATTCTAGGTTCTTCAAAGTAGCCACCTTTTGCTTTGATTACTGCTTTGCACGCAGAAAAGGTGAACGGATGGACTCTACATGCCTGGTTCCCACTGTGAAGCATGTAGGAGGTGGTGTGATGTGTGGGGGTGCTTTGCTGGTGACACTGTTGGGGATTTATTCAAAATTGAAGCGGTGAGCGGTCCAGCTCACCCCAAACCATCTCGATTGGGTTCAGGTCTGGTGACTGTGGAGGCCAGGTCATCTGGCATAGCACCCCAACACTCTCCTTCTTGGTCAAATAGCCCTTACACAGCCTGGAGGTGTGTTTGGGGTCATTGTCCTGTTGAAATATAAATGTTGGTCCAACTAAACGCAAACCGGATGGAATAGCATGCCGCTGCAAGATGCTGTGGTAGCCATGCTGGTTCAGTATGCCTTCAATTTTGAATAAATCCCCAACAGTGTCACCAGCAAAGCACCCCCACACCATCACACCACCTCCTCCATGCTTCACGGTGGGACCAAGGCAAGTAGAGTCCATCCGCTCACCTTTTCTGCGTGCGAAGCAGTAATCAAACCAAAAGGTGGCTACTTTGAAAAACCTAGAATATAAGACATATTTTCAGTTGTTTCACACTTTTTTGTAAAGTATAATGTATAATTCCACATGTGTTAATTCATAGTTTTGATGCCTTCAGTGTGATTCTACAATTTTCATAGTCGTGAAAATACAGAGAAATCGTTGAATGAGAAGGTGTGTCCAAACTTTTGGTCTGTACTGTATATAATTGTGATTGTTTTTTTGCCCGTTTCTTTATATAATGTATTTCATATAGCTAATAAAGATATTGTTTTAAGGGTTTTTTTTGGTTGTAAACATGATAAGAGGGGCTCGGGAATCCTGCTTGTTGTGCACATAGGACCACTCACAGAGTTTAGAATACTTTTTGATTACTTTTAAGTTAGAATACAACACAGTTACATTCTGGTCAATAAAACAATTATGTTGGGGGACAGCAGTGAAGACAACGCTCTTTTTTATTTCTCTTAAGAAGTAATTTACTCCATTTTGTTTCTGTGCCATCTGTCGTCTGACTTTTTGAACATTTTTTTCAAAGCTTTTCTACCAGGAGACAAGTCTGTTCAATTCTAATTCAATTTTTGTCAATGGTAAGAAGCTATTCTAAAGCCGTTAACGTTGAATTAATTCTTAATTTCACAGCACATTACTGCTTACATGGTGTTTTGATTCATTTAAAGAACGTTATTGATTTTAATAAAATGTGTAAGCAAGAACTAACTTGCTAATTAAATGTGTAAGGAATTGCTGAGGGCATGGTGTTTATGTAAGGAGACAACCCTGCATTATTTTAGCGTTGACTAACCTGTACGAACTGATGCTGTCCTGTATTTCTGTAAAGGTGTGGACCAGATCCAAGTCATATGTACCCTTAGATTACAGCTTTCCAACTCAGAACTGATAAACTCACTCCTACACTCAGACATCAAAAATAGGAACATATAAGGACACTTGTGAACCTACTCAATGCTATCATATCTACATTCTCATGGATCACTCATAAGACATGCAGGAAACATGCCAATTATATCGCTGACTGTATCATTTGCTGAAAACGGCATATCACACCACACACAAATAAGCCTTAACCCTTTAACAACTGCCATGTTGTGTTTTCACAGCAGCCGTACAGGATACTTCTGATGCGCACTGTAGAATCCCAATACCAATGCTAAGAGCCATTGACATCAGTCATGTATTGGAGACCGATAAAGTTGGTCTCTGTTGGCAGCGGATTACTCATGATATTCTCCAAGCGTGTGACAACAGAACTTGTTTATTCAGGAACAATATATGATAAGCTTAATAGATCAGGAATAAATCATTTGTGTGTCTCTATCTGTACAGCATCTACAGCAGGCTGCTTCTCTCATACACAGACACACTAAAAACAGGAAATACAGTCTCATGCTCTTCCTGTGTGAGCCTCTGGGGATTTTTTTTGTTCTAACTTTATAAACAGCATACAAATCTAGCAACTAAACACTCATAGACAGAAATGGAGTTGTTGCACCAAACATATTCCAACACCTCCACTCTACTTATCCTGTTAGTCCCATTGTGGTTCTGAAGTCCACAAACTTGGCTCTTGATAATGGCTTTGTCATACCATCAGCTATCATCTTGTCAGACTCACAATAAACAAAGTTGATTACATCACATTCCAGTCTCTTTGGCAAGGCTTGCTTACACATCGGCAGAGAATTCCGACTGTGGCTGTGATATCCAGACGAGTTGTGATTGCTATATACAGAAGCGCCCCCACTGCTTATCTGTAACTCTCATTGCTGAGTAGCAGATCTTCTTCTCCTTCCAACTTTAAGTAGGACATTCTGACATTCCAAACTGGTTTAGGAAGTGTTCTGACCATATAAGAAAGGCATCTAGCTGGGATACCTTTGTCTGGCCTTTCTGATCTCCTGACTGGAGGTTAACTTGGTTCTTCTGTGTCTTCATTGGTGGCTTAAGAGCTTATCCACACTTCAGTGTTTTCCTTTTCGGTGTCTGGGTTTGGTGATTGAGATTCTTGTTCTTGCTCCTTAGATTGAATAAATGGTGTAGCTTCATGGAATTTGAGCGATACAGAGTTTTCATCAATGACTACATCTCTGCTGATTGTATCTGTGTTGGTTTCTAGGTGCAGGATTCTGTATCCCTTTTGAGTTTCGCTATAGCCCACCAGGACTTCTTGCTTTGCGTGTGATTCCCACTTGGAACCTTTTCCTTTGGGAACATACACAAACATTTTGCTTCCAAATATCTTGAGATGCTTCAGATTAGGCTTCTCGCAGTTCCATATCTCATATGGAGTTTCATTTGTGGCTTTACTTGGCACTCTGTTTTGAAGATAGCAAGCTGTCATGATGGCTTCTCCCCAATACATTGTAGGTAAATACGCATCAAACAACATACTTCCTCCACTTTCACAGAGAGTACAGTTCTTTCTCTCTGCAATGTCATTTTGTTCTGGGTTGTAGGGAATGGTCGTCTGGAACACGATTCCATTCTTTCAAAATGGTTTGCGCCTTACCACTTATATATTCGGTTCCATTATCTGCACACACGGCTATTGGCATTCTTCCAAAGTTGTTAAACACTCCAGCAAGATATTCTTCAAGTTTCTGTGGAACTTCATCCTTACTGTGAAGCAGGTAGGTGACTGTATATCTGGAGTAGGCATCAATAAATGTGAGAAAATATCTCTTCTTGCTAGGAGTTTAAACACTCATTGGACCACATACATCTGTATGTATCAGATCCAGAGGCTGTGCAGACCTAGTGGTGCTTATTTTAGGAAAGGATTTTCTGGACATTTTCCCTTTAAGACAGCTAGTACAATTAATCATTTGACTACATTGGTTGATTTCAATACCATTTGCAAGCTGAGTTAGCTTCCTTACTGCTTCTCGGTCTCTGTGCCCAAGACGTCTGTGTCATACATGGATACAGTTCTTATGCAGATCTCGTCTAGCACTGTACACTCTTTCTTTGCATTTTAGCTGATAAAGTTCATCTTGGGTTTTTTCTTCTGCAAGAGTGTGACCCTTCTTTGAGATGATGCAGCTGTTATCTCTAAAAGTAACTACATTCCCCTTTTGCGTGAGCTTCTTTACTGACAGAAGATTGCTTTCAAGGCTGGGAACATAGAGAACATCCTTTATTGGGATCTTTATGCTTTGTGCTGAGGAAACTGGACAGTGGAGGTAGGCGTCTCCTACTCCATCTAAAGTCATATAGTGACCATTAGCTAAGATGACCTTTTCTGACTTACCTACATTAAGCTCAGTGAATAAATCCTTGTTATTTGTCATATGACTGCTTGCACCAGAATCTATACACCATGTATGCTTTGCAGATGGGCTTGTACTGGCATTAAATGCAGCTTCGGCACATGCAGAATCTTCCTTTTACAGCTGTTTTAACCCTTTGATGACAGTTCTGCTTTTTAAGCTGACTCATTCTTGCTTTCCAAATTCTGCAGTCTGCTTTAAGGTGGCTGGGCTTTTTACAGACAAAACATTCACGAGTTTCTCTTAGATTGCTCTTATATTTAGGGAAATCCTGTGTCTTTAATGCAGTTTCTTCTCTGGATTCATTACTGCTGCTTACATGCTGCATTTTTCTCTTGAATTCATCCACAAGTTTCCCTTTAACATATTCTAGTGTCAGCTCATCATCTGGCCATGCATCTAGTGCAGTCACAAGGGTGTCATAACTCTCTGAAAGCTAGAAGTGCAGAAACATGAAAATCTTTAATTTCTTCTCCAAAACCCCTGAGACACTCCACAATCACTAGGGTGTTTCTTATATAGTCCTTCATATTCTGTCCATCACTTAGCTTAGACTAATACAGCTTTCTCATGAGATAAAGCTTATTGATGAGATTTGATCTTTCATGCACTTTCTGTAACTCATCTCACATCTCCTTTGCAGTTGCACACTTGCATATATGCACAATCTGATTATCATCTACAGGGAGATCGTGCTTTGTGCTTTCGATCCTTCTCTCTAGCCAATCATCTGGTAATGGGTGAGACACTTGTTCCTGAGTATATTTCCACGTACCTTCTCTTATCAGCAGCATCTTCACCTTGAATTTCCAGGACTGGTAGTTCTGGTTAGTGAGGCTTGGCACTGAGAACTTGACATGATTGCTGCAAGTGGACATCTTCTCTGTTGCTTTGCACTGCATTTGCTCTGGGCTTCTGTTGCTGTGTTACTCTGGGGTTCTGTGTCACTCTGGGTCCATAACCTGTTGGCAGCGGATTATTCAGAATACTCTCCAAGCGTGTGACAACAGATTCTTTATTCAGGAACAATCAGGAACAATATATGATAAGCTTAATAAATCAGGAATAAATCATTTGTGTGTCTGTATCTGTGCAGCTTCTACAGCAGGCTGCTTCTCACAGACACAGGAAAAACAGGAAATACAGTCACATGCTCTTCCTGTGTGAGCCTCTGAGAGTTTTTTTTGTTCTAACTTTATAAACAGCATACAAATCTAGCAACTAAACACTCATAGACAGGAATGGAGTTGTTGCACCAAACATATTCCAACAGTCTCAAATTATTTAACCCATTTCCAACATTCAGTGTATATGTATGGAGAATGTCGGGTGAGCTTGTATAATAAAAAAAGTTTTAAAAAATATAAAACAAAAACTGAAACTTTGAGCCCCCCATTTTTCTCAATACAATAAAAGATACTTAAAAATAAATATATTTGGTATCACTGCATCCGCAAAAGTCCAATCTATCAAAATCTAAAATGATTTAAAATGTAGGTCATTTTTTGTCATTGCACCACTATGTCAAACACCTCTCCATTTGTCTACATTAACTCCTTACTCTCACTGGAAATTAAACGTTGCATGGGTTAATAAATGGTTAATTGTACTGGATTGGGGGCTGTTGGATCAAGTCCATAGAGGTGTGCATTCTTTTCTTTTTCAAATTGCCCATGTTGTTACTTTCCTTTAGTGACTTGTTAATGTATTGAGGGAGTGGACACTGGGACAAGAAATAGCCTCTAATTCCTCAAGACTTGCGCTGTTAACACCAATCTTGAGCATGTTGCAGAGTTGCACACCTCTTAATGAATTAGGCGTCTCTGAAAAGGGACTGGAGTAAGAATTGTGGCAAAAGGCATCCCATAGCTCATCATTAGAGATGAGCGACTTTGCCTCCGGGATGGTTGAGTCAGGTTTCGGACCATCTGACTTTAGCAAAAGTCGAGTCGAACGAAATCGGCCAACTAACTACTGGCAAAAGTCGGTGTTTCGACAAAAAACGAAACCCGACCCCAATGCAAGTCAATGGGGAATAAAAGTCGGCAGGGAGTGGAGGACAGTAAACACACCTACAGTGCCCATTTCAATGCCAACAACATTAATTCTTATTACTTAAGCTTGTCAACCTTAATTTACTTTATAATAATAGAAAGACATTGAAAACTGGGGGTTATTTGGCTAAAGTTGTGGGGGGGGCGCAGGGCTGGCTCCAGGTTTTCGTGGGCCCCGGGCGAAAGAG
Source organism: Oophaga sylvatica (assembly GCA_033576555.1). Lineage (NCBI taxonomy): Eukaryota > Metazoa > Chordata > Amphibia > Anura > Dendrobatidae > Oophaga > Oophaga sylvatica. Next base: position 173,806,412 of record JARQOD010000004.1, read on the forward strand.
TCTCAGTGGGACCCTTTAACACATACCACAATTCGTGATGCTCCGATACGGCAGAGAAATATAGGTATAGTACAATGCCAAATACTTCACTTCTTACATTACATGAGTGATATCTATTTTAAATTCTACAATAGCTCAAAAAACGGACAGTATAGTCCTCCATACAGTATTATGGCCACCACATAGTGCGCCATACAGAATAATGAGCCCCATATATTGCTCCATACAGAATAGGCCCCATATGTGCTCCATATGATGCTCCATATATAAAAGGCCCTATATGATGCCCATAAATAATGAACCCAATATGATGCTCCAGTATATGATGGGCCCCATGGATGATGCTCCAGTGTATGATGGGCCTATATAATGCTCCATATATAATGGGCCCATATGATGCTCCAGTATATGATGGGCCCCATGGATGATGCTCCAGTGTATGATGGGCCTATATAATGCTCCATATATAATAGGCCCCATATGATGCTCCAGTGTATAATGGGCCCCGTATATGACGCTCCAGTGTATGATGGGCCCCATATATAATACTCCAGTGTATAATGCTCCCCACACAGTACAGACCAAAAGTTTGGACACCTTCTCATTCAAAGATTTTTCTGTATTTTCATGGCTATGAAAATTGTAGAATCACACTGAAGGCATCAAAACTATGAATTAACACATGTGGAATTAACACATGTGGAATTATACATTACACTTTGCAAAAAAGTGTGAAACAACTGAAAATATGTCTTATATTCTAGGTTCTTCAAAGTAGCCACCTTTTGCTTTGATTACTGCTTTGCACGCAAAAAAGGTGAACGGATGGACTCTACATGCCTGGTTCCCACCGTTTAAGGGATGGAGGAGGAGGTGTGATGGTGTTGGGTGCTTTGCTGGTGACACTGTTGGGGATTTTTTTCAAAATTTAAGGCATAGTGAATCAGCATGGCTACCACAGCATCTTGCAGCAGCATGCTTTTTTCATCCGGCTTGCGATTTGTTGGCCATCATATATTTTTTAACAGGACAATGACCCCAAACACACCCCCAGGCTGTGTAAGGCTATTTGACCAAGAAGGGAGTGTTGGGGTGCTACGCCAGATGACCCGGCCCCCACAGTCACCCGAACTGAACTCAATCGAGATGGTTTGGGGGGAGCTGGACCGCTCACCGCTTCAATTTTGAATAAATCCCCAACAGTGTCACCGCAAAGCACCCCCACACCATCACACCACCTCCCCCATGCTTCACGGTGGGAAAAACCCGGCAGTAGAGTCCCATCCGTTCACCTTTTCTGCGTGCAAAGCAGTAATCAAAGCAAAGGTGGGTACTTTGAAGAACTAGAATATAAGACATATTTTCAGTTGTTTTTACACTTTTTTGTAAAGTGTAAATGTATAATTCCACATTTTTAATTCATAGTTTTGATGCCTTCAGTGTGATTCTACAATTTTCATGGGCTGAAAAAACAAAAAATCTTTGAATGAGGTGTGTCCAAAATTTTGGTCGTAGTAATTTCCCAAAAATTAAAAAAAAAAATCCCCACCTCGCTGGCACGCTCTACCGGGCTCCCCGCTGATCTTCCA
>JARQOD010000004.1:173808100-173913438 GCA_033576555.1 Oophaga sylvatica
AAAACATCCTTCCTGCAAGTGGGCCACCAAAAGAAACGAGAAAGAAATTCCTGTGTCTTTAGAATTCCTCTATGCCCAGCTATCTTGGAATCGTGAATGAGTTGCAATACTCTTAATCTGACTGTTTCAGGAATATACAGACGTTGTCCCTGAATCCACACACCATTCTTAAAGACAAGACTTACGTCCCTTGGGGTTGTGCCAAAAAGAAATCCGCATGGTATGCTTCCTTGATGTCCTTAAGTAGGTCTTGATTATGAATCACTCCCAGGAATCTAGAGTCAGGAAGAATAGTCTTAGGAGGAGTAAGTGGACGTGTCTCTGCTGAATAAATCCTAGAGAGTGCATCAGCCTTTCCATTGCGCGATCCTGGTCTATAAGAAATGATAAAAATTAAATTGCGAGCTCAGGAGTCAGGCACTTAACCGACCTGATAAATTCAAGGTTACGATGGTCTGTCAGGACGACTATTTGCTGTGCAGCTCCCTGAAGAAGGTGTCTCCATTCTTTGAAGGCGGCAATAATGGCCAACAACTCTCTATTGCCCACATCGTAGTTCCTCTCAGCCGAAGACAACTGCTGGGAAAAGAAGGCACAGGGATGCAAGACATTCTTCTCACCTGTTCTCTGAGAGAGTATAGCTCCAACGGCACAGTCTGAAGCATCCACCTCTGTTATGAAGGCAAGTTCGGGGTTGGGATGTACTAAGATAGGTGCAGTGGTAAATTTATCTTTTAGACGGGAAAATGCTTCCTGGGCTTGGGGAGTCCAGGAGAACCTAGACTCTTTCCGGGTAAGTTGGGTGATAGGTGACACTACTCAGAGAAATTCCTAATGAAACGTCTATAGAAATTGGCAAACCCGATGAAGCGCTGCACCTCCTTCACATTTCTAGGACTTGGCCAATCCTTGATGGCTTGGGTCTTGCTTCCATCCATACTAATTCCTTGTGTAGACAGTACATACCCCAGAAATTGAATTTCGGTCCTATGGAATTCACACTTTTCAAGTTTGATGTAAAGATGATTTTGTCTTAGACGTTCCAAGACCATTCTCACATGTCCATGATGTTCCTCTGTGGAGTTAGAAAAAATTAGAATATCATCCAAATAAATCACCACGAATGTATCTAGGAGATCCCTGAAGATGTCATTCACCAAGTGTTGGAAAGTGGCTGGGGCGGTACTCAGACCAAAAGGCATAACTAGATACTCAAAGTGTCCATAGCGTGACCTGAATGCAGTCTTCCATTCATCCCCAGGTCTAATACGGACTAAGTTATAGGCCCCACGGAGATCTAGTTTAGAGAAAATTTTGGCATGTCGCACTCTCTCCAATAACTCAGGGATTAAAGGCAATGGATAACGGTTTCTAATAGTAACCTTATTGAGTTCCCTATAGTCTACGCAGGGTCTCAGAGATCCATCTTTCTTCTTTACAAAGAAGATGGGTGCACCTGCAGGAGATGAAGAGGGGCGTATGAAGCCCTTGGCTAGATTTTCGTCTATGTAATCCTTTAAAGCCTTTAGCTCGGGCCCCGCCAGGGGGTAGATCTTACCAAAAGGTATCTCTGCTCCAGGCAATAATTCAATTGGACAATCATATGGACGGTGAGGGGGAAGCTGGTCAGCGTTCTTCTTGTCACATAAATCCACATAGTCCTGGTATACAGCTGGTAGTTCAGGGACTGACATGGTTCCTTTAGGAACAGAGCAAGCTGAAACTTTTGGACTCATCTGTTTCTCTGGAAAGTGTAATTCCTTGGTCTCCCAGTTAATGGTAGGATTCTGAGCCTGCAGCCATGGTAGCCCTAGAATAATGGGAAAGTGGGGAGAAGAGATCAGCATAAAGGACAGTTTCTCTTGATGATCTTTACCCATAAGAACCCTCAAAGGCTCTGTTTCCTGATCCACTGGTCCAGAGGTCAGCAGGGAGCCATCCACAGTTTCCATCTGTACTGGAGTAGCCTTCTTCACTGAACGTATCCCCTGTTTCAGAGCAAAGGAGACATCCATAAAATTTCCACTTGCCCCTGAGTCGATCATAGCAGAGCTAGACACCCAAGCTGAGTCAACCCAGAGTTTGATGGAAAGAAAGCAATGAGAATTGTTTTTCTTACAACTCAGCTGGGACACCGCTGAGGAAACTTGAAAAATTGCAGCGTTTACACAGTCAACGTCCTCAGAAGTAACGGAGTTTAAGTCCGAGAAATCAAGATCTGTTGCTGCAGATCTCTCTGGAGCCTGAGGCTCGGACCTAACAGATCCCCTCTCGCAACACTCACAGTGAATGAGTGCTGCAGTAGTCTTACGAGAACGGCTGGGGCAGTTTATAATGAAGTGCCCTGACTTACCACAATAGAAACATAGATTCTCCTTAAAACGATGTTCCTTGCGTGCATCACTAACCCGTCGTTGTAAATCGTCTACCTGCATGGGTTCAGGTTCAGGTTCCCGTGTGATCCTACTCAAAGGTTCCTTAGCTGGAGAGGAAGGTAGGAAAAGGTTAGTGCGATTGCTTTCGAACCATCTCTCTTGCCTGCGTTCAGTCAGACGAGTATCAATACGGATGCAGTAGTTAATAAAGTCACCTAACGCAGTGGGAGGGTCGGCACGAGCAAGTTCATCCTTAATCAGTGGAGATAACCCTTTTCGAAAAATAGATTTTTTGGCGGAACTGTCCCAGGTGGTATCAAGGGCCCATCTCCTGAAATCCAAGGCATATTCAGCTACCGAGTGCTTACCTTGGCGCAAAGCTAACATGGCTGCTTCAGCTGTTGCACCTCGATTGGGGTCATCAAACACCTGCCCCATGGCTGAAATGAAAGCATCAAGATGATCCAAACATTCATCCTCAGTCTCAATCAGAGGGTTTGCCCACATCAAAGCCTTGTTGGTAAGCAACATAATTATAGTAAGCACTTTAGATCGTTCAGTGGGAAATTGTGAAGCATGTGCAGAAAAAAAAAGATTGCATTGATTAATAAATCCCCTGAATTTCTCACGTTCACCGCCAAAACGAAAAGGGGGCAACTTAGGAATCCCAGAACTCGGGGCTACGGCAGGAGCCTGGACTCGCTCCTCTAGAACCTCAATCCTGGCTCGCAAATCCTGGGCAGTCTGTCCAAACACTTGCAAATTGTGATTAGTGAGGTCCTGTAGGTTTGTAAAACGGGTTTTTATAGTCTGCAAATCTGCAAGGATGTTATCAGTCACTCCGCAAAGTTCCTTTATGCGGGCCTCCATTTTCCAGATCTTTTAAGACAGGAGTACTGGAAGGAGAGGAGAAGAAAAAAAAAAACAATAGTGTTTACCTGTGGTAACACTGCAGAGAGAAAAAAAAATTAAGGGAACTGCTCACCTGGAATGGTTGTGAGAAGTCACAACCACTATCATCACAGAAAGTTCAACCGGACATCTGATATCCACAGTTACAGCAGACACAAAAGAGGAAAGAAAAAAATAAAAACAATAGTGTTTACCTGTGGTAACACTGCAGAAAAAAAAAAACTTAAGGGAATTGCTCACCTGGAATGGTTGTGAGAAGTCACAACCACTGTCATCACAGAAAGTACAACCGGACATCTGATATCCACAGTTACAGCAGACACAGCCTTTCCAGACCCAGCAGACACTAACTTTTGGCTTCAGAATCTTGTAATGTAAGGAGTACAGTTCATATAATGTCTTGTGCTTGGGTGCGATGAAAACACAGGAATCACAGGTTTGATATAGAAGGTCTTGTATTACTTCATACAAGTGGCAATAATAGTCACACAGTTTGCAGATACAAAAGCAGGAGACACAGAAGGCCAGAGTAACTTAAGCTCAGCAATCACTCTCACAACAGGTTCAGGATCTCTTCTCTGTTACCATAAGTCCATGCAAACGTGGATTTATCAAATAGCAAGGTTCCAAAGTCCACGAGTGTTCCAAAGTTCCACAATAGGAAATAACTGGAGTACAAGGTCCAAGGCTTCCAGGAGTCAGGTCACAGGTTCACTGCAGGCTTGATTCTGAAGCACTGATTGCTCAGCTGTGGCTGCTTAAGAAGCAAGAGGGAGAGAATCAGGGCGGGAACATGCAAGCTGGAAACTCCATATTGACTGAGGGCAAGACAGCTGCAGCAAGACAGAAAGTAAAATGGCTGACGGAAAAACTGAGTTTCAGGAACATGTACACAGAACCTTACAACTCCTCTGTCAGACACAATGTTCTCAGGAATGCCGTGTAACCGAACCACGTGCTGAAGGAACAAAGGCACCAATTTGGAGGAGGAAGGCAACTTAGGTAATGGCACAAGATGTATCATCTTGGAAAACCTATCACAAATCACCCAGATAAAGGTCATTCTCTGAGAAACAGGGAGGTCGGAAATAAAATCCATAAAGATATGGGTCCATGGTCTCTTGGGCACAGGCAATGGCATCAACAAACCACTAGAGCGAGAGCAAGGCTTGGAGCGAGAGCAAGTCCCACAGGACTGCACAAACTCCCTGACGTCACGAGACAAAGTAGGCCACCAAAAGGACAGACTCACCAAGTCTCTGGTACCAAAAATTCCAGGATGACCGGCCAACGCGGAACATTAAATCTCAGACATCACACTCTTCTTCCACTGGTCTGGGACAAACAATTTCCCAACAGGGCAGCGCTCGGGTTTATCCTCCTGACACCCCTCCAGAGCCAGTCTCAAATTGGGCGAGATGGCGGAAAGAACTACACCCAATTTCAAAATAACAGCAGGATCAGATAACTCAGGAGAGTCCGCAAGGAAACTCCTCGAGAGGGCATCCGCCTTAACATTCTTAGTGCCAGTTAGAAAGGAAACCACAAAATTAAAACGTGTGAAAAACAAGGCCCACCTGGCCTGTCTAGGATTAAGTCGCTTGGCTGATTCCAGATAAACCAGATTCTTATGGTCCGTGAGGACCACCACCTGATGTTTGGCTCCCTCCAGCCAATGTCTCCACTCTTCAAAAGCCCACTTCATGGCCAATAACTCCCGATTACCCACGTCATAATTACGTTCAGTTGGAGAAAATTTTCGAGAGAAAAAGCACAAGGGTTACTTTTAGAGGTCTCTGGATCTCTTTGGGACAAAACTGCACCTGCCCCAATTTCAGAGGCATCAACTTCCACCTGAAATGGCAGAGAAACATCAGGCTGCCGTAGAACAGGAGCAGAAGTGAATCTCTGTTTAAGTTCCTGAAACGCAGAGACTGCCTCAGGAGGCCAATTCACCACATCAGAACCCTTTTTGGTCAAATCAGTCAATGGTTTAACAATAACAGAGAAATTACCAATAAATTTACGATAAAAATTGGCAAAACCCAAGAATCTCTGAAGAGCCTTTAATGAAGTAGGTTGGACCCAATCACAGATGGCCTGAACCTTGACCGGGTCCATTTCAATAACAGACGAAGACAAAATGAATCCCAGAAATGAGATCCTCTGTACGCCAAAAAGACACTTTGATCCCTTCACATACAGAGCATTCTCTCTCAAAATCTGGAACACAGTCCGAACATGTTTCACATGAGAGTCCCAGTCATTGGAAAAAATCAAGATATCATCCAAATAAACAATCAGAAATTTATCCACAAAATCCCTGAAAATGTCATTCATGAAGGACTGGAAGATGGAAGGAGCATTAGTGAGTCCAAAGGGCATCACTAGGTACTCAAAATGCCCCTCTGGGGTATTAAACGCCGTCTTCCATTCATCCCCGTGCTTAATGCGAATAAGGTTATACGCCCCCCTGAGGTCAAGCTTGGTAAACCAAGTAGCACTTTTCACCCTGGAAAACAGGTCAGAAATAAAGGTTAACGGATATTGATATTTCACAGTGATATTGTTCAAGAGACGATAATCAATACACGGCCTTAATGAACCATCCTTTTTGGCCACAAAGAAAAAACCGGCACCCAAGGGTGAAGAGGATGGTCTGATATGACCATTCTCCAATGACTCCTTGATATAAGACCACATAGCGTCATGTTCAGGTACAGACAAGTTAAAAAGGCGACCTTTAGGGAATTTACTACCAGGCACTAATTCAATAGCGCAGTCATAGCTCCTATGGGGGGGCAAGGATGCAGATTTACTTTCGCTAAACACATCAGAAAAATCAGTCAAAAAGTCAGGCACATCTTGAGCCTGGGGAGAGGCAGAAAAAAACAGGAGTGTTGGCATTAACACATTGGCAGCCCCAACTGGTTACAGACACAGATTTCCAATCCAAAAAAGGATTATGAGACTGCAACCAAGGGAAACCTAGTACAATAATGTCATGCAGATTATACAGCACCAAAAATTTGCAACTCTCCTGATGATCAGGTTCAACCCTCATTATCACCTGAGTAGAGAACTGGGGTTTATTTTCAGCCAAAGGGTAGAATCAATCCCCAGTAGGGAAATAGACTTCCATAGGGGTATCAAGGGAAACCCACAACGTTTAGCAAATCAAAATCCATCAGGTTAATAGCTGCTCCCGAATCAACAAAAAACTGAGCAGAAAAAGTGGACAGGGAGCAAATCAGGGTAACAGTCAACAGAAATTTAGTCTGAACACTACCCAAGACAACTGAGCGTGCAAAACGTCTTCCCCGCTTAGGGCAGACTGAAATACCCATTGCGTTTTCGAAACTCATGATGCTGTGCCCCAGAAGCCACTCTATCACACTGCATGGGCTCAGAAGCTGGTTCACAAGGCAACACCATTCCACGCATACCTCTACGCTCATGCAAACGTCTGTCAATTTGAATCGCCAATGACATAGAATCATTGAGACCAGAGGGAGCAGGGAAACCCACCATAACATCTTTTATATTCTCTGACAGACCCTTCCGAAACAGGGCTGCCAAAGCATCATCATTCCATTTGGTCAGGACTGCCCACTTTCGGAATTTCTGACAGTACAACTCAGTGTCCTCAAGCCCCTGATTTTATGCCAACAAGGTTTTTTCAGCTTGATCAGTGACATTAGGTTCATCGTACAATAACCCCAGAGCCAGAAAAAATGCATCAACATTACTCAAAACAGGGTCCCCAGGTGTCAGGAAAAAGCCCAATCCTGAGGATCGCCGCGCAGTAGAGAGATGACAATTTGAACCTGCTGTGCTGCGTTCCGTGAGGACTTAGGTTTTAAGGAAAAAAACAACTTACAGTTATTTTTGAAATTCAGAAATTTAGCTTGATCCCCCAAAAACAAATCTAACATGGGGATCCTAGGTTCCACAACCGGCAACCCTGCAAGATAGGTAGCAATACTCCGAACTTCAGTGGCAAGCTGATCCACATGGCCAGACAACTGTGCAATCTCCATTGAGAGAAAAAAAAATCCTCCTCAGCACCCAGAGAAAAAAGGGGAAAAAAAATGCAACAAACAGAAAAAAAAAATCTCTGACAACTCTGACAACTTTTTTCTTTCCACACTATTTTTCCCTTCTGTGAGTACCATATAATTTTCAGTTTGGCCGGTGATACTGTTATGTTTTGGTAGCTGAGAAGAGCAGGCAAAAACGGCAATACACCAGAGAGGTTGGAATCTACTGGATTGCAGTACCCTGACTAACCACCACAACTAAAGGCAGCCGTGGAGCATTCCTAAGTTGGTCCTAGACGCCTCGTCACAGCCCGAGAGGCTAACTACACCTAAAGATAGAAAGAGGAAAGCTATCTGCCCCGGAGCAGATCCCCAAAGAACATAGGAAGCCCCCAAACATGTAATGGCGGTTAGACAAGAGGAAATACAGACACAGACAGAAAATAGTATGAGCAAACGCTGGGGCCCAATCTGCCTAGACAGAAAAGGATAGGAAGGATACTTACTGCAATCCAAAAAAACCCTTAAAAAAAGCCAACGCTACTAATTGCAAAAACACCAGAGATCACATGACCTCTACCACCTAAATTAGTTCTCTGGTGTAACAAAATTAAGCCGCAGCCACAGAAAAAACTGGAAAAGGCAAATGAACAAACAACAGTGGCTCCAGAGGAACCGAGAGGAGCCCAAGCCCCCCGGGGAGGGGAACTGGCCAACCTCTCAGAAATGCAGAGAAATATGCAAATGGAAAGCACAAAAACAAAAAACAGAAAATATCTTATCTGAGAGCAGGAGAAGAGGCAAGACTCAGCAAGCTTCCAAGTGAACCAGGAAACAACGTTGAGACAAGAACAATTGATCACCGGCAACCATGATGGGGGGAAACCTCCCTTATATCCAGCCAGTCTGTGATTCCTGATTGCCAATCCTCATTGAATGGTTCAGTACTGTTTGTAACCACCAGAGGGAGCTTCTGCTCAGAATTCATTTCTAAAACATTCATAACAGTCTGCCTATGGGGGTGCTTTATACTATAAAGAGTCTGCCTATGGGAGTGCTTTATACTATATAGAGTCTGCCTTTGGGGAGTGCATTATACTATACAGAGTGTGCCTATGGGAAGAGCAGTATATTATATATAGTTTGCCTATGTGCATTATTTTATACAGGCCTATGGGGGTGCTTTATACTTTATAGTCTGCCTATGGGGACTGCTTTATACTATATAGATTTGGCCTATGGGCGTGCATTATACTGTACAGGCCTATGGGGTGCTTTATGCTATAGAGTCTGCCGATAGGGAGTATATTATACTATATAGAGTCTGCCTATGGGGGTGCTTTATACTTCCTAAACTCTGCCTATGGGGAGAGCAGTATACTATATAGAATTTGCCTGTGGGGAGTGCATTATACTATATAGAGTCTGCCTATGGGGAATGCATTATACTATAGAGAGTCTGCCTATGGGGGTGCTTTATATTACAGAGTCTGCCAATGGGGAGTGTATTATACTATATAGAGTCTGCATATGGGGGTGCTTTATACTACATAGAGTCTGCCTATGGAGCATGCATTATACTATACAGGCCTATGGAGGTGCTTTATACTATATAGTCTGCCTATGGGAAGTGCATTATACTATATAGAGTCTGCCTATTGGGAGTTCACTATACTATACAGGCCTATGGGGGGTGCATAATACTATATAGAGTCTGCCTATGGGTGGTGCTTTATGCTATATAAAGTTTGCCTATGGGGGTGCTTTATACTATAAAGGCCTAGGGGAGTGCATTATACTATACAGAGTCTGCCTATGGGGAGTGCATTATACTATATAGAGTCTGCTTATGGGGAGTGCATTATACTATATAGTCAGCCTAATGGGGAGTGCATTATACTGTATAGAGTCTGCCTATGGGGAGTGCATTATACGATATAGAGTCTGTGTTACACTCGGTCCCCGTGCTGGCTCTGCTCTCCGTTCTGGTCACTTACCTTCTGCTCCTCTGGCTGTCCCTCTGCAGCTGTCTGTGTGCAGGCTGAGGTCTCCTGCTCCATCTGCTCCTCAGCGTCCTGCGTCATCCTCCAGTTCCTGGCACGCTGCCAGCAGGCCTCCAGGAAGATTGCTTAGGACGCGAGGCCGCGCCCACCGTCTCTCTTAAAGGTGCAGCGTGCATTTTTTGAAATAGTTAATTAACCAATGGCAGCGCACTCAGTACTATATCTGGTCACTCCACCATAAGGGGAGTGCCGGAGCAACGTGTTCTATCATTGCTACATCCGGTTCTGTTCCTGATCTCTCTGCGCTGCGTCTGCAGTCTCTGTGCTTCGCTTACTCTATTTGTCTCCACAGATCATTGGTAACCCGTATCCGGCTAACTTGGTCAATCTCGGTTATTACTGGCGCAAGTGTCATCCCGTTCCGCCATCAGCCATCCGTATCCATGGACTGTGACAAGGTCACTGGAGCCAGCCTGCTACCTTCCACTCTGGACCAGGACCTCCCTCATCTCGGTCAAACCCTCCACGGTTTCTGTTATATACCCGTTACCATTTTGGTCCCTCTGGGACAGCTGCCACGTGTCCGGGGTCTAACTGGAAGTAGCACCTGTGTCCTCCGGGTATTCCATTCTGGTCCTGTTCGAGGGGCCTTACTACGGGTACCCGGGGCTCACTAGTCACGCCCCCTTCAGAGCCCCCCGGACCGCGGTCTCGAGGTTCCACATTAAAAAATAAAGACAAATGTGAACTTCACCATCTCTGCCTCCACTTCCATTCGTTACAGATTGCTCGGCCATGGAACCCGCTGGATCCCAGAGACCTCCGACCACGGATCTGTGCCAGGAGGTGGCCCGTTTAGGAGTTCAACAGGACAAGATCACGACTTATCTACGCAGCTTGTCTACCCGCATGGATTCCTTGGGGTCCTCGTCTGCACCTGACTCTTCTATCAATACTCAGGTACCAGTTCCCATGGCAAGTAAAGGTCCCCGCCTGGCGGCTCCTACCCGTTTCATGGGTGATCCTACTCAGTGTCGGGGTTTTCTCAATCAGTGCACTATACACTTCGAAATCTTGGGGCATATGTTTGCTTCTGACCGAACCAAGGTGGGCTTCATCATGTCACACCTGGGAGGAGAGGCCCTCGCCTGGCTAAACCCGCTATGGGAGAGAGGGGATCCGCTGGTTAACGATCTTCAATCTTTCCTAGAGGCTTTTCGCAGGACCTTCGATGAACCTGGTCGCACCACTTCGACCGCTTCTGCCTTGCTCCACCTGCGCCAAGGTACTCTCACGGTAGCTCAGTATGCTGTTAAATTCCGCACCCTCTCGTCTGAATTGTCGTGGAACAATGAGACCTTGGTAGCTAACTTCTGGGAAGGCCTATCCGGAAGAATCAAGGATGAGCTGGCGGGACGGGACAGACCTACCCTCTTGGAAGAGCTAATATCCTTGGCAACCCGAATTGACCTGCGTTTTCAGGAGCGTTCCATGGAGATCAAGCGGGACAAAAGGTCCTATCACCTGGACTCTAGTTTGTTCAAAACAGGTACCTCGCCTTCCTCCTCCGAGGCCATGGAGGTAGACCGTGTAAGTTTGGCCACCCGCCGCCGGGAGGCACGTCGCAAGGAGGGAAGTTGTTACTACTGCGGTAGTTCTGAACATCAGATCCATGTCTGTCCAAAAAAGTCGGGAAACTCCAGTGCCTAGGTTCTGTAGGAGGGGCCAACATAGGTAGAGAACAGTCCTCTCCCTCATTGCAAATCTCAGTCTCCGTGTCCTATGGAGCAATAAAATTCTCCGAACATTGTCTACTGGATTCTGGAGCTGCAGGGAACTTCATCCACCAGGCGGTTGTGGATCATTACCGCTTACCAGTCCAGCGTCTTCCTGATCCGTTGCGGGTGACCGCCGTAGATGGCAAACCACTGACCGAGCCCGTCCAGTTTCAAACCGAGTTGGTGGAACTCCGGGTAGGTCTAATGCATGCTGAACGAATGCGATTTTATGTATATCCCGGTTTGTCCCATCCCTTGCTTTTAGGTTTACCTTGGCTCCAGATGCATGAACCAGTCCTAAATTGGAAAACTGGAGAAGTTCTGCGTTGGGGAGATACCTGCATGAATCGTTGCTTAACCCGGATTCAACCTGTTTCGCATCCAGTCCAGCCTGATACCCTGCCAGGGTTGCCTTCCTCCTATTGGTCCTTCTCTGACGTTTTTGGGAAAAAGGAGGCTGAGAGGCTACCTCCACACAGGTCGTATGACTGTCAGATAGAGCTTCTTCCTGGAGCATCTCCTCCTCGCGGGAGAGTTTATCCTCTTTCGCAGGCAGAGACTCAGGCTGTCGGACTACATCCAAGAGAATCTGGCAAGAGGATTTATCCGAAAGTCGTCATCACCGGCTGGAGCTGGATTCTTCTTTGTGAAGAAGAAGGATGGATCCTTGCGGCCCTGTATCGACTACCGGGGTCTAAATCAGATCACGGTAAAAAACAGGTATCCATTACCTCTTATTTCAGAGCTGTTTGATCGTCTCCGAGGGGCCAAGATCTTCACCAAATTGGATCTCAGAGGGGCCTACAACCTGATCCGAGTCAGAGAAGGAGACGAATGGAAAACAGCCTTCAACACCTGTGACGGCCACTATGAATACCTGGTAATGCCATTTGGTCTAACCAATGCACCTGCGGTCTTTCAGGAATTTGTTAATGACATTTTCAGGGACCTGCTCTATACTTGTGTCGTGGTCTACCTGGACGATATTTTGATTTTCTCTGCAGACTTGGCGTCACACCGGAGGCAAGTACGCCTGGTCTTACAAAGACTGAGAGAGAACAGGCTATATGCCAAATATGAGAAATGCCTCTTTGAGCAGTCTTCCTTGCCTTTCCTTGGGTACATTGTATCTTCCACAGGATTAAAGATGGACCTGGAGAAGTTGTCTGCTGTTCTCAAGTGGCCTCGTCCGTCTGGGCTAAAAGCCATACAACGGTTCCGGGGGTTCGCCAACTACTACCGGCAATTCATTCCACACTTTTCCACCCGAGTGGCTCCTCTCACAGCCTTAACCCGGAAAGGTGTAAACTCTAAGGAATGGTCCTCCGAGGCAGAAGAGGCCTTTGTCTCTCTCAAAAAAGCCTTCGCTTCCGCACCGGTTCTCCATCGTCCAAATTCTAATGAGCAATTTTTTCTTGAGGTAGACGCTTCTTCCATAGGTGCAGGAGCAGTTCTCACCCAGAAGTCATCTACCGGGTGGATGTTCTCTTGTGTTTTTTTTTCCAAGGTTTTTTCTCCTGCAGAAAGAAACTACTCTGTCGGTGATCGTGAACTGTTGGCCATCAAATTGGCTCTGCAAGAATGGAGACATCTTCTTGAGGGAGCTCATCACCAGGTAGTCATATTCACCGATCATAAAAACCTTGCCTATCTCCAATCTGCTCTAAGGTTGAATCCCCGTCAGGTCCGCTGGGCATTGTTTTTTGCTTGTTTCAATTTTGTACTTCATTTCCGCCCAGCTGATAAGAACATCAAGGCAGACGCACTCTCCAGAGCCTTTTTGCCTCCTGAACTGGAGGAAGAACCTCAGCACATTATTGAACCTTCTAGGTTAGTCTCTGTTGCCTCCACTGATCTTGCCCGGCTTCCTCCAGGGTAGACTCTCGTGTCTGCTTCTGATCGTAATCGTGTTCTGCGGTGGGGTCATTCTTCTAAGTTGGCTGGCCATGCTGGTCAGAAAAAGACTCAGCAACTCATCTCTCGTTACTACTGGTGGCCTACCATGGGCAAGGATATCCAGGAGTTCGTCGCAGCCTGTCCTTCATGTGCCAGTAACAAGACTGATAAAAATCTGCCTCTTCCGATCCCGTCCGCTCCCTGGCAGCACATCGCGATGGATTTCATCACGGATCTTCCCATTTCTTCTGGCTGCTCAGTGGTATGGGTTGTGGTGGACCGCTTCTCTAAAATGGCCCACTTCGTTCCGCTATCTGGTCTCCCGTCTGCTCCAGAACTGGCCGCTCACTTCATTCAGCACATCTTCCGTCTACATGGATTTCCTCTCCACATCGTGTCCGACAGGGGCGTCCAGTTCACCTCTAAGTTCTGGAGAGCACTCTGTAAATGGTAAAAATTGAACTAGATTTTTCTTCTGCATACCATCCCCAGTCCAATGGGCAGGTGGAGAGGATCAATCAAATCCTGGCTGGATACTTGCGTCACTTCATCAACGCTCATCATAGCGACTGGGTAGAATTACTGCCCTGGGCGGAATTCTCCTACAACAACCAAGTAAGTGAATCTTCTGGAAAATCTCCCTTTCAGATTGTGTTTGGACTCCAACCCGGAATTCCTCTTCCTATCTCTGGATCGTCTGATGTTCCGGCAGTCGATACCTTGTCTAAAGATTTCTCGAACATTTGGAGAGATACCAGGTCTGCTTTGGAGAAAGCCTCTCAACGTATGAAAAGGCATGCGGACAAAAGACGTTTGGAGGCTCCCATCTTTCGTCCCGGAGACAAGGTATGGCTCTCCTCCAAGTATATCCGTTTGAAGTTACCATCGTACAAATTGGGTCCCCGTTTCATTGGTCCCTTTGAAGTCTTGAGACAAATCAACCCGGTCTCTTACAAACTGAAATTGCCTAATTCTCTACATGTGCCTAACTCCTTTCATGTTTCCCTCCTCAAACCAGTAGTGTTGAGCTCCTTCTTTAAGGACCCGGGTACCACTCCAGATCTGGTTTCTGAGGATGATGTTTTTGAGGTAAAACATATCTTGGCCTCTAAGAAAGTAAGAGGTAGGATCTATTAACTGGTGGACTGGAAAGGTTTTGGTCCTGAGGAGAGGTCTTGGGAGCCTAAAGAGAACATCCAGGCTCCTCTTCTTCTTAAAAGATTTCACGCAGGCTTAAAAAAGAGGGGGGGTAAAGAGGGGGATACTGTTACACTCGGTCCCTGTGCTGGCTCTGCTCTCCGTTCTGGTCACTTACCTTCTGCTCCTCTGGCTGTCCCTCTGCAGCTGTCTGTGCGCAGGCTGAGGTCTCCTGCTCCATCTGCTCCTCAGCGTCCTGCATCCTCCTCCAGTTCCTGGCACGCTGCCAGCAGGCCTCCAGGAAGATTGCTTAGGACGTGAGGCCGCGCCCACCATCTATCTTAAAGGGGCAGCATGCATTTTTTGAAATAGTTAATTAACCAATGGCAGCGCACTCAGTACTATATCTGGTCACTCCACCATAAGGGGAGTGCCGGAGCAACGTGTTCTATCATTGCTACATCCAGTTATGTTCCTGATCTCTCTGCGCTGCGTCTGCAGTCTCTGTGCTTCGCTTCCTCTATTTGTCTCCACAGATCATTGGTAACCCGTATCCGGCTAACTTGGTCAATCTCGGTTATTACTGGCGCAAGTGTCATCCCGTTCCGCCATCAGTCATCCGTATCCGTGGACTGTGACAAGGTCACTGGAGCCAGCCTGCTACCTTCCACTCTGGACCAGGACCTCCCTCATCTCCGTCAAACCCTCCACGGTTTCTGTTATATACCCGTTACCATTTTGGTCCCTCTGGGACAGCTGCCACGTGTCCGGGGTCTAACTGGAGGTAACACCTGTGTCCTCCGGGTATTCCATTCTGGTCCTGTTCGAGGGGCCTTACTACGGGTACCCGGGGCTCACTAGTCACGCCCCCTTCGCCGCGGTCTTGAGGTTCCACATTAAAAAATAAAGACGAATGTGAACTTCACCATCTCTGCCTTCGCTTCCATTCGTTACAGTCTGCCTATGGGGAGTGCATTATACTGTATGGAGACCTATGGGGAGTGCATTATACTATATTATCTGCCTATGAGGAGTGCATTATACTATATGGAGGCCTATGAGGAGTGAATTATACTATATTGAGGCCTATGGAGGTGCATTATACTATATGGAGGCCTATGGGGCGCATTATACTATACAGAGTCTGCCTATGGGGAGTGCATTATACTATATAGAGTCTGCCTATGGGGAGAGCAGTATACTATATAGAATCTGCCTATGGGATGTGAATTGTACAATATAGAGTCTGCCTATGTGGAGTGCATTATTTAATATGAAGGCCTATGGGGAGTGCATTATCCTACAAAGTCTACCTATGGGGAGTGCATTATACTATATAGTCTGCCTATGATGGTGCATTATTCTATATATTCTGCCTATGAGGAGTGCATTATACTATATGAGGGCATATTAGGAGTGCATTATAATATATGGAGGTCTATGGGGGTGGATTATACTACATAGAGGCCTATGGTGAGTGCATTATACTAAATTGAGGACTATTTGGTGCATTATAATATATGAAGGCTATTTAGGGGGCATAATACAGTGTGGAGATTACAGTGAGGGAGCCTTCATACAGTGTTGGAGCCATCAAACAGTTTGGGGGCTACTAATGAGTCAGTATTCTGTGTGGGGGCTACTATGCAGTGTGAGGGCATTATACTTTGTATAAGAGAACATCATACTGTGTAGAGGGGAGCTGTACAGGGGGGAGACTCGGGACATTATTAAATGTAAAGTGGGCACTTATCGTTATATGGTAACTCAGGTTATTGTCATTGTCAAAGTGGTACACAGAGGGCATTATTACTTTCTAGGGGGCAAAATGTCAGCACTGTTTTCTAGGGCACTTGTAAATGACACTATTATATTTTAGAGGGTTGTTTTACCATGTAGAGGGCACACAGTACCACACAGCCACACAGTAGGTGCAGTAATAGGGACACGTACAGCAGCAGTGACTCAGTATTCGGGTATTAGCAGGAAAAAGAGTTTATGCAGGTTGGGGATAGATGGTGACGGTGCTGGAAATGTGAACAAATATATCTTTGTTGTAATCTCTGCAGCTGAGTCGTGGCTGGAGAAGTTGTTGCGACGGTCTGAGCCAGATGGAAAAGATAGGAAAAGTGAATGATTCCACCAGAAAGAACATTAGCAGTAAGTAACTATCTGTAACTGTAGTTTAATCTATTACATGCTCTGTAGGACTAGTATCTAACACTATATGGCAGTAATATCAGTGTTAGCAGATGATGGACCTGTTACTAAAATACATCTCTATGCAAAGCCTAAGATTCCCCAATACCTACAATTAGGGTGCACCACCATAGTTATAATCAGGGTTACCTGGTTAGGGGCCCACTCAAACGTTTCGCCCCCTTGAACCAAAACCCTAGCTCCGCCTCTGACTGCAAGTCTTTAATACCTTTTGGATTGTCAAGTAGGTATTTCATGCCATAATTATTGCTATCTTTTTCATTACTAAACTGTTCCATTTTTGCTATATATCTTGTTATTACTACTAGTTTACAAACATAATAATTTATCATTATGTATTATATAAATAAAAAGGGATTTGACTGATATTAAGGGTTTTTAATCTGTTGTAGGTATTGGAGGGTTTGACATTAGCTCTAGAGATGAGCGAATATTTTAATATTCGATTCGGATAACGTTTGCTGAATTTGCAATATTATCGAATATTCGCCAAACATTACCGAATGCCATTATAGTCAATGGGAGGCAATAAAATGCATGCACAACACCCTAGAACGGCCCCAAATGCTGCAAAAACACATCAAATGAGGGACAGACACCAGCAAAGTGGCCTCAAATTACCCACAGTACAAATTGCAGCATCGAACTGCAACAATCAGCCAGGCATGAAGTATCAGGGTCTGGGACAGCATTTACAGCTTTCCCATGAACGTCACAGTAAAACGAGGTGGGTGAGGGATCGGTGTGGGGCCCCTTTGCTGGGAGCCCTGTCACCACATGCAACAGCTCTACCTGCATTCATGCTGAGCCACACTCAGGTGGCACAAATATTAGTTTTTAGACTACCATTGTCACAAAAAAATTTAAGGATAGTAACACGGGTAGTTGAGTCCAAGGAAGTGGAGGCCTGACGGTCTCAGAGGCCTACTGCTACAGGAAACACGCATGAAGGAGACCCAACCATGAGTGGTCATATTTCCAAAAATTATTGGCAGACACCAGCAAAGTGGCATCAATTTCACCACAGTAGAAATAGTTGAATAGGGACCAACAGTTTTCACTACACCAAATGCAGCAGATGGACACCCAACAAGAAGTGTTCACATTTAAAGAAATGAGGACCTAACACCACAGAAATGGCATAAATTTCACCAAAGTAGAAATAGTAGAATAGGGACCGACAGGTTATTCACAACATCCAAACCAGCAGATGGACCCTCAACAAGGAGTGTTCACATTTAAAGAATTGAGGTCCTTACCCCACAGCATTGGCATAAATTACCACAGTAGAAATAGTAGAAAAGGGACCAACAGGTCTTTCACAACACCCAAACCAGCAGATGGACACTCAACAAGCAGTGTTCACATTTAAAGAATTGAGGGCCTTACCCCACAGAAGTGGCATCGATTTCACAATAGAAATAGTGGAATAGGGACCGACAGGTCTTTCACAATACCCAATACAGAAGATGGAACCCAACTTGGAGTTTTCAAATTTTTAAAAATGAGGGCCTGACACCACCGAATTGGAATAACTTTCATGAGAATAGAAATAGTATAATTGGGACCGACACATCTTCCACTACAGCTAACACAGCAGATGTAGACCACCCATGACTGTTAACATTTCCACAAATTTGTGTTAACATCAGCAGCAGCAGCCACAGAAGCGACACTGAAGATATCACAGAGTGCAGTTACATTAATGCATCACACTAAAAAATGCAATATTACCTAGTCTGTACAGTCTGCGATTGGGGTGAAAAAGTCCTTGGAGAGCTGTTATGTTTTGGTAGCTGAGGAGAGAAGGCAAAAACGGCAATACACCAGAGAGGTTGGAATCTACTGGATTGCAGTACCCTGACTAACCACCACAACTAAAGGCAGCCGTGGAGCGTACCTACGTTGGTCCTAGACGCCTCGTCACAGCCTGAGAAGCTAACTACACCTAAAGATAGAAAGAGGAAAACTATCTGCCCCGGAGCAGATCCCCAAAGAACATAGGAAGCCCCCAAACATGTAATGGCGGTTAGACAAGAGGAAATACAGACACAGACAGAAAATAGTATGAGCAAACGTTGGGGCCCAAACTACCTGGACAGAAAAGGAAAGGAAGGACAACTTACTGCAATCCCAAAAAACCCTAAAAAGTACCAACTCTACTAATTACAAAAACACCTGAGATCACACGACCTCCACCACCTAAATTAGTTCTCTGGTGTAACAAAACTAAGCCGCAGCCACTGAAAAAACTGGAAAAGGCAAATGAACAAATAACGGAGGCCCAGATAAACTGAGAGGAGCACAAGCCCCAGGAGGGGACCTGGCTGACCTCCACAGAAGTGCAGGAAAACAATGCAAAAAGCAAGCTCAAAAATAAAAGCAGAAAATGTCTTATCTGAGAGCAGGAGAAGAGGCAAGATTCAGCAGGCTTCCAAGTGAACCAGGAACAACAGCAGTTAGACAAGAACAATTGATCACCGGCAACCCTGATGGGAGGGAACTTCCCTTATATAGGACCAGTCTGTAACTCCTGATTGCCAATCCTCACCAAATGGTTCAGCACCGTCTGCAACCACCAGAGGGAGCTTCTGCTCAGAACTCATTTCTAACACATTCACAACAGAGAGCCATGACATGTTCATCTTAATGAAAGTTAGCCGGTCAACACTTTCAGGGGACAGCCGTATGCACTTATCCATCAGGACACCACCAGAGGCACTGAAGACATGTTCTGAGAGAATGCTGACTGCCAGGCACGATAAAACCTCCAAGGCATGTGACGCGAGTTCAGGCCATTCCTCCATTTTGGAAGACCAAAATGTAAAAGGGTCCAAACCCTCCCTGGTGGTATTAATATTACTCAATTGATATTGAGTATTCTAGATACTCCTGCACCATTCTCTCCATTCATTCACCACGTGTAAGACTTGGACTCTGTTGTGCTGGTGCACGAGTTGGTCTAAAAAAGTGTCAAAGGACTCAAAGAAATTACTTCTTCCACTTCCACCACTGCTGCTGCTGCAGTTAATGTTTTGGCGTTGACGAATTGATGGGCCGGAGGTTGGAAGTGTACAGCTGCGATGCAAACTGTGTGCTTCACTGCTGTCTTGGGGAATTGCTCTCTTAAGGTTTTATACAAGTGTGTTTCGATACTCCAGCATTCGCAGGTCCCTTTCTGGATCTAATAAAGTGGCAACCCAGTAGTCATCATTATAACTAATCATAACTATATAGGGATCATGTTGCAGCAAGAAGGCTGTAACACAAGATAGAGCCACAAGATATGTGTGGCTCTACCATGAGGTCCAAGACCATGCTGTCTTGGTGGCTGTGTAACATTGAGGCTCGTTTCCTCCATACCATCCCGCCAACCCCGAACAACAGAGAGGGGAGGATTATCCTCTTCATCTGACAGTTGCTCGCCCATCAACTCTTCCTCCTCCATTTGGATCTTCCACTTTTGATAACAGTTTGCCTGTTATCATCATCACCAGCCCCCTCGATCGCAGTACTCCACCCTCCCTTGCCACCTGCCTGTGTGACGACAGTCTTGAACTTCCAGACAATGTTATCCCTTCCACAGCCTCCTCTGCTTCCTCCTCTTCTTCTGGGACCACCATCTCCTCCCGCAGGCTATTCAAAGTCTGCTCAAGCATATAAATGACCGGAATAGTGATGCTGATGACGGTGTCGTCAGCTCTAACCATCTTAGTAGCCATTTTGAAACTGTGCAGAAAGGTGCAGAGGTCCTTAATCTGTGCCCACTTTGTAAACGTGATATGCGCCACCTACGTACTGCGTTGGTCCAGACTATACGACATGACATACTGCGTCAGAGCTCTTAGCTGCTGCCACAGTCGCTGCAATATGTGCAGAGTGGAATTCCATCATGTCGGCACATATCAACCTGTTAACTGGCATGGACAAAGACCTCTGTATCGATGCAAGTCGATAAGCAGAGGAGTGCGAATGGCGGAAATGAGCACACAGCTTACGTGCTTTATGGAGCAGGTCACCCAGGCCAGAATAGTGGCTGAGAAAACGCTGCACCACCAGGTTGAGGACATGAGCCATTGCGGCATGTGTGTGAGCTTGCCTCGCCATAGGGCCACCACCAGGTTCACACTCTTATAGGACATGGCCTTCCCTGGATGCAGGTTCAGCGGAAACAGCCATTGATCAAATTCAGCCTGGAGAGCTGTTCACAATTCTTCAGCTGTATGACTGAGATCTCCAAGGTATATCAATTTTAGACTGCCTGATTTCGAAGTGCCATGGCTGCGCAGTATGGAGGTGGTGGGGGTTCGTTATGCACTGTTGGAACGCGTGTCTGGTGAAGGCACAGGTTGAGAGCGCAGGTGGAGGCCCTAGAGGAGATAGAGGAAGTAATGGAGGAAGTGTTTAATGTAGAGATTTGGCCTGAAAGCCTTGGGGATTCCAACATTTGTAGAGTAGCACCTGTCCCCACAGCCACCAGAGTCACCCAGTGCCCAGTAAGTGAGATGTAACGCCCTTGGCCATGCTTATTCATCCAAGTGTCTGTGGTGAAATGCACCCTGGCAGACAGACATTTTGTCAAGGAATGGGTGATGTTGTCTGCTACATGCTGGTGTAGCGCAGGCACAGCTTTATTTGAAAAATAATGGCGACTAGGTAATTGGTACTGGGGAACTGAGATGGCCATCAGCTTTCGGAAACCTTCAGTATCCACCAGGCGGAAAGGCAGCATATCTGTGGCCAACAAATTTGAGATGGTGGAGTTCAACCTCTTAGCTTTGTCATGCGTAGGAGGAAGCAATCTTTTTCGTGACCACAACTGCGGAACCGTGGGCTGGCTGCAGTGATGTGAGAAGGTGGAGTATGGTGAACCGGACAAACTGCTGAACCGTGAGGCTCAGACGTAGATGTTAGTGTGGAATGAGAAACTTCTGGTGTGATCATTCTCCGAGATTGGTCAAAAACAGCAGGCATGTACACCTCTGTTACAGCTGAAGGTGGCCTCTCCGTCAGCGTGACTTGATCAGGTAAAGAACCCGAGGTTCTACAGTCAAAGACCTGCGTCTCAATAGTTGGCACGGTAACAGAGGAGGAAGAAGAAGCAGCGATGGTGATAAATTGTGTGGCTGATGGTGGTCGATGTCCGCTGGTCCGCATTTTTGCACAGTGGGATTCCCACACTAAAGCATGTTGATTGCGCATGTGAAGGTTCATACATGTAGTAGTCAAATTATTGCAGTCTTTACCTCAACTCAGTTTTTTTTTGCAAAGTTGAGAGATTACGTGAGTTGGCTCATCCTTTGCAGTGTCAAAAGAGGACCAGGCTAGGCAACCCTTGCCATCCCTGCAAACTGCAGACCCGCAGACGCTGCTGGTCAGAGGCAGTTGTGGCTGAGGATGCATCGCTCGTCGTAGCTTCACCACTATGTGTGTGCGACGAACAGCGCAACGTAACCTCCTCATCTTCCTCCTCAGATCACCTACTCAGCTGTGTGCCTCTATGTTCAGGCCAACTGGGATCTAACACATCATCATCCTCTGTTATCACAACCCTGGCCATTGGAGTCACTCTCCTCCTCTTCTTGCCCTGACAGCACAGTACAGTCCACGTGAGCCTCAGATATCTGAGTCTCATCAGGATCACCTCACCCCCAGGGTTAACGTCTAATGATGAGGGTCAGGATGCTGTTGGGTCCGTACTTCTTCCTGCCCTGGATCCAAGCCAAAAAATTTTGAGCATCAGTGCAGATTTCCTCATCTTGACTCTGCAAAGCTTTTGAGTACACTTCTGATGAACAAAGAATAGAATGTGTGAACAGTTCTTTAGGATCACCCATCTGTGGTTCCGTACAGTCAGTTGAACATTTGGATAGTTGGGACAAGGAAGGAAGCAAGGGGAATTTGGGTGACACATCTGTGGACTGTTCTGGGTGTGATGCTGAGGTGCAGGAAGAGGAGGAGAGGCCACTTGAAGCTGCTGCACTTGCCATCCACTCGAGTACATGCTTTTTCTGGGCATCATTGACAAGGCATATTGCTTTGCGGCTGCCAAAGAATGGTAGTGGTGTAGCCTGTCCAGTGACATAAGTTGTCAGTTGTCTTGGCATAGGACGTGATGTTGCTTCACTAGTGCTTTCACCAACATTACCACCTACCCCACATATACCTAGAACACCAAGCCTAATTTACCTTCCACCATGACCCTGCTTTTTTCCAGTCATGTTGCTCAGATAGTGTGGTATGAGCACAGTATTAACACCCAAAAATTAGATTTGAAACTCTGCACCACGTCTGCAAACAGCTGATTTTCAACGATAGTAAATTCAAAGTTGCAATATGGCGTGCTGTATCGTGTTAGTCACAGAATTTTTTTTTGTGGTCTATGTATCAGCCGTCTATAACACACTAGATGCTACAAAATGTTTTTAAACTCAGGTCCCTTACTGTATGATGTTAATAACAGAAGTTTTACTTTTTTGGGGGGCCTATGTATCAGGCCTCTATAACACACTAGATGCTACAAACTGTTTTTAAACTCAGGTCCCTTACTGTATGACGTTAATAACAGAAGTTTTTTTGGGGGGCCTATGTATTATGCCTCTATAACACACTAGATGCTACAAACTCTTTTTCAAATCAGGTCCCTTACTGTATGACATTAATAACAGAAGAATTTGTTTGTGGCCTCTGGATCAGGCCTCTACAGCTTAATTTCAACCCAAACAAATGACAAAGTGTGCTACAGCGGGTTGTCTAAGTTTTTGCAACATAAAAAATTATAATTTTCTTTTAATGTGCCTTAGGTCTGCAGACAAGTATCACAGCCACAAAATGACTACGTGGGATACAGCAGGCTGTTTCACATTTAGCACCTGGAAAAATTATAAAAACATTTTTATGTGCCTTAGGTCTGTAGACAGTTTTATTTCACCACAGCAATAATTACAAGGTGTGATACAGAAGGCTGTTTAATTTTTTTCACTAGCTATATGTGAGTTAGAATGCTATACTCGTGCATAGATCACAATACAAGCAGTGCACAAAACGTGCCCTGCTGGATTTGTTTGTGCACCTCTGTATGGCCAAAAAAGAAAAAAAGTGCTGGAAGGTAAATTTAACAGCAACACTGGATAATAGCTACCTACACTATCTGACTGATATACAACCGCCTATCTAACTAGCTACAATGTGGATACAGCAGGCTTTTTCACATTTACCTACTGAAATAAGATTAGTTAGAATGCTATAATCGTGCATGGAGCACTATAGAAGCAGTGCACAACACACTTGTAGGATATGTGCTCTGCTGGCTTTGTCTGAGAACCTCAGTTATGCCCCCCTCCAAAAAAAAATCTGGAAGGCACATTTTACAGCCAAATTGGACACTATCTACCTACTCTATCTGACTCATATACAACCGCCTAACTAAATAGCTGAAATTTGGATGCAAACAGTGGCAGTGTTAGGAGCAGCCTCTCTGCGCTGTATCAGTGTCAAAATGGCACTAAAGCAACATGTCTGCTATTTATATGCATAGGGACATGTGATTTCAGCAGCCAATGACACAAGCCGTTGTGTCAGAACATTGTGGGTGTTTCCTGCACCCTGATTGGCTAGCCGCAATGTGCACACATAAAGTTAGGGGAAAAAAATGACTGCTGTGATGTGCGTACAAAAACGCCGCACCTCTGAGCTCTGCAAACCCCCTCCCCTCTTCATACACGTGCCAAACGCTCATGATGCACTAATGAAAAAGATAAGAGGGATTTCTGACCAATGAATAGGTGCCCGTAAGCACCACCATTATCGTTGCTGAAGTGTGGGAAATATTTTTGTGGCAACGCAAATTTTTTTACGCACTCTTACCAAATTAATCCGATTTTTACCGATTTTATGCAGTTTTCCTCGGATTTCCGATCAGGGATCCGAATGTGCTATATTCGTGTTTGGAGAACATTTGCCGAACAAATTTGCTCATCTCTAATTAGCTCCATTATACCTTGTTAATCCCCATCTTTGGGGCTTTTTGAATTGCTTTTATACTGTATGTTGTCTATCTTTTATTGCGTTTTTATCAATAAATAAATGTTTATTGTCTTAAGGTGATCCCTGTATTTGACATGTCTCTTTCTTCTCCCTTTTATAGATAAAATTTAGAGCAAGGACTAGTTAATCATTCCTAAAAGCAAAGTTACAGTACTTTCCACACCTGTCCAGATGGCACAGTAAGCAGCAAAGTTTACTATTATTGTAGATATTAGTCCAATGAGACCTTGACCTATGGTTTTTGTAATATTATACAGCTGTCTAGTGCTCATACTATGTATATTACACATATCAAATATATAAAAGCTACTAATACCAAATATAAAAATTACTACCCTCCAAGTAAAAATTATAAATGAGTAATATAAATATGTTTAAAATGCAAATAACTCAGTCTTACATTTAAAAACAATGGCATCTAAATTGTAGAACTACTTCCTTTCTACTTTTACATATCAATCTCCTTTTTCTACTAATCGATAAGCAAAAGAATGTTCACTTTAATTTGCCGACAGGACTACAGCAGTTGTAATGTGTATGGGCTGTTATTGGGGTTGTAACAATTACTACCGTTTCTGGTGAGCAACTGCATAACTCCCTTCTTATCTGTACCTTTCTCTATCACCTTATATGTGCGTGTATTCACCTCTTTTTTTCTCTATAAAGATAAAAATTAGTAACAGCTTCTGTTCTTGATTGCGCTTCATGCTACTCACTCCCTTCTCTCAGTGTTAGAGGTAACAGCAAATAGAGGAAGGGGATTGTTCACAGGTTGCAAGATAGCAGTACCCTGGATACACAAAGACCTCACATTCAACCTATATTATTGGTAGAGACACACCTACAGGAGAAAAATCTCAAACTTGGATCACGCCAGAAAAGGTATATCAGGGGGTCTGAAAATGAAATTAGGAATAAAAATTGCTGAAACATAAAGACAACTTCTTCTCATACCTCGCACTTGGACCCCATAAAATAATAAAGGTCCTGTGCAGCCGTTCCCGCAGTGTCAGCACTCGATCTCCCGGGGCACGTGACACCCAATCAGCACTGTCATTACTGCCTCCTGTCCAATTGAGCAGGAAGAGGAAGTCCGAGATTGGCTGCAGCCTGGACTCTCTTCATGTTCAATTTGTCCGAAGGTGGGGACAGTGCTGGTGACTCTGATTGGGTGCCCGTGTCACAACACTGTATGAGTGCCAACAGCATCGGCATGGGAGGAGAGTTTAAGCTTTATTATTTTATGGTGGACAAACATTTTGATCAAGAAAGGGTTGTCCTAGTAGTGGACAACCTCTTTAATGTGATTTAACTAAAGGTATCTATTAACATACATAAAAATATTTTTTTCCATATCAAAAGTGTCCATAACCTATAAATTGACCTAACTACAGTACTCTTAAGAGCATACAAACCATTAAGCAAGTTCTGAAATTCAGCTTCAAACGAAATAGGAGAGAAAAGCATTATGTAATCTACATACAATAGGAAATTCTTAAAACAATGTAAAACAATGCATTTATTCAGAATTTATATAGATTTACAGTTTATATTGTGTTTCTCAACTTGATTATCCCCACCTTCAAAGAACCATCATTTTTCTATAGACATAAGACCTTTATTTGTGGGATGAGTTTTAGTTTTTAATGTAATTATTTCATTATCGATATATTGTGCTGGAAAAGAGAGAAAAAATGTATTTGAAGTTTAAATGAGAAAAAGTTGCAACTCTACCATTTTTGTTCAGGATTTGTTACTACTACTACTACTACTACATTCACTGTGCAGTAAAACCACATGTTAACTTTATTCTGTGGGTGAAAATGATTATTGTAATACCACAGACTGAGCTGTGTAATGACTAGGTCTTTTTTGCTGTAGTTTTTACTTGTTCAGTTTTGGGATACATAGGACTTGTTGATAGCTTTTTGCTCTATTTTTCTGGCATTTTTATTTATTTTATATACACTTCACTGTGAAAAACAATGTAATGTTTTAACATTTCTATCTCTCACGAATGAAAAAAATGTGATTTATTATTACCGTTATTATTTATTATAGCACCATTTATTCCATGGCGCTTTACATGTGAAAGCGGTATACATAATAAAAAACAAGTACAATAATCATGAACAATATAAGTCACCGACTGGTATCATTATTATTTTATTTTATCCCGGAATGGTTGATTAAAACTTTGATGATTTTTAATTATTTTTAAACTGTAATTTATTGACGTTTTCATACAAGGGGTATATAAGAAACAGATATATACTGTATTGTAACAACTATGTAGTTACTATGGAATCTGCATGGGATAAAATGGATCTGAGACCAAAGTTGTGACAAATAAACTGTATTTTAACAAAGTAAGAAGTATAACATAAACTAACAGAGACTTTCCTGCTATTACAGCGAAGTGCACAGCACAAACAGAACTGTCAGCAAACGTAATGGACCACTAAATTAAACAAGTCCAACAATAATATGACGCAAAAGTGCGAACAGCACTGATACGTGATAGTCCAGCAGTAATAAGAAGCAAGAGTGCGACTGGCACTTATACGTGGAAGTCGAGAACTACGCAGACAGAGGGGATGACACCTTTCATGGAGGTCCAGAAATACATAGGTGGAGCATAACAGGGAGAAGGTCCTTAAATATACCTTTTGAGCTGAAAAGTCCCGCTGAAGTCCCGCACAGCAGCTGGCAACAGAACAGTCTCAGAAGTCTGGACAGTAGGTAACCCAGCCAGGATCCGGAAGCAGCTTAGAAGACTGAAGTCAGCTAGAAGTGGTGAGACAGAGCACCGAGTAACGAGCAGCCGCAGGAACACCAAAGGCAAGCCAAGAGGAAGCTCGAAGCAAACAGCAACAAAATACTCAGGCAAGGAGGATCTCCTGACCCGGACTTAAATAGCAGGACAGACAGGAAGTTCTAGGACAGGGCAAAGTACCAGACTCCATCTTGGACAAGGGCAAAACAGGCTTAATGGAACATCCGGAATCCTTACATGTATGTAAGGTATATTCCATATGAGGGCTTGTTTTTTGGGGGACAAATTGTTCTTTTGAATGATATTTTACCACTTCCTGTACTGGAAAACAGGGTAAAAAATTCCAATTGCGGTGAAATTACAAAAAAAAACTGCAATTCTGACATTGTTTAATAGGAATTGTTTTTAAGGCATACATTGTATGGTAAAATTTAACTGGCAGTATGATTCTCCTTGTCAGTACAATTACGGTGATACCAAACTTGTCCTGTTTTTTATTATTTAAAAAAATATGAAAAATAATCAGAAATTAGCTAAAAAAAATTTTTTGATTGTAATACCATGTTCTGACACCCGTAACATTTTCATGTTTCGGTCAATGGAGTTGTGTGAGATTTTATTTTTTGTGGGACCAGACAACCTTTTATTGATACCATTTTGGGATAGATATGACTTTTTGATCGCTTCTCATAGCATATAATTATTACTGTGTTGCCATAACTGAAAAACCACAATTTTTGTGTTTTTAACCCATTGTGACCTGGTGATTTTCCGTGTTCATTTTTTCCTCTTCCATGAAGGCTTGGTTTTTTTGCGGGACGAGATGTACTTTTGGATGACACCATTGATTTTACCATATAGCGTACTGGAAAGAGCGAAAAAAAATCCAAATGCGTTGAAATTGCAAAAGAAAGGAACATTTCACAATTGCTTTGTGGGTTCTTTATTCACCACATTCACTATATGTTAAAACTACCTGGCAGTATGATTCGGTGGCCAAAAAAACTCTATTTCTTGCCTTTCGATCTCTTTACTCGTTACGCCGTTTACCGATCTGATTAATTGTTTTTATATTTTTATAGAACGAACATTTCTGAATGTAGTGATGCCAAATATGTGTTTTTTTTATTGTTTTAGTTTCAATGAGGCAAAAGGGGGTGATTTGAAATTTTCTGTTTTTTTAATTTTTTTCAAAATGTAGTTTTTTTTTCACTTTTTACTGTTTTAATAGTCCCTGTAGGAGACTTGAAGCTGCGATTGTCTGATCGCTAGTGCTATATATAGCAGCACTTTAGCAATGTTATGTATAGCAGAAATCACGATCTCCAATGAACGCTGGCCACGAGGAGTATCGTAATGACACACATGGATGTCTTCTGCAGACCAGCCCCTGACTGTCAAAACAACCTATCGGCGCCCCGCGATCATTTGAAAGGGGCATTGATGGGCGGGGTTAATGATGCACTTTCGGCCGGCACATGATTGACAGCGGGATTTAACTGGTTAACAGCTCCACCTGCGGCTGTTAGAGGCACTTGATGGCTGATCAAACCAGCCATCAAGTGTGGGGAAAGATGTAGGCGTATGAGCCCACATCAAAGGCAGGGACATGACCTTTGACGTACATCAAAAGGTCATGAAGAAGTTAATGTTTGTTTACGGTATTAAAGGATCAGGTTAATTAATTTTAGAATTTGATAATTCAGACTTTTATGGATGTGGTGATATCACATATGTGTATTTTTTTAAATTGTGTTAAAATGTTTATTTTAAATATGAGAAAAGAGAAGTGATTAGTGTTGAGCGATACTGCTCGATATCTAAAAATATCGTATCGAAATGGTATCGCCGATATCACTAAATATCGCCGATATCCGATTCCGATACCGGAAGTCCCATGTAAGTCTATGGGAACAAAATATCGCAACTAAAAAAAACCTTTATTTCCTTGTAAACACTAAATATACACACATAGAATACATATATATATATATACATGTCATTGTGACATATATATATACATATATGTATAGTTTATACACTTCTACATAGTAAAATATCCTCTGATTCAATTGCCGGGTAAAGCCGGCTTCTGTGAAAAGACAGAAGCACCCGACATGAAATGACACTTGGTGTACATAGGGCTAACCATGTCTTTTCATGTCCTTTGCTATCTGATTTGCACAAACAATTACATCAGTCTATGTGTGCAAAATTTCACACCTGTAGGGGTTAATTAAAGGTGTAAATTCGTTGTAAAAAAAACGGACTTTTTTGCTACGAATTTACACCTTTAACTAACCCCTACAGGTGTGAAATTTTGCACACTTACACTCATGTAATTGTTTGTGCAAATCAGATATCAAACTACATGAAAAGACATGGTTAACTCTATGTAAACCAAGTGTCATTTCATGTCGGGTTCTGCATTTTCACAAAAGCCGGCAATTGAATTAGCGGCTATTATACTATGTAGAAGTGTATGAACTATAAATATAATATATATATATATATATATGTGTCACAAATTCAATGACATGTATATATATATATATGAGGTGTAAAATTGCTGAAAAAAAATGCGTGGGCTCCCGCCCTATTTTCGCAACCAGACAGACAAAGCCAGTGAGTGGGGGCAGATAATAATAGCCCAGAGAGGGACCATTATTTTTGGCCCCCCCCGGCTACTAACATCTGCCCCCAGACACCCAGAAAGGGCAAATCTCTAATTAGATTTGCCCTTTCTGGCACTTTGCCCGTCTATTCCCATTGCCCTGTAGCGGTGGCGAATGGGTTAATAAGGGGTTAAAATGACCTTGCAATTGAAAGGTCACTTTAAGCCAGGTTAATAATTGAGAGCTGTCAATCAGACAACTATCAATTATTAATCCTATTGTATGAAAGAAAAATCAAACACACACACTTTAATAAAAAAGAAGTTTAATGAAATAATCACACAGTTTTTGACCATATTTTATTTACCTGCTAAAACCATTTCCTGTAATAAAAATAAAATAATAAAGCAAAATTATTCTTACCAATCCGATGTACAGTCAGGTCCCACGGTGTAATCCATCAGAAAGGGTTAATGTTTACTGCAGGGACCGCAGCTAATGCTGCAGCCTCACAGTAAACCCCCAAATGAATGAGTTCCTCTCCTGGCTGACAGGAGAGGAAGTGGAAAGCTTAATTGATTGCTTTCCACTTTCACTTCAGGTCAGCCAGGGACACAATCAGTGACGTCAGAGGGAACTGGTTAACAAAAATAGGGGATCCCCTCGAAAAAAAATGGCGTGGGGTCCCCCCTATTTTTGTTAACCAGCCAGATGAAGCAGACCACTGAGGCCTGGATTTTCAGGCTGTTAAGGAGCCAAGATCCATGGACCTTGCCAGCCTGATAATACCAGGCCACAGCAGTCTGCATATCTTGGCTGATTAACAAAATAAGGGGATCCCCTCGAAAAAAATTGGCGTGGGGTCCCCCCTATTTTTGTTAACCAGCCAGATGAAGCAGACCGCTGAGGCCTGGTTTTTCAGGCTGGTAAGGATCCAATATCCATGGACCTTGCCAGCCTGATAATACCAGGCCACAGCAGTCTGCTTAGCTTGGCTGGTTAACAAAAATAGGGGATCCCCTCGAAAAAAAACGGCGTAGGGGTCCCCCTATTTTTGTTAACCAGCCAAGTAAAATGCAGACTGCTGCGGCCTGGTATTAAAAGACTGTCAAGGCCCATGGATTTTGGCCCTCAACAGCCTGATAATACCAGGCTACAGCAGCCCCACATTTGGCGCATCAAAAGATGTGCCAATTGTGGCACTTTACCCGGCTCTTCCCACTTGCCCTGTAGCGGTGGCAAGCGGGGTAATAAGGGGTTAATGTCACCGTTGATTGCACGGTGACAATAAGCCCGGATAATAATGGAGAGGCGTCAATAAGACACCGATCCATTATTAATCCCAAAGTTATTAAATGCATAAAAAAAAGACAAAGCAAGAAAAAAGTATTTTAATGAAATAAAAGAGACAACACAGTTTTCATTTCTTTTATTGTACACTCATTCCTGCGACGCCATCGATCTCCTGTAAAAAAAGAAAAAAAACAAACCAACAGTATACCACCTGTCCGACGCAGTCCATAGTAACGACAGTCCCACGACGATCCAGCTCTGCTACAGCAGAGCCTGTCATCGCGACGCAGCACAGCTGATTACCTGCTTCCCCGGCGGTGACGTCATCGGACTGACTGCTTTACGGCCGGGATTACCCAGCAGTCACTGCAGTTATCGCGAGAAACTGCATGTGACCGCCGGGGAAAGATGATGGCGGCCATGAAGCAGTCCAGCCCGTGACCGCCGGAGATCTTCTGCCAGGTAAGTGCCGCTGACTCCTGACAGACCCGACCGATGGACACTGACAGTGACAGACCCGACCGACGGACACAGACAGTGACAGTGACAATCCCGATTCCGGTATTCGATATGACGAAAATATCGGTATTCGGAATCGAAAGGCCGATACAGCTAATATCGGCCGATATCCGATATTTGCAGTATCGTATCGCTCAACACTAGAAGTGATGTAAAAAATTTTTTTTCATTTTTTAATACTTTTTTTTCTTTTACTGCATTTGTCAGTACTCTTAGAGGACTTAAACCTGCGATCATGCAATCGCTTATGCTATACACAGTATTTCTGAAGCATTGATGCACATAGCAAAAATAATGGTCTCCTTTGTAACCCAGCCACAGGCTGGAATTCAACGTAGCTTCGTGATGACAGCCATGGAGCGCTTCAACAGACCCCCATCTGCCATAACAACAAATCAGTGTCAGCCAATGGGCGCATAGAAGGATGTATCTCCATGCTGGTGCACTGTTAATGCCAATTTCAAAGATTAATAGAGGCATCTAACAGGTGAACAGTTGCGGGTGGAGCTCCATTTGACCCAAGGCTGTTAGAGGCAAATCCTGGCTGTTTGTCATAGCCATTATCTGCTGTGTACGGGGTCAGCTCAGCCTGTGAGTACGTTCCATACGCTTGTTTCTGACTGGCCGAACTTGTATGACAGACATTGGGAAAGGGGTTAAAGGAAACTTGTCAATTATTTCACAAAGTTCAAACATCAGCCAATGTGAAATACATATGGGCTCCCCAAGAACAGAAATCTCTGAAATGTTAGAGAAAAAAATAGCTTGGAATATGAGAGGAACACATAGAGAGGAGTCCACCTTCACTCTTCCTACTATGACTTTGTGAACATGTTTACCAAGCGGAGACAAACAGGAAAAGGCTAGAGAGATAAGTAGACATTTCTTCCCTTGCCTCGCCAAAACCTTAAAGGGGATCTGTCAGTAGGATCAAACCTCCCAAGCCGTCTATATGGGCATGTAGGTAATATAGTATAAATAAATGATAACTTGAAATCTATGATCCAATATCTCATTCCAGAGAAATTCACATTTTTTAATAAGTAAGATCTATGGGCCGGACACTGACCTCCCTGAGAATCTGCCCCCAGAGCTGACTTTAAATTAAAGGGAGCATTACCAGTGTGAGACATGTAATGACTGACAGTCCGCTCTCCTGATCTACATGCGTCACACTGATAACTCCATTTAAAATAAGCTTTGGAAACAGATTTCAGGGAGATCTGTGTCTGGCCCATAGATCTTAACAGCTCATTAACATATTAAGAAAAATATGAATTTTTTGGGAAAAAGATATCGTATCGCAGATATCAAGGTATCATTTTCTTCAACTTTCTATGACCTATATACCCATACTGATGGCTTAGGCTGGTTGTTCATACTGATATTCCCTTTAAAAAAAAATTTCTCAATGTCAATGTTTCAAGATAAGACATAATTTTCCTGAATGGGTGGGTGCCTGTCTTATTTTAAGGCCGGTGCCACACTTGCGTGTGTGATGTGAGAAACTCGCTTGAGTCTCTCGCATGAACACCCGACACTGCCGCTGCCACTCGGACCGGAGCATGTGGCTGCATAGAAATACATGTAGCCGCACGCTCTGTTCTGAGTGACGGCAGCAGTGCTGGGTCTTGATGCGAGAGACTCGTGCGAGTTTCTCACATCACACACGCAAGTGTGACACCAGCCTAATGTTGCTCATTGTATAGGAAGCAGGAAAGTGACTGAAAGGATTCACTTTAAAACAGCAGTTTTTCAAATATAGAACTCATCCAAGTATTAATTTTTAATTTGCACTAAATCAACCTGATAATATTCTTTGAAACACGACTCTTCCATAAAATATTTGACAGATGTTTGTACTGAGGACTTTGGAAAAAGATGTGGGGTGGATTTATTAGATATACATAGGTTATAGGATAATTTAATTGTAAAGTTCTATTAATGGTTAATCTGTTTGCCTAAGGTATAATGTTCTATTATCTGTTATGTTTTGGAGAGTAAGCAAAAACGGCAATACACCAGAGAGGCTGGAACCTATTGGATTGCAGTAACCTGAACTAACCACACAACTAGAGGTAGCCGTGGAGCTTTCCTACGTTGATCCTAGACGCCTCGTCACAGCCTGAGAGATAACTAACCTAAAGGCAGAAAGATGAAAGCTATCTGCCCCGGAGCAGATCCCCAAAGAAAATAGGAAGCCCCCAAACAAGTAATGGCGGTTAGACAAGAGGAAGCACGGACACAGACAGAAAATAGAATGAGCAAACGCTGGGGCCCAATCTGTCTAGACAGAAAAGTACAGGAAAGGATACTCACTGCAATCCAAAAAAACCCTAAAAAATACCAACTCTACTGATTGCAAAAACACCTGAGATCACACGACCTCTACCACCTAAATCAGTTCTCTGGTGTAACAAAACCAAGCAGCAGCCACTGAAAAAACAGGAAAAAGCAAATGAACAAACAACAGTGGCTCCAGAAAAACTGAGAGGAGCACAAGCCCCCTGGAGGGGACCTGGCTGACCTCCACAGAAGAGCAGGGAACAATTCAAAAAGCAAGCACAAAAATAAAAGCAGAAAATATCTTATCTGATAGCAGAAGATGCAGGCAAGACTCAGCAAGCTTCCAAATGAACCAGGAACCACAATTGAGACAAGAACAATTGATCACCGGCAACCATCATGGGAGGGAACCTCCCTTATATCAGACCAGTCCGTGATCCCAGATTGCCATTCCTCGCTGAAAGGTTCAGTACTATCAGTAACCACCAGAGGGAGCCTCTGCTCAGAAACCATTTTTAGCACATTCACAACAATTATCATTATATTATTGGTGAAACACATATCACCTGCAATATTCAGTAAATTACCAAGGCTACACTAAATACAGTAACAATTATATGTGTCATGTATTAACGTTAAAGGGATAGTCCCAAAATCACAATGTGGTCTTATAATAATATATATAAATATTTATTAATTTGTGCCAATATAAACAATTTTAAATCTGTCCCATTTTGAACTATCACCCCTTTTCCCCAAAGATACCCCTCTAGGCTCTATTTACCCTTCACTTGCCATTGAAATTGTCCCATAGTTGTTAATGGTCAATCATGCGTAGCACAATGTCTCTCAGCTGACTTCTTGCTTTAGGATATGACTAGGCATAGTTCATACCGGTAAGCAGTAGTGTGCCTGTGTACTGTTAACTAAAAGGAGAGATATACTGCAGGAGGGGGCTCTGTATATGGGGGGGTGAGAGTAGACAAATACTAAAGGAGTGGGCTGAAAGAAAGATATTAGAGACTGGGGCTCTTTATAAAGAGGCTGAGATTTGTTGAGTTTTATTTGTTGCAAAGAGACCAGTGATGTGAAACTGTCAATGCCGCTCTATTGATGTACATGGCAGACAATTATCTTTTGTCATATGCATCAATGCTGCAGCATTTGCAGCAGTGCTTTGAAGGAGTGCAAGAGAATTGAACTCTACTATAACCAGTTAATCATGGAAAGCCACACAGCATATATACTGATGTAGATGGCAGAAGATAAAATAGTACACAGAAACAGAAAGTGAATTCTACATGTGGATTAGCTTGATAGTTCAGAGAGGTGTGTCTAGTCAGGAGCACACAGTAAAGGGATATGTCTGCAGCACTAATAAAAAGCAGGGTGCTGCTGGGAAATGTAGTTTTAGCAGATAACTAATGGACAGCCCATTCAGCTAAGAGAAGATAGATGCATCGAAAGGCAGATATAGATTTAAAAAAAGATACAAGGGTACAAGGAAACTTTATGTTGGGTATAGTCTGTATAATAATATGTATGCATTTATTGTGCTTTGAAAAAAATATTCTGGGAATAACCCTTTAATTTTAGTTATTTATATGTATGCCTTTTTAATTCATTTAATAATAAAACTAGAAAAAGTAAGATGTGATGTTGACCAACATTAATCTCATCCTTTGAGCTCCCATTACTACAGCCTGAGAGAAGGCGGGGATACGATAATATAGTAAAATAACAAAAGGGCTTAAAGGGGCTTTCCCAAAATCACAAGTTATCCTTTCGTAACATAATAGAGGCTGATCATCAAGAGCTCATCAAGAGAATGCCAAGAGTGTGCAAAGCAGTCATCAAAGCAAAAGGTAGCTACTTTGAAGAACCTAGAATATAAGACATAATTTCAGTTGTTTCACACTTTTTTGTTAAGTATATAATTCCACATGTGTAAATTCATAGTTTTGATGCCTTCAGTGTGAATGTACAATTTTTATAGTCATGAAAATACAGAAAAATCTTTAAATGAGAAGGTGTGTCCAAACTTTTGGTCTGTACTGTATATTTAAATGAGGAAGAAATGAAAGATGAAGTGGTACAAATAATTGAATTTATAAATGAAGTAATATATGGGAAAGTAATATTCTTATAAGATGAGCTATAAGGTTTTCTCAATGTTCATCAAATATATAACATT
The DNA here is from genome assembly GCA_033576555.1 of Oophaga sylvatica. Lineage (NCBI taxonomy): Eukaryota > Metazoa > Chordata > Amphibia > Anura > Dendrobatidae > Oophaga > Oophaga sylvatica. Next base: position 173,844,191 of record JARQOD010000004.1, read on the forward strand.
TACTTAGTCAGGTAAAATCTATTTGAGATACCCTGATGTGTCTCTATATCACATTTAAATGGAACCCGACAGCTGATACATGCTGTCCGATCCGCAGTCAGCACATATCAGTCGCTGATTTCACCAATGTATGTTTTACTCTGAAATATTCCAGTGTGTCAAAGAAAAACATACTTTAATAGCCACCAGGGACCCAGCTGCATGAGAGACTAGTCGGAAAGAGGGATCACTAGCGGCTTCTCTTCGCCTGCTGCCGGTGAATCACAGTGAAGCAGGTGGGAGAAATCGCTGGGGACAAGTCTTTCTGACTAGTCACTGTGGCATATTGGTCACTGGCAAATTTCAAAGTATGTTTTTTAAAAAAAAAAAAAATATGAGCAAGATTTTAGCGTAACCTTTAAGACAGCATAAATTGAGAAAAATTCTGAGATTAGTTTGGTGAAATCAAACATATACCTTTACACTGCATTCACAATTTAAGGCTGCAGTGCATTTTTCCACTATCATAAGAATTTTTGAAAATCATTGCAACAAAAAGCATACCGTACTAAGGACCTTAAGCAGTGGCAGGAGTTGCCCCTAAATCTGATGGGAAGGATGAGCATCTCCAAATTAATGTACCAAATCCAGACACTTCCCACACTTATAAAACATACCGAAATTAACTTGTTGAATAAAGAAATATCTCAGTTCATATGGAGAGGCAAAAGACCCCATATTAGCCTCAGAAAACTGATGGCTATGAAAACATGGGGATGAATGATTACAATATTGCATGTCTCTCTAGATGTACAGTGCCTTGCGAAAGTATTCGGCTCCCTGGAACTTTTCAACCTTTTCCCACATAGCATGCTTCAAACATAAAGATACCAAATGTACATTTTTGGTGAAGAATCAACAACAAGTGGGACACAATTGTTAAGTTGAACGAAATTTATTGGTTATTTTAAATTTTTGTGGAAATACAAAAACAGAAAAGTGGGGCGTGCAATATTATTCGGCCCCTTTAACTTAACCCCTTCACCCCCAAGGGTGGTTTGCACGTTAATGACCGGGCCAATTTTTACAATTCTGACCACTGTCTATTTATGAGGTTATAACTCTGGAACGCTTCAACGGATCTTTGCGATTCTGAGATTGTTTTCTCGTGACATATTGTACTTCATGTTAGTGGTAAAATTTATTCGATATACCTTGCGTTTATTTTTGAAAAAAATGCAAATATGGCGAAATGAAATTTTGCAATTTTCAAACTTTGAATTTTTTTTCCCATAAAATAGAGAGATATGTCACACAAAATAGTTAAGAAATAACATTTCACACATGTCTACTTTACATCAGCACAATTTTGAAACCAAAATTTTTTTTGTTAGGAAATTATAAGGGTTAAAAGTTGACCAGTGATTTCTCATTTTTACAACAAAATTTACAAAGCCATTTTTTTAGGGACCACCTCACATTTGAAGTCACTTTGAGGGGTCTATACAGCAGAAAATACCCAAAAGTGACACCATTCTAAAAACTGCACCCCTCAAGGTACTCAAAACCACATTCAATAAGTTTATTAACCCTTCAGGTGCTTCACAGGAGCTGAAGCAAAGTGGAAGGAAAAAATGAATATTTAACTTTTTAGCCACAAAAATGATCTTTTACAAATTTTTTTTTATTTTCACAAGGGTAAAAGGAGAAAATGGGCAGATAAAGTTGTTGTGCAATTTCTCCTGAGTACGCCAATACCCCATATGTGGGGGAAAACCACTGTTTGGGCGCACGGCAGAGCTCGTAAGGGAAGGAGCGCCGTTTGACTTTTTCAAACTAAAATTGGCTGGAATTGAGATTGGACGCCATTTGGTGTTTGGAGAGCCCCTGATATGCCTAAACAGTGGAAACCCCCCACAAGTGACACCATTTTGGAAACTAGACCCCCTAAGGAACTTATCTAGATCTGTTGTGAGCACTTTGAACCCCAAAGTGTTTCACAAAAGTTTATAATGCCTGGGTGTGAAAAAAAAAAAAAAACAATTTTCCACAAAAATGATTTTTTAGTCCCAAATTTTTGATTTTTCCCAAGGAAATTGGACCCCAAAAGTTGTTGTCCAATTTGTCCTGAGTACGCTAATACCCCATATGTGGGGGGGGAAACTGTTTGGGCGCACGCAGGGCTTGGAAAGGAAGCAGTAACGTTTTGGAATGCAAACATTGATGGGGGTCATGTTCCGTTTGTAGTGCCCCAGATGAGCCTAAACAGTGGAAACCCCCCACAAGTGACCCATTTTGCAAGCTAGACCCCCTAAGGAACTTATCAAGATCTTTGGTGAGCAATTTGAACCCCCAAGTGCTTCACACAAGTTTATAATGCCTGGGCATGAAAATAAAAAATCCTATTTTTTTCCCACAAAAATTATCTCTTAGTCACTAATTTTTTATTTTCCCAAGGGTAACAGGAGAAATTGGACCACAAAATTTGTTGTCCAATTTGTCCTGAGTACGCTGATACCCCATATGTGGGGGGAACCACTGTTTGGGCGCATGGCAGAGCTCAGAATGGAAGGAGCACCATTTGACTTTTTCCAACCAAAATTGGCTGGAATTGAGATTGGACGCCATGTTGCATTTGGAAGCCCCTGCTGTGCCTAAACAGTGGAAACCCCTCACTAGTGACCCCATTTGGGAAACTAGACCCCCTAAGGAACTTATCTAGATCTTTGGTGAGCAATTTGAACCCCCAAGTGCTTCACACAAGTTTATAACGTAGAGCCGTAAAATTAAAAAATCATATTTTTTCCACAAAATTGATATTTTCACCCCAATTTTTATTTTCCCAAGGGTAACAAGACTCCAAAAGTTATTGTGCAATTTGTCCTGAGTGCGCTGATACCCCATATGTGGGAGTAAACCACTGTTTGGGTGCATGGCAGAGTTTGGAAGGGAAGGAGCGCCGTTTGACTTTTTCAACGCAGAATTGGCTGGATGCCATGTCGTGTTTGGAGAGCTCCTGATCTGCCTAAACAGTGGAAACCCCCCACAAATGACACCATTTTGGAAACTAGACCCCTCAAGGAATTTATCTAGATGTGTGGTGAGCACTTTGAACCCCAAAGTGCTTCACAGAAGTTTATAACGTACAGCCGTAAAATAAAAAATCTCTTTTTTTTTTTACAAAAATGATTTTTTCGCCCCCAATATTTTATTTTCACAAGGGTAACAGGAGAAATTGGACCCCAAAAGTTGTTGTCCAATTTGTCCTGAGTACGCTGATACCCAATATGTGGGAGTAAACTACTGTATGGGCGCACGTCGGGGCTCGGAAGGGAAGTAGTGACGTTTTGGATTGCAGACTTTGATGGAATGGTCTGGGGGAGTCATGTCGCATTTGGAGAGCCCCTGATGCGTCTAAACAGTGGAAACCCCCCACAAGTGACCCCATTTTGGAAAATAAACCCCTCAAGGAACTTATCTAGAAGTGTGGTGAGCACTTTGAACCCCGAAGTGCTTCACAGAAGTTTATAACGTACAGCCGTAAAAACAAAAAAAATCATTTTTTTTTACAAAAATGATTTTGTCGCCCCCAGTTTTTTATTTTCCCAAGGGTAACAGAAGAAATAGGACAAATTGCACAATAACTCTTGTGGTCCAGAGTACGCTGATACCCCATATGCGGGAGTAAACTTCTGTTTGGGCGCATGGCAGAGCTCAGAAGTGAAGAAGCACCGTTTGACTTTTTCAACGCAGAATTGGCTGGAATTGAGATCAGACGCCATGTCACATTTGGAGAGCCCCTGATGTGCCTAAACAGCAGAAACCCTCCAATTCTAACTCCAACCCTAACCCCAACACACCCCTAACCCTAGTCCCAACCCTAACCACAAACCTAACCCTAACACACCCCTAACCGTAATCCCAACCCTAATCCTAACCCTAACTTTAGCACCAACCCTAACCCTAACTTTAGCCGCAACCCTAACCCTAACGGGAAAATGGAAATAAATACATTTTTTTTAATTTTATTATTTTTCCCTAACTAAGGGGGTGATAAAGGGGGGTTTGATTTACTATTTATAGCGGGTTTTTATGATTGGCAGCTGTCACGCTAAAAGACACTTTTTATTGCAAAAAATAGTTTTTTGCATCACCACATTTTGAGAGCTATAATTTTTGCATATTTTGGCCCACAGAGTCATGTGAGGTCTTATTTTTTGCGGGACGAGGTGACGTTTTTATTGGTATCATTTTTGAGCACGTGACATTCTTTGATCACTTTTTATTTCGATTTTTGGGAGGTTAGAATGAACAAAAATCAGCAATTCATGAATTTCTTTTGGGGGAGGCGTTTGTACCGTTCCGCGTGTGGTAAAATTGATAAAGCAGTTTTATTTTTCGGGTCAGTACGATTATGGCGATACCTCATTTATATCATTTTTTTTATGTTTTGGCGCTTTTATAGAATGAAAACAATTTTATATAAAAAAATTATTATTTTCGCTTTATTCTGCGAGCTATAACTTTTTTATTTTTTCACTGATGATGCTGTATGATGGCTCGTTTTTTGCGGGACAAGATGACGTTTTCAGCGGTAGCATGGTTATTTATCTCGGTCTTTTTGATCGCGTGTTATTCCACTTTTTGTTCAGCGGTATGATGATAAAGCATTGATTTTTTGCTTCGTTTTCTTTTTTTTTTTAAGAGGTTCACTAAAGGGGTTAACTAGTAGGACAGTTTTATAGGGGGGGTCGTTACAGACGCGGCGATACCAAATATGTGTACTTTTATTGTTTTGTTTTTTTATTTACAGGAAGAAATGAATTTATTGGGGAATATTTTTTTTTTTTTTTATGATTTTTTTTACCACTTTTTATTTTTATTTTTTTAGCTTTTTTACTTTGTCCCAGGGTGGGACATCACTGTATTTTAGCAGATCGCTGGTGTGACAGTGTGCACAGCACTCTGTCACACCAGCGATCGCACAGGCATAGCTGCAGGCTTCTCAGTGCCTGCTCTCAGCAGGCACTGAGGAAGCCGCCTCCCTGCAGGACCCCGGCGCCATCTTGGATCCGGGGACCTGGAGGGAGGACGGACCCTCGGAACAGCGCGACACATCGCGCTGCTCTAAGGGTCTCAGGGGAGCGCGCAGGGAGCCCCCTGCCTGCGCGATCCTCCCCTGTGCCCCGGGTACACCGCGATCATGTTTGATCGCGGTGTGCCAAGGGTTAATGTGCCGGGAGCGGTCCGTGACCGCTCCTGACACACAGTCACGGGTGTCAGCTGTGATAATCAGCTGACACCCAGCGGCGATCAGCTGCGCTCCCCCAGGGAGCGCAGCTGATCGCCCATGACGTACTATTTCGTCCATGGGAATTAGGTCCAGGGTCACATGGACGGAATAGTACGTCTGATGGAATAAAGGGGTTAATACTTTGTTGCGCCATCTTTTGCTGCGATTACAGCTGCAAGTCGCTTGGGGTATGTCTCTATCAGTTTTGTACATCGAGAGACATTCTTGCCCATTCTTCATGTATGCACTCCATTCATTGTCAGCAAGCAGCTGAATAATAATAATAATAATAATAATCTTTATTTATATAGCGCCATCATATTCCGCAGCGCTTTACAGTTTGACAGTTTCAAAACACAAGTCATAAGTCACAACGTTAACAATACAGTAATTAAAGCAAGATAAGACGGCCCTGCTCGTGAGAGCTTACAATCTACAATGAGGTGCGGGAGATACAAAATACAGGTGTGTATATACAATGATGCATTTACAATGATGGTCTAGCCATCTTAAGGGAGTGAGGGATGGATGGAGATAGTGAATGGGCTACACACACACACACACTTACACATAGAATGACTTTGATTAGTGAATGTGATAGGCCGCTCTGAACAGATGTGTTTTGAGGGAGCGCCTGAAACCATGCAAATTGTGGATAGTCCTAATTTCTTGGGGTAGAGCATTCCAGAGGATTGGCGCAGCGCGGGAGAAGTCTTGGAGTCGGGAGTGGGAGGTACGGATTAGTGCAGAGGTTAGTCGAAAGTCGTTTGCAGAGCGCAGCAGTCGGTTAGGCCGATAGATAGAAATGAGGGAGGAGATGTAGGGGGGTGCTGCAGTGTGGAGAGCTTTGTGGGTGAGAACAAGTACTTTGAATTGGATCCTATAATGAATGGGCAGCCAGTGTAAGGACTGGCGAAGAGCGGACGCGTCCGAGTACCGATTAGCCAGATGGATAACCCTGGCTGCTGCATTAAGGATGGACTGGAGAGGGGATAGTCGAGTAATGGGGAGGCCAAGTAATAGAGCGTTACAGTAGTCCAGGCGGGAGTGGATCAATGCTACAGTGAGGGTTTTTGTTGTTTCCATGGTGAGAAAAGGGCAGATTCTAGAGATGTTCTTTAGGTGTAGGCGGCAAGAGCGGGCAAGAGATTGTATATGGGAGGTGAAGGAGAGATTGGTATCAAACATAACACCCAGACAGCGAGCCTGCTGCCGGGGTGTTATTATGGTGCCGCCCACGGAGAGGGAAATGTCAGATTTGGTGAGGTTAGTAGACGGCGGGAGCAGAAGAAGTTCAGTTTTGGAGAGGTTGAGTTTCAGATAGAGAGCAGACATGATGTTGGAGACTGCGGACAGACAGTCGGTGGCGTTCTGTAGTACAGCGGGGGTAAGGTCGGGGGATGACGTGTATAATTGTGTGTCATCAGCATAAAGATGGTACTGAAAGCCAAATCTGCTGATGGTCTGTCCAATTGGGGCGGTGTAGAGAGAGAAGAGAAGGGGGCCAAGGACTGAGCCCTGGGGTACACCGACAGTGAGAGGGAGAGGAGATGAAGTGGAGCCAGAGAACGAAACACTGAAGGAGCGGTCAGAAAGATAGGAGGAGAACCAGGAGAGAACAGTGTCCTTAATACCTAGAGAGTGGAGCCTGGACAGTAGGAGACGGTGGTCAACCGTGTCGAAAGCTGCAGAAAGGTCGAGTAGAATGAGCAGAGAGTGGTCGCCGTTACGTTTTGCTGTCAGAAGGTCATTGGTCACTTTGATGAGTGCAGTTTCAGTCGAATGTAGGGGTCGGAAGCCGGACTGTGAAGGGTCTAGGAGGGAGTGAGTGGAGAGGTAACGGGTGAGGCGGGAGTAGACTAGGCGCTCCAAAAGTTTGGAGATGAAGGGGAGATTGGAGACCGGTCTGTAGTTGTTTGTGCAGGAAGGGTCAAGAGCGGGTTTCTTTAGTAATGGAGTAATGATGGAGTGTTTGAAGGAGGATGGGAAAATGCCAGAGGAGAGTGAGAGATTGAAGATTGTAGTTAGGTGAGTTGTGACAACAGGAGAAAGAGACTGGAGGAGATGTGAGGGGATGGGGTCGGTAGTGCATGTAGTCGGACGAGAGGACGAGAGGAGTCTGGAGACTTCTTCTTCTGTGATGGGATCAAATGTGGAAATTGAGCCAGGGGAAATGCAGGGTGGGATGGGAGTCACAGCACTTGGTGGTTGAGAGCAGATTTCCTGACGGATAGTATCTATTTTTTCTATAAAGTGGGAGGCCAGGTTATCAGCACAAATGTCTGTGATAGGGGCTTGTGCTTTTGGCCTGAGGAGGGAGTGAAAAGTGTCAAAAAGTTTCTTGGGGTTGTTGGCTAGTGAGGAGATCAGTGTGGTGAAGTAGGTCTGTTTGGCGAGGTGAAGGGCAGCATTATAAGTTCTTAACATGAATTTAAAGTGGATGAAGTCTTCTGGTGTGCGGGTATTTCTCCATAGGCGTTCAGCACTCCTAGAGCATCGCTGGAGAAGGTGAGTTTGCGATGTGAGCCAGGGCTGTTTTACTGTGTGTTTGGAAGTTCTGAGGGTGAGCGGTGCTACTTGGTCAAGGGTGCTTCTAAGAGTGTCATTGTAGTGCTGAACAGCCAGATTAGGACAAGAAAAAGACGAGATTGGGGACAGCGAAGAGTGTAGGGAGTCTGAAAGTGTCTGAGGGTTAATGGCTTGCAGATTTCTGAATGTGCGGTAGGTAGGAGTTCGCTGGGGTGGTGGAGGATTTGTGAGCGTGAAGGAGAGAATGTTGTGGTCAGAGAGTGGAAGCGGTGAGTTATTTAGGTGGGAAATTGAACAGAGGCGGACAAAGACCAGGTCAAGGGTGTTGCCATCCTTGTGTGTCTCAGAGGTTGAAAGCTGTGAGAGGCCTAGAGAAGTGGCTAGTGATAGAAGCTGAGATGCAGATGTGGAAGTAGGACTGTTAATGGGGATGTTGAAGTCTCCAAGGATAAGGGTTGGTAGTTCTGAGGACATGAAGTGCGGCAGCCAGGCTGAGAAGTGGTCAAGGAACTGGGTGGATGAGCCTGGGGGCCGATATATGACCGCTATTCTGAGGGAGAGGGGATGGAAGAGCCTGATGGTGTGGACCTCAAAAGAAGGGAATGAGAGTGATGGAATTGGGGGGATGACCTGGAAAGTGCATTGTGGGGACAGGAGTATGCCAACTCCACCACCATGTCTGTTTGTGGGTCTCGGGGAATGGGAGAACTGTAAGCCACCATAGGAAATGGCAGCAGGGGAGACCGTGTCAGAATCCTGAATCCAGGTTTCAGTGAGGGCCAACAGATGAAGAGAGTTGTTCAGAAAGTAGTTGTGCAGGAAAGATAGTTTATTGCATGCAGACCTTGGATTCCAGAGGGCACAGTTGAAAGAAGGAGATGAGGGAGTGCAAGTAATATTAACAAGATTATTATGGTTTCGAAATGAGGTAGGGTAGGGATTGAGGTTGGGGGATGGACCAGGGTTGGGGGAGATGTCCCCTGAAATCAGTAGGAGTAGGAAGATAAAGAGCAGGTAGTTGTTGGATTTATAAATAGTTTTTTCTGAGATATGTTTGGGCAAGATGGGCTGAGTTTTCTTAGGAAGGTGAGGAGTGCATGGGAACTGTACATGGGAGAGGGAAGTATGGAGGGGCTGATGTATATGAGTCGTGATGGAGGGGGGATGGGGCAGTGAATGTGGATGGCAAGGGAACACAGGAGGATAGAGATAAAGAACATAATTTAAAAGAAAGCAAAGTGTGGGCTACCTGATTCCTGCCCTGATTAACTGCCATGGATAACTGCCTTTTACTCGATGCTTGTCTTTCGTGATGCTTTGCTTTCTGTGATGCGTGCGCCCCCCTTACTGCGTGCGCCCCTTAAGGGTATGCCACACTAAACATATCGCTAACGGATCGCTAAAAAACGTCACTATTTAGCGATCTGTTAGCGATGTTGTTCATGCGGCATCTGCCAGCGACGAGTTCCTGCTGTGATCTCGCTCGTCGCTGGAATCGTCGGACCCTATTTTCTCGTCGGCGCTCCCTGGGTAAGTATCTAATCGCTGTGTGGCACCTTTTCTTAGCGATTTAGCGGTACTTATGTACCGCTAAGTCGTTAAGAAGATCGCTAACGGCGATAGCGTCGTTAACTATATCGCTAAATGCGGCAGCATTTAGCGATATGAAACAATCCCGCTAGCGATCGCATTAGTATGCGTCGTTATTGTGATCGCGAGCGGGATTGTTTAGTGTGGCAGTACCTTTAGACTACTCCTAATATATAGTCCACACTACAGGGTCAGGAAAGTGGGATTGTGGGGGCTGTTTTGGGATAATTTGCCAGCTGAGGCCAGCACACCAGGGGTGGTTAGATCATCAAGGCATACCTGGCAACATCTATATGCTTTAGCACCTTCCACCTGATAGCATCTAGAGAGGCCCCAGTCACCGGATATAAGCAGTAGTATTTTAAACACAGTGCAAAAATGAATTATTCCAAGCCTTATAACAGGCACATTAAACTATGTGCAAGATGGTAAAAGCATAGGCTTGGCAGCAAGTAGAGGTAGGGAGTGCACACCATTAATATATAGTGCAGCATTCAACACAGATAGCAGAGGTGGGGATTCTATTCAGCTGTTTGCTTCCACTGAATGCAGTTCATACCATTAATATATAGTGCAGCATTCAACACAGATAGCAGAGGTGGGGATTCTATTCAGCTGTTTGCTTCCACTGAATGCAGTTCATACCATTAATATATAGTGCAGCATTCAACACAGATAGCAGAGGTGGGGATTCTATTCAGCTGTTTGCTTCCACTGAATGCAGTTCATACCATTAATATATAGTGCAGCATTCAACACAGATAGCAGAGGTGGGGATTCTATTCAGCTGTTTGCTTCCACTGAATGCAGTTCATACCTGTGTGAAGAGAGAGACAAGCCCCTTCTGTCTTGCATGTGGAAATATATAGCAATGGTAACCAAATCATTCATCCTCTGAATTGATCCTCTCTGCATGTATGCACTCCATTCATTGTCAGCAAGCAGCTGAATGACACAAGCCCCTTCTGTCTTGCATGTGGAAATATATAGCAATGGTAACCAAATCATTCATCCTCTGAATTGATCCTCTCTGCATGTATGCACTCCATTCATTGTCAGCAAGCAGCTGAATGACACAAGCCCCTTCTGTCTTGCATGTGGAAATATATAGCAATAGTATGCACTCCATACTTCTGATTGCTGCCAACCACTGCTGTACCATCTTGCAACATAGTTTAATGTGCCTGGTAAAACTTTAGTATAATTCATTTTTTGCACTGTGCTTAATACTTACTGCTGTGTATTCCTGTGACTGGGGCCTCTGTAGATGCTATCAGGTGGAAAGTGCTATAACATATAGATGTTGCCAGGTCTAGTGCCTTTGATGATCTAACCACCCCCTGGTGTGCTGGCCCCAGCTGGCAAATTATCCCAAAGCAGCTCCCACAATCCCACTTTCCTGACCCTGTAGTGTGGACTATATATTTAGGAGTAGTCTAAGGGGCGCATGCATTGTGGGGGCGCATGCATCCCAGAAGTTAAGCATCACAGAAGACAAGCATCTTGAAAACGGCAGTTATTCATGGCAGTTAATCAGGGCTGGAATCAGGTACCCCACACTTTGCCTTATTTTTCATTATGTACTTTATCTATTTCCTCCTGTGTTCCCTTGCCATCCACATTCACCGCCCCATCCCCCCTCCATCACGACTCATACACATCAGCCCCTCTATCCTTCCCTCTCCCATGTACAGCTCCCATGCACTCCTCACCTTCCTGAAAAACCTCAGCCCATCTTGCCCAAACACATCACAGAAAAAACCTACTTACAATTCCAACAACTACCTGCTCTTTATCTTCCTACTCCTACTGATTTCAGGGGACATCTCCCCCAACCCTGGTCCACCATCCCCCAACCTCAATCCCTACCCTACCTCATACCGAAACCATAATAATCTTATTAATATTACTTGCACTCACTCATCTCCTTCTTTCAATTGTGCCCTCTGGAATCCACGGTCTGCATGCAACAAGCTATCCTTCCTGCACAACTACTTTCTGAACCACTCTCTTAATCTGTTGGCCCTCACTGAAACCTGGATTCAGGATTCTGACACTGTCTCCCCTGCTGCCATTTCCTATGGTGGTTTACAGTTCTCCCATTCCCCGAGACCCACAAACAGACATGGTGGTGGAGTTGTCATACTCCTGTCCCCACAATGCACTTTCCAGGTCATCCCCCAAATTCCATCACTCTCATTCCCTTCTTTTGAGGTCCACACCATCAGGCTCTTTCGTCCCCTCTCCCTCAGAGTAGCGGTCATATATCGGCCCCCAGGCTCACCCACCCAGTTCTTGACCACTTCTCAGCCTGGCTGCCGCACTTCATGTCCTCAGAACTACCAACCCTTATCCTTGGAGACTTCAACATCCCCATTAACAGCCCTACTTCCACATCTGCATCTCAGCTTCTATCACTAACCACTTCTCTAGGCCTCTCACAGCTTTCAACCTCTGAGACACACAAGGATGGCAACACCCTTGACCTGGTCTTTGTCCGCCTCTGTTCAATCTCCCACCTAAATAACTCACCGCTTCCACTCTCTGACCACAACATTCTCTCCTTCACGCTCACAAATCCTCCACCACCCCAGCGCACTCCTACCTACCACACATTCAGAAATCTACAAGCCATTAACCCTCAGACACTTTCAGACTCCCTACACTCATCGCTGACCCCAATCTCGTCTTTTTCCTGTCCTGATCTGGCTTTCATCACTACAATGACATTCTTAAAAGCACCCTTGACCAAGAAGCACCGCTCACCCTCAGAACCTCCAAACACACAGTAAAACAGCCCTGGCTCACATTGCAAACTCGACTTCTTCAGCGATGCTCTAGGAGTGCTGAACGCCTCTGGAGAAAAACCCTCACACCAGAAGACTTCATCTACTTTAAATTCATGTTAAGAACTTATAATGCTGCCCTTCACCTCGCCAAACAGACCTACTTCACCACACTGATCTCCTCACTAGCCAACAACCCCAAGAAACTTTTTGACACTTTTCACTCCCTCCTCAGGCCAAAAGCACAAGCCCCTATCACAGACATTTGTGCTGACGACCTGGCCTCCCACTTTATAGAAAAAATAGATACTATCCGTCAGGAAATCTGCTCTCAACCACCAAGTGCTGTGACTCCCATCCCACCCTGCATTTCCCCTGGCTCACTTTCCACATTTGATCCCATCACAGAAGAAGAAGTCTCCAGACTCCTCTCTTCCTCTCGTCTGACTACATGCACTACCGACCCCATCCCCTCACATCTCCTCCAGTCTCTCTCTCCAGTTGTCACAACTCACCTAACTACAATCTTTAATCTCTCACTCTCCTCTGGCATTTTCCCATCCTCCTTCAAACACTCCATCATTACTCCATTACTAAAGAAACCCGCTCTTGACCCTTCCTGCACAAACAACTACAGACCGGTCTCCAATCTCCCCTTCATCTCTAAACTTTTGGAGCGCCTAGTCTACTCCCGCCTCACCCGTTACCTCTCCACTTACTCCCTCCTAGACCCTTCACAGTCCGGCTTCCGCCCCCTACATTCGACTGAAACTGCACTCATCAAAGTGACCAATGACCTTCTTACAGCAAAACGTAACGGCGACCACTCTCTGCTCATTCTACTCGACCTTTCTGCAGCTTTCGACACTGTTGACCACTGTCTCCTATGTCTAGGCTCCAGTCACTAGGTATTAAGGACACTGTTCTCTCCTGGTTCTCCTCCTATCTTTCTGACCGCTCCTTCAGTGTTTCGTTCTCTGGCTCCACGTCATCTCCTCTTCCTCTCACTGTTGGTGTACCCTAGGGCTCAGTCCTTGGCCCCCTTCTCTTCTCTCTCTACACGGCCCCAATTGGACAGACCATCAGCAGATTTGGCTTTCAGTACCATCTTTATGCCGATGACACACAACTATACACGTCATCCCCCGACCTTACCCCCGCTGTTCTACAGAACACCACCGACTGTCTGTCCGCAGTCTCCAACATCATGTCCGCTCTCTATCTGAAACTTAACCTCTCCAAGACTGAACTCCTTCTGCTCCCGCCGTCTACTAACCTCCCTAAATCTGACATTTCCCTCTCTGTGGGCGGCACCATAATAACACCCCGGCAGCAGGCTCGCTGTCTGGGTGTTATGTTTGACACCAATCTCTCCTTCACCTCCCATATACAATCTCTTGCCCGCTCTTGCCGTCTACACCTAAAGAACATCTCTAGAATCCGCCCTTTTCTCACCATGGAAACAACAAAAACCCTCACTGTAGCATTGATCCACTCCCGCCTGGACTACTGCAACGCTCTATTACTTGGCCTCCCCATTACTGGACTATCCCCTCTCCAGTCCATCCTTAATGCAGCAGCCAGGGTCATCCATCTGGCTAATCGGTACTCGGACGCGTCCGCTCTTCGCCAGTCCTTACACTGGCTGCCCATTCATTATAGGATCCAATTCAAAGTACTGGTTCTCACCCACAAAGCTCTCCACAGTGCAGCACCCCCCTACATCTCCTCCCTCATTTCTATCTATCGGCCTAACCGACTGCTGCGCTCTGCAAACGACTTTCGACTAACCTCTGCACTAATCCGTACCTCCCACTCCCGACTCCAAGACTTCTCCCGCACTGCGCCAATCCTCTGGAATGCTCTACCCCAAGAAATTAGGACTATCCACAATTTGCATGGTTTCAGGCGCTCCCTCAAAACACATTTGTTCAGAGTGGCCTATCACATTCACTAACCAAAGTCATTCTAGGTGTAAGTGTGTATGTGTAGCCCATTCACTATCTCCATCCATGCCTCACTCCCTCAAGATGACTGGACCATCATTGTAAATACATCATTGTATATACACACCTGTACTTTGTATCTCCCCCACCTCATTGTAGATTGTAAGCTCTCACGAGCAGGGTCGGCTTATTTTGCTTTAATTATTGTATTGTTAACGTTGTTACCTATGACTTGTGTTTTGAAACTGTTAAACTGTAAAGCGCTGCGGAATATGTTGGCGCTATATAAATAAAATATTATTATTATTATTCTTCCTTGGCAAACAACTCGAACTCAGTGAGGTTGGATGGAGATCGTTTGTGAACAGCAGTTTTCAGCTCTTTCCACAGATTCTCGATTGGATTCAGGTCTGGACTTTGACTTGGCCATTCTAACACCTGGATACGTTTATTTGTGAACCATTCCATTGTAGATTTTGCTTTATGTTTGGGACCATTGTCTTGTTGGAAGACAAATCTCCGTCCCAGTCTCAGGTCATTTGCAGACTCCAACAGGTTTTCTTCAAGAATGGTACTGTATTTGGCTCCATCCATCTTCCCATCAATTTTAACCATCTTCCCTGTCCCTGGTGAAGAAAAGCAGGCCTAAACCATGATGCTGCCACCACCATGTTTGACAGTGGGGATAGTGTGTTCAGGGTGATGAGCTGTGTTGCCTTTACGCCAAATATATCGTTTGGCATTGTTGCCAAAAAGTTAGATTTTGGTTTCATCTGACCAGAGCATCTTCTTCCACATGTTTGGTGTGTCTCCCAGGTGGCTTGTTGCAAACTTTAAACGACACTTTTTATGGATATCTTTGAGAAATGGCTTTCTTCTTGCCACTCTTCCATAAAGGCCAGGTTTGTGCAGTGTACGACTGATTGTTGTCCTATGGACAGACTGTCCCACCTCAGCTGTACATCTCTGCAGTTCAGCCAGAGTGATCATGGGCCTCTTGGCTGTATCTCTGATCAGTCTTCTCCTTGTTTGAGATGAAAGTTTAGAGGGACAGCCGGGCCTTGATAGATTTGCAGTGGTATGATACTCCTTCAATTTCAATATGATCGCTTGCACAGTGCTCCTTGGGATGTTTAAAGTTTGGGAAATCATTTTGTATCCAAATCCAGCTTTAAACTTCTCCACAACAGTATCACGGACCTGCCTGTTGTGTTCCTTGGTCTTCATGATGCTCTCTGTGCTTCAAACAGAACCCTGAGACTATCACAGAGCAGGTGCATTTATACGAAGACTTGATTACACACAGGTGGATTATATTTATCAGCATTAGCCATTTATGACAACATTGGATCATTCAGAGATCCACAATGAACTTCTGGAGTGAGTTTGCTGCACTGAAAGTAATATTGCACGCCCCACTTTTCAGTTTTTGTATTTCCACAAAAATTTAAAATAACCAATAAATTTTGTTCAACTTCACAATTGTGTCCCACTTGTTGTTGATTCTTCACCAAAAATTTACATTTGGTATCTTTATGTTTGAAGCATCATATGTAGGAAAAGGTTGAAAAGTTCCAGGGGGCCGAATACTTTCGCAAGGCACTGTATATTTGATTGGATCCATGGTCTCAATAGATTTTCAGCTTATTAATGGGAACGGGATTATGCCTGCCCATGGAATTTGAAGGCGCTTCTCCATGCAAGACAACCTAGACTGCCTAGCCATACCAAAAACTCATCATTATTCAGAGAGACTATAGCCATGTGAAAGGCAGTCAGAAAAAAATACAAATTGTCATTTAGAGTTTGTAAATACTTGCCTTTCTGGAATAATTCAGAATTCATGCAGGGAGTGGAATATAAACTATTCAAGGAATGGAGGTCAAAGGGGATAAATAACACTATACAACTATTACATCCCACAGAACCAAGATTAATGAATAAAGGTGAATTAATTGAGAATTCCACCTAAATCCTAACAAAACAATTCAATTTGAGCAGATTAGACATTCTTTTATGAATCTTTTCGATGATATGTCCCAGGAGAGCATATATAATGATTTTGACTGCCTGGTAAGGGCCTCTGTAAATTCATCCTCTATTTCTTTTCTCTATAATGAAATGAGAGATATAATGATGGAGGTCCAACCTGAAACTTTATTTAAACACTGGGAGAAACAACTTAATGACTAAGACATTGGATCTAAAATAAAATAAAGTAATACTCAATGAGATGTGGAGGGAAACCCATTACAATATCATACCCAAGGCAATATATAACACATCCCTTAAAGCAAACCTGTCAGCAGGACTTTGCTAAGTAAACTACAAGCATTGTCAGATTGGCAGTGTTAAACTGATTGAAATTATACCTGGGGTGAAGAAATCCGTATTATGGTTCTTGTGTAATCAGTGTTACAAGTTTTCAAGTAAAGAGATGCCCATGCTACAGGGCAGGACTGTAGGCAGAGTCTTATCTTCCTGCCCTAAGCCAAAGAAATTAAGAAGAGACCTACCCACAGGCCACCCCGAAGCACAAACAGTCTCTCTCTCTATGATGAGGAACATGCTTTTGCTTCGGGGCGGCCTGTGGGCAGGTCTCTTCGTGCTTGCTCTGGCTTAGAGCAGGAAGATAAGACTCTGCCTACAGTCCTTCTCCAGAGCACGGGCATCTCATTAACTGAAAACTTCGAACACTGATTAGACAAGAACCACAAGACGTATTTCTTCACCCCAGGTATCATTTTAATGACTTTAACACTGCCAACCTGGCAATGCCTGTAGTTTACTTGGTAAAATCCTGCTGACAGGTTCGCTTCAAACCTGACAGAATCACACAATGTACAAAATGCGGAACTCCTACAGATTTGCTACATGGGATCTGGCTATGCCCAAAATTGCAGACTTTCTGGGGGCCTGTCTTAGAGTGCATTGAAAACATTTGGAAGCTCGGGTCCCAAATACCTCTCACTATTATATTATTCCACTGTTGGTCAAGTAAAAAGGCAAGAAAGGGGAAACAGCCATGATCAGTTCCCTCCTTAGTTCATGTGATCATTTTATTAGCCAAGAGATTGCTATTGGGATGCTGGCTGAAACCCTCTGTTACGGGCCTGTGGAACACACCTCTGTGGCAAAGACTGTGTCCTGTTAGACTCACAGGGACACAGATGACTGCTAAGCGGATAGCAGTCTGTGGTCATGCAACCAGAACACAAGCAATAATTTCCTCACTGGAGTAGCCTGTATTCTAATGGCGTTTTTAGCCGAGCCCTGAACACGTGCATACAAAACTCCTCACCAGAGGTGCCATTATTCTAGGGGCTTATTTCAGCCAGACCTAACCACATGCATACATGACCACACTGGCGCAAGCACGTAACAGATTTGATACTAGCGCGCCGCCGTGCGGTCATGCACACCTTTTATAGTAGCAGCTACAGGACCTTCCAGAAAAGGACCAATGGGAAAGCTGCTCCAGAACTAAAACAGATTCAGGACCTTCCTGGAGGACCAATGGGAGTCTCTGCAGTACCCGACCATGTGACCCCTGATCTCCTATGAGAGATCTTACTCTGAGCATGCTCAGAAGGGATCACACAGGACTTAGTCCCAACTACGTGTGCTTGCCGCTGACCTGCACTGGTTACAATGGCAGGACCTGGGGAGGCAGCAGTCATCCTCTGCACAGTATTAGACTGGGTGAGATGCTGGGACCGACGTCTCTGCTGAGCAGGCTCCACTGCGGCCGGAGACGGATGGGGGACTGCAGCGGGACTGGCTCGAGATTCCCCTTGGGCAGCAGTGGGAACTCGATCCCTAATATTACCCCCCTCCTTGGGCCCCCCTTCTTTGGGCTTCGCTACGTTCAAAGGCAGCGATGAGCTGCGTTGCATGAATATGCTCGGCAGGCTCCCAGGACCTATCCTCAGTCCCATAACCACTCCAATCCACCAAATAAAATTTTTTGCCCCGAACCACCTTGCACCCTACAATGGCGTTCACCTCGTGATCGTCCGTAGATGAACCCGGTGTCCCGGCAGATAACTCGGAAAACCGGGACATGACCACGGGTTTCAGGAGGGACACATGAAAGGTGTCGGAGACACCTAAGCGAGGCGGAAGGGCTAAGCGATAAACCACAGGGTTGACCTGCTCGAGGACCTTGAAGGGGCACAAAAAGCTGGGTGCCAACTTAGTGGACTCCACTCGCAGCCTGATGTTTCGGGCGGAGAGCCACACTAGGTCGCCAGGAGCAAATGTTGGAGTGGGGTGCCGATGTGCGTCGGCGGAAGACCTCATCCTCTCCTTGGAGGCCTGAATGGCATCCTGAGTGCGGTCCCAAATGTCCCGTGCCTCCACGGCCCAGTCTGCCACCCTGGAGTTGGCGGAAGACACGGGCATGGGCTCCAGTACCCTAGGATGCTGACCGTAGTTTAAGAGGAATGGGGTCTGTCCGGTGGAGTCAGCCACAGCATTATTTAGAGCGAACTCAGCCCACGGTAGCAAGGATGCCCAGTCATCCTGCTGGCTGAGACAAAATGTCGCAAGTATGTGACCAAGGTCTGGTTGGCCCTCTCTACCAACCCATTCGTCTCGGGATGATATGCCGAGGAGAGATTTAACTCAATGCTGAGTAGACGACACAGCTCTCTCCAGAACCGAGACGCAAATTGGGGACCTCGATCACTGACAATTTTATCTGGCATTCCATGTAAACAGAAAATATGCCTAATAAATAATGCTGCCAAGGCCCGTGCAGACGGTAACCGTGGTAACGGCACCAAGTGCACCATTTTGGAGAAGTGGTCGGTTATCACCCAGATGATGGTGCAGCCCCGAGACTTGGGTAAGCCCACCACAAAATTCATCCCGACCATCTCCCAAGGCCTGTCTGCCACCGGTAAAGGGAAAAAGTAGCCCAGTTGGCCGTTGTCGAGGGGACTTGTTCTTGGCGCAGGAGACGCATGCCTGAACGTATTCCCTGACGTCACGGACCATATGTGGCCACCAGTATGTCCTCGCCAGCAACTCAGATGTCCTTTTTGCCCCAAAATGTCCACCCACCCTGGAGGAATGTGCCCAAGAGAGTACCTCCGGTCGCAAATTGGTGGGCACAAAAGTCTTGCCCAGAGGCACAGACTCAAGCGAAACCGGGGCCACAGTTCTTAGGCTCTCTGTGGGGACAATCAGCCGAGGCTCCTCCTCCACCTCCTCAGAGGACACCACGGAGCGAGAGAGAGCATCGGCCCGAATGTTCTTCTCACCAGAGAGGAAATGGAGGGTGAAATGGATCCGGGAGAAGAACAGGAACCATCTGGCCTGACGAGAATTTAGCCGCTGGGTGGTCTGTAAATAGACCAAATTTTTGTGGTCAGTGAAAACTTGAAAGGGAAAGCGAGCCCCTCCAGGAGATGTCTCCACTCGGAAAATGCCAACTTCATGGCTAGCAACTCCCTATCCCCAATGGAATAATTCCTCTTCGCTGGTGTGAAGGTCTTGGAAAAGAAGAAACAAGGATGTTTCCGACCTTGAGCATCCTTTTGAAAAAGGACTGCTCCAGCACCAACGGACGAGGCATCAACCTCCAATATAAAAGGCTTATCAACCTCGGGGCGATGTAAGATGGGAGCGCTAGCAAAATGGGACTTAATTGAAGTAAAGGCCTTGGAGTCCTCCTCTGACCACAATTTGGGATTGGCTCCCTTCTTGGTGAGGGCTACCAAAGGAGCTACCAAAGTGGAGAAGTGGGGAATGAATTGGCGATAGTAATTAATGATCCCCATAAAGTGCTGCACCGCTTTAAGAGAGTGGGGTTCTTGCCAATCCATTACAGCCTGTAGTTTGGCAGGATCCATAGGCAATCCCTGGGTGGAGATGATATAGCCCAGGAACGGAAGAGACTCCTGCTCAAACACGCACTTCTCCAACTTTACATATAGGGAATTTGCCCGCAAGAGGTCGAAGACCTTGCAGACATCTCTCCGGTGGGAGACCATATCTGGAGAAAAGATGAGACTGTCATCCAGATAGACTACCACTGAGGTGGCAAGCATATCCCGGAAGATGTCATTTACAAAATCTTGGAAGACGGCTGGAGCATTACAAAGCCCGAAGGGCATCACCAGATATTCGTAATGCCCATCTCTGGTATTGAACGCCGTCTTCCATTCGTCCCCCTCACGGATGCGGATCAGGTTATAGGCACCACGTAGATCCAGCTTAGTAAATACCCTTGCTCACCGAAGCCTATCAAAGAGCTCAGAGATTAGGGGCAATGGGTATTTGTTCTTAACAGTAATGGCGTTAAGACCCCTATAGTCTATACACGGTCGTAATTCTCCATTCTTCTTCTGCACAAAGAAAAAGCCTGCCCCTGCTGGTGAGACTGACTTCCTAATAAACCCTCTTTCCAGATTCTCCTGGATATATAGTGACATGGCCTCCGTCTCAGGAAGAGAAAGAGGATACACCCTTCCCCGAGGGGGCTCTGTGCCAGGCAAGAGGTCTATAGGACAGTCATAGGGGCGATGAGGCGGAAGAGTCTCTGCTGCCTTTTTGGAGAATACGTCCGCGTATGACCAATAAACCTTGGGGAGAGAGGCAAGGTCTATGGGTATCTCTGTGGAGGAGACCTGAACATCCTCCCTGAGACATCTGCCTCTACAGCAATCACCCCAACCTAATATTCTCCCAGAGGACCACTCAATATGGGGAGAATGGTGGCAGAGCCAGGGTAATCCCAACAGAACCTCATCTATTCCCTCAGGAAGAACAAAAAGGATATATTCTCCTGATGAGAAGGGTACATAGACAGGGGAAGAGGGACAGTCTGGTGGGTGATCTGTGAGGACAGGATTGCTCCATTCAAGACTCACACTGACACTGGCTCTGCGAGCGTCACCAGAGGTATAGAATGGCGAGAGGCAAAGGAGGAAGACATAAAATTCCCCTCTGCCCCAGAGTCCACACAGAGCTTAGCGGGAAGAGTGGATGAACCTAGGGAGATTAACCCTTTATGGAGCACTTTCTGAGCAAAAGCCGTCGAGTCTAATGACCCTGCTCTCATGGTCACTGAACACGACCGTTTACTCATCCGCTGGGGACATCGGTTGGCATAATGTCCCGGCTGCTGACACACTCTACAGACCACAGATACTCGAGTGGTCCGAGACTTAAGTTCCGCTCGAGAAGCCTCCATGGTCTCTTGGGGGTCGGACGCCCGAACGGGGAGTTTAAGAGGTTTGGCAAAGGTAGGAGCTAGCCGAAACCTCTGCCTACACTGGATCCGCTCCAACCTCCGCTCGTGAAAACGGAGGTCGATGCGGGTAGATATGGAGGTGAGTTTCTCCAGTGTGGCAGGAATTTCCCTGGTAGCCAAAGCGTCCTTTACATGGTCTGCCAGTCCTCTCCAGTACACCGGAATGAGAACTTTATCCAGCCACTCTAATTCAGAGGCCAAAGTCCAAAATTGGATTGAAAACTGGCTGACCATGGACAAGCCCTGTGACATTGCCAGCAGTTGGAGTGCCGTATCATGTGTGACCTGAGGTCCTAAAAAGACCTTTTTCAGAGCCTCCAAAAAACGAGGAGCACTTCGCACCACACAATCGTCGCGCTCCCACAGCGGCGTTGCCCATTCCAGCGCTCTGCCCGACAAAAGAGACACAATGAAGGCCACTTGTGCCCGTTCCGTGGGAAAACGTGCTGCCAGAAGCTCAAGCTGTATAGAGCACTGACTCACGAATCCCGACAATGTTTACTATCACCAGCAAACTTGTCTGGAAGCGGGAGGTGACATAAGGTCGGAGCAGAGGTAGCGGAGGACAAACTGGCTGCGGCTACGCTAGCAGCCTGAGCAGCGACTGCGATAACATCCACAGCTGAGGTTGTGCTCTCAAGAGACGCCAACCTACCCTCCAGCTGCTGGATGTACTGCTGTAGATGCTGGTCATCCGCAATTTTACTAGCCAGACCCAGGCGCTAGTATTATGTTACGGGCCTGCGGAACGCACCTAATAGATATTAAGGAGAGGTGAGTTCGCAGCCCGGGGTTCACCGTGCAGGCAGAGCCTGCTGCTAGTAAGATGTCGCAAATAGGCAGTATGAGCGAACTCTGTTATCCCGCAGAGTCGCAGATGTAAACGACGTAGCACTATATGGCGGTATGGGCGAACTCTGTTATTCCACAGAGTCGCTAACTAAAATGCTGTAGCGCAATATGGCGATATAAGCGGACTCTGTTAATTCACAGAGCCGCTGTGACAAAGACTGTGTCCTGTTAGACTCACAGGGGACACAGATGACTGCTAAGCGGATTGCAGTCTGTAGTCATGCAGTCAGAACACAAGCAATAATCTCACCGGAGTAGCAGGTATTTAATGGCGTTTTCAGCCAAGCCCTGAACACGTGCATACAAAACTCCTCACCGGAGGTGCCGGCATTCTAGGGGCTTATTTCAGCCAGACCTAACCACATGCATACATGACCACGCTGGTGCAAGCACGTAAAAGATTTGATACTAGCGTGCCGCCGTGCGGTCATGCACACCTTTTATAGTAGCAGCTACAGGACCTTCCAGAAAAGGACCAATGGGAAAGCTGCTCCAGAACTAAAGCAGCTTCAGGACCTTCATGGAGGATCAATGGGAGTCGCTGCAGTACCCGACCATGTGACCCCTGATCTCCTATGAGAGATCTTACCCTGAGCATGCTCAGAAGGGATCACACAGGACTTAGTCCCAACTATGTCTGCTTGCCGCTGACCTGCACTGGTTACAATGGCAGGACCTGGGGAGGCAGCAGTTATCCTCTGCACAGTATTAGACTGGGCGAGATGCTGGACTGACGTCTCTGCTGAGCAGGCTCCACTGCGGCCGGAGACGGATGGGGGACCGCAGCGTGACTGGCTCGAGATTACCCTTGGGCAGCATTGGGAACTCGATCCCTAACACCCTTGATACCAACATTCCAGAAATTAATTTCACAATTGAAAAACATATTATACTGTATATGGAAATATTGGACGCAGAAAAAAGAGTGTACAAGCAAATATTTTATCAAATGGAAAACATTTATTGAGAAATACTATACACCATGTTCCAAATTATTATGCAAATTGGTTTTAAGTGTCATAGCGTTTTTTTGTTTTTTTTTGTAAATGAAACCCATTGATGGTATTGTCTCTCAGGGTTCTTTGGATCACTGAAATCAATCTCAGATACCTGTGATAATTAGTTTGCTGTTATGATTTGGTAGCTGAGGAGAGCAGGCAAAAACATCAATACACCAGAGAGGTTGGAATCTACTGGATTGCAGTACCCTGACTAACCACCACAACTAAACGCAGCCGTGGAGCGTTCCTACGTTGGTCCTAGACGCCTCGTCACAGCCTGAGAGGTTAACTACACCTAAAGATAGAAAGAGGAAAGCTATCTGCCCCGGAGCAGATCCCCAAAGAACATAGGAAGCCCCCAAACATATAATGGCGGTTAGACAAGAGGAAATACAGACACAGACAGAAAATAGTAAGAGCAAACGTTGGGGCCCAATCTGCCTAGAAAGAAAAAGGATAGGAAGGACACTTACTGCAATCCAAAAAACCCTAAAAAATACCAACTCTACTAATTGCAAAAACACCTGAGATCACATGACCTCTACCACCTAAATTAGTTCTCTAGTGTAACAAAACTAAGCCGCAGCCACTGAAAAAACTGGAAAAGGCAAATGAACAAATAACAGTGGCTCAGATAAACTGAGAGGAGCACAAGCCCCCGGAGGGGACCTGGCTGACCTCCACAGAAATGCAGGGAACAATGCAAAAAAAGCAAGTACAAAAATAAAAACAGAAAATATCTTATCTGAGAGCAGGAGAAGAGGCAAGACTCAGCAAGCTTCCAAGTGAACCAGGAACCACAGTTGAGACAAGAACAATTGATCACCGGCAACCATGATGGAAGGGAACCTCCCTTATATAAGACCAGTCTGTAACTCCTGATTGCCAATCCTCATTGAATGGTTCAGTACTGTTTGTAACCACCAGAGGGAGCTTCTGCTCAGAATTCATTTCTAACACATTCACAACAGTACCCCCCCCCCTTGAGGAGGGGTCACCGAACCGTCATTTGGGCAACCAGGTCAGTTAGGATGAGCTCTGTGATACGCACGGATCAGTCTCCTAGCATGGATGTCCGAAGCAAAGACCCAAGAATTGTCCTCCTGACCATAACCTCTCCACTTAACCAAATACTGGAGTTTCCGTCTAGAAAAACGAGAATCCAATATTTTCTCAACCACATACTCCAGATTGCCCTCAACCAAAACAGGGTCAGGAGGCGCAGCCATAGGATCCACTGGCTCGACAAACCTCTTCAATAAGGACTTGTGGAACACGTTATGGATCTTAAATGTCCCTGGAAGAAGTAAACGAAAGGAAACAGGATTAAGAATCTCCATGATCTTATAAGGTCCAATGAACCTAGGCTTAAACTTAGGAGATGCAACTCTCATAGGGATATTTCTTGAGGACAACCAGACCAAGTCCCCCACTTCAAACCGAGGACCATCAGTCCTATGCCGGTTGGCAAACCGCTGGGCCCTCTCCTGAGAGAGGGACAACCTCTCCACTACCTGGTCCCAAATCTGCTGCATACGCTCCACAACAGAGTCAACACCTGGACAGACATAAGCCTCCGTCTGTCCCGAAGAAAATCGAGGGTGAAACCCAAAATTGCAGAAAAATGGAGACATCAAAGTGGCAGAGCTAGCCCTATTATTAAGAGCAAACTCAGCCAAAGGCAAAAAAGAGACCCAGTCATCTTGATCAGCAGACACAAAGCATTTCAGATAAGTCTCCAATGTCTGGTTTGTTCTCTCAGTTTGTCCATTGGTCTGAGGATGAAAAGCCGAGGAGAAAGACAATTGAACACCAAGTTTAGAACAAAAAGTCCTCCAAAATCTGGAAACAAACTGGACTCCTCTGTCAGACACAATGTTCTCAGGAATGCCGTGTAACCGAACCACGTGCTGAAGGAACAAAGGCACCAATTCGGAGGAGGAAGGCAACTTAGGTAATGGCACAAGATGTATCATTTTGGAAAACCTATCACAAATCACCCAGATAACGGTCATTCTCTGAGAAACAGGGAGGTCGGAAATGAAATCCATAGAGATATGGGTCCATGGTCTCTTGGGCACAGGCAATTGCATCAACAAACCACTAGAGCGAGAGCAAGGCTTGGAGCGAGAGCAAGTCCCGCAGGACTGCACAAATTCCCTGACGTCACGAGACAAAGTAGGCCACCAAAAGGACCGACTAACCAAGTCTCTGGTACCAAAAATTCCGGGATGTCCGGCCAACGCGGAACAATGAATCTCAGGCATCACACTCTTTTTCCACCGGTCTGGGACAAACAATTTCCCAATAGGGCAGCGCTCGGGTTTATCCTCCTGACACCCTTCCAGAGCCAGTCTCAAATTGGGCGAGATGGTGGAAAGAACTACACCCTCTTTCAAAATAACATCAGGATCAGATAACTCAGGAGAGTCCGCAAGGAAACTCCTCGAGAGGGCATCCGCCTTAACATTCTTAGTGCCAGGAAGAAAGGAAACCACAAAATTAAAACGTGTGAAAAACAAGGCCCACCTGGCCTGTCTAGGATTAAGTCGCTTGGCTGATTCCAGATAAACCAGATTCTTATGGTCCGTGAGGACCACCACCTGATGTTTGGCTCCCTCCAGCCAATGTCTCCACTCTTCAAAAGCCCACTTCATGGCCAATAACTCCCGATTATCCACGTCATAATTACGTTCAGTTGGAGAAAATTTTCGAGAGAAAAAGGCACAAGGGTTACTTTTAGAGGTCTCTGGATCTCTTTGGGACAAAACGGCACCTGCCCCAATTTCAGAGGCATCAACCTCCATCTGAAATGGCAAAGAAACATCAGGCTGCCGTAGAACAGGAGCAGAAGTGAATCTCTGCTTAAGTTCCTGAAACGCAGAGACTGCCTCAGGAGGCCAATTCACCACATCAGAACCCATTTTTGGTCAAATCAGTCAATGGTTTAACAATAACAGAGAAATTACCAATAAATTACGATAAAAATTGGCAAAACCCAAGAATCTCTGAAGAGCCTTTAATGAAGTAGGTTGGACCCAATCACAGATGGCCTGAACCTTGACCGGGTGCATTTCATTAACAGATGGGGACAAAATGAATCCCAGAAATGAGATCCTCTGTACGCCAAAAAGACACTTTGATCCCTTCACATACAGAGCATTCTCTCTCAAAATCTGGAACACAGTCCGAACATGTTTCACATGAGAGTCCCAGTCATTGGAAAAAATCAAGATATCAACCAAACAAACAATCAGAAATTTATCCACAAAATCCCTGAAAATGTCATTCATGAAGGACTGGAAGACGGAAGGAGCATTAGTGAGCCCAAAGAGCATCACTAGGTACTCAAAATGCCCCTCTAGGGTATTAAATGCCGTCTTCCATTCATCCCCGTGCTTAATGCGAATAAGGTTATACGCCCCCCTGAGGTCAAGCTTGGTAAACCAAGTAGCACTTTTCACCCTGGAAAACAGGTCAGAAATCAAGGGTAACGGATATTGATATTTCACAGTGATATTGTTCAAGAGACGATAATCAATACACGGCCTTAATGAACCATCCTTTTTGGCCACAAAGAAAAAACCGGCACCCAAGAGTGAAGAGGATGGTCTGATATGACCCTTCTCCAATGACTCCTTGATATAAGACCGCATAGCGTCATGTTCAGGTACAGACAAGTTAAAAAGGCGACCTTTAGGGAATTTACTACCAGGCACTAATTCAATAGCGCAGTCATAGCTCCTATGGGGGGGCAAGGATGCAGATTTACTTTCGCTAAACACATCAGAAAAATCAGTCAAAAAGTCAGGAACATCCTGAGCCTCGGCAGAGGCAGAAAAAACAGGAGTGTTGGCATAAACACATTGGCAGCCCCAACTGGTTACAGACACAGATTTCCAATCCAAAACAGGATTATGAGACTGTAACCAAGGAAACCTAGTACAATAATGTCATGCAGATTATACAGCACCAAAAATTTGCAACTCTCCTGATGATCAGGTTCAACCCTCATTATCACTTGAGTAGAGAACTGGGTTTATTCTCAGCCAAAGGGGTAGAATCAATCCCCAGTAGGGGAATAGACTTCCGTAGGGGTATCAAGGGAAACCCACAACGTTTAGCAAAATCAAAATCCATCAGGTTAATAGCTGCTCCCGAATCAACAAAAACCTGAGCAGAAAATGTG
The DNA here is from genome assembly GCA_033576555.1 of Oophaga sylvatica. Classification (NCBI taxonomy): domain Eukaryota; kingdom Metazoa; phylum Chordata; class Amphibia; order Anura; family Dendrobatidae; genus Oophaga; species Oophaga sylvatica. The sequence goes on from JARQOD010000004.1 coordinate 173,871,617, forward strand.
GACAGAGAGCAAGTCAGGGTAACAGTCAACAGAAATTTAGTCTGAACACTACCCAAGACAACTGAGCGTGCAAAACGTCTTCCCCGCTTAGGGCAGACTGAAATAGCATGAGAGGCGTCACCACAGTAGAAACATAACCCATTGCATTTTCGAAACTCATGACGCTGTGCCCCAGATGCCACTCTATGACACTGCATGGGTACAGAAGCTGGTTCACAAGGCAACACTATTCCACGCATACCTCTACGCTCACGCAAACGTCTGTCAATTTGAATCGCTAATGACATAGAATCATTGAGACCAGAGGAGCAGGGAAACCCACCATAACATCTTTTACATTCTCTGACAGACCCTTCCGAAAAAGGGCTGCCAAAGCATCGTCATTCCATTTGGTCAGGACTGCCCACTTTCGGAATTTCTGACAGTACAACTCAGCGTCCTCAAGCCCCTGATTTAATGCCAACAAGGTTTTTTCAGCTTGATCAGTGACATTAGGTTCATCGTACAATAACCCCAGAGCCAGAAAAAATGCATCAATATTACTCAAAACAGGGTCCCCAGGTATCAGGGAAAAAGCACAATCCTGAGGATCGCCGCGCAGGAGAGAGATGACAATTTGAACCTGCTGTGCTGCGTTCCCTGAGGACTTAAGTTTTAAGGCAAAAAACAACTTACAGTTAGTTTTGAAATTCAGAAATTTAGCTCGATCCCCCCAAAACAAATCTGGCATGGGGATCCTAGGTTCCACAACCAGCAACCCTGCAAGATAGGTAGCAATACTCCGAACTTCAGTGGCAAGCTGATCCACATGGCCAGACAACCGTGCAAACTCCATTGAGAGAAAAAAAAAAAATTTCTGACAACTTCCCTTTTTCTTTTTCCTTTTACTATTTTTCCCTTCTGTTGAGTACCATATAATTTTCAGTTTGGTCGGTGATACTGTTATGATTTGGTAGCTGAGGAGAGCAGGCAAAAACAGCAATACACCAGAGAGGTTGGAATCTACTGGATTGCAGTACCCTGACTAACCACCACAACTAAAGGCAGCCGTGGAGCGTTCCTACATTGGTCCTAGACGCCTCGTCACAGCCTGAGAGGTTAACTACACCTAAAGATAGAAAGAGGAAAGCTATCTGCCCCGGAGCAGATCCCCAAAGAACATAGGAAGCCCCCAAACATGTAATGGCGGTTAGACAAGAGGAAATACAGACACAGACAGAAAATAGTAAGAGCAAACGTTGGGGCCCAATCTGCCTAGAAAGAAAAAGGATAGGAAGGACACTTACTACAATCCAAAAAACCCTAAAAAATACCAACTCTACTAATTGCAAAAACACCTGAGATCACACGACCTCTACCACCTAAATTAGTTCTCTGGTGTAACAAAACTAAGCCGCAGCCACTGAAAAAACTGGAAAAGGCAAATGAACAAATAACAGTGGCTCAGATAAACTGAGAGGAGCACAAGCCCCCGGAGGGGACCTGGCTGACCTCCACAGAAGTGCAGGGAACAATGCAAAAAGCAAGCACAAAAATAAAAACAGAAAATATCTTATCTGAGAGCAGGAGAAGAGGCAAGACTCAGCAAGCTTCCAAGTGAACCAGGAACCACAGTTGAGACAAGAACAATTGATCACAGGCAACCATGATGGAAGGGAACCTCCCTTATATAAGACCAGTCTGTAACTCCTGATTGCCAATCCTCATTGAATGGTTCAGTACTGTTTGTAACCACCAGAGGGAGCTTCTGCTCAGAATTCATTTCTAACACATTCACAACAGTTTGCCATGTGAGCCCATTAAAAGGAAAACTGGATGTTCCACACTATTAAGCAGGACAGAGTTTTCAAGTAACATGGGAAAGAAAAAGGATCTCTCTGCTGCTGAAAAGCATCAAATAATGCAATGATGCAATGCCTTGGTCAAGGGATGAAAACAGATATTTCCCGAAAACTTAAGCGTGATCATCGTACTGTTAAGAGATTTGTGGCTGATTCTGAGCACAGAGGTGTTGGTGCTGATAAAGGCAGAATGAGGAAGGTTTCTGCCAGGCAAGTTCATCGGATTAAGAGAGCAGCTGCTAAAAAGCCATTACAAACCAGCAAACAGATACACCTCGAGGTGTAGGATCCTTCAAAGGCTTGCTGTAGTGCATAAACCTACTATTCAGCCACCCCTAAAGTGCTCACAAGCAGAAACTGTTGCAGTGGGCCCAGACATACATGAAGACTGATTTTCAAACAGTCTTGTTTACTGATGAGTGTCGAGCAACCCTGGATGGTCCAGATGGATGGAGTAGTGGATGGTTGGTGGATGGCCACAATGTCCCAACAAGGCTGCGACATCAGCAAGGAGGTGGAGGAGTCATGTTTTGGGACGGAATCATGGGGAAACAGCTGGTAGGGCCCTTTAAGGTTCCTAAAGGTGTGAAAATGACCTCTGCAAAGTATATAGATTCTGACTGACAACTTTCTTCCATGGTACAAAAAGCAGAAACGTGCTTTCAGGAGCAAAATCATCTTCATGCATGACAATGCACCATCTCATGCTGCAAAGAATACCTCTGAGTCATTGGCTGCTATGGGCATAAAAGGAGATAAACTCATGGTGTGGCCACCATCTTCCCCTGACCTCAACCCCTATAGAGAACCTTTGAAGTATCATCAAGCAAAAGATCTATGAGGGTGGGAGGCAGTTCACATCAAAACAGCAGCTTTGGGAGGCTATTCTGACTTCATGCAAAGAATTACAAGCAGAAACTCTCCAAAAACTCACAAGTTCAATGGATGCAAGAATTGTGAAAGTGATATCAAAGAAGTGTTCCTGTTATGAATGTGCTAAAAATGGTTTCTGAGCAGAGGCTCCCTCTGGTGGTTACAGACAGTACTGAACCATTCAGCGAGGATTGGCAATCTGGGTTCACTGACTGGTCTGATATAAGGGAGGTTCCCTCCCATGATGGTTGCCGGTGATCAATTGTTCTTGTCTCAATTGTGGTTCCTGGTTCATTTGGAAGCTTGCTGAGTCTTGCCTGCATCTTCTGCTATCAGATAAGATATTTTCTGCTTTTATTTTTGTGCTTGCTTTTTGCATTGTTCCCTGCTCTTCTGTGGAGGTCAGCCAGGTCCCCTCCGGGGGCTTGTGCTCCTCTCAGTTCATCTGGAGCCACTGTTGTTTGTTCATTTGCTTTTTCCTGTTTTTTCAGTGGCTGCTGCTTGGTTTTGTTACACCAGAGAACTGATTTAGGTGGTAGAGGTCGTGTGATCTCAGGTGTTTTTGCAATCAGTAGAGTTGGTATTTTTTAGGGTTTTTTTTGGATTGCAGTGAGTATCCTTTCCTGTACTTTTCTGTCTAGACAGATTGGGCCCCAGCGTTTGCTCATTCTATTTTCTGTCTGTGTCCGTGTTTCTTCTTGTCTAACCGCCATTACATGTTTGGGGGCTTCCTATTTTCTTTGAGGATCTGCTCCAGGGCAGATAGCTTTTATCTTTCTGCCTTTAGGTGTAGTTATCTCTCAGGCTGTGACGAGGCGTCTAGGATCAACGTAGGAAAGCTCCACGGCTACCTCTAGTTGTGTGGTTAGTTCAGGTTACTGCAATCCAATAGGTTCCAGCCTCTCTGGTGTATTGCCGTTTTTGCTTACTCTCCTCAGCTACCAAAACATAACACTCCTGCCTCTTCCGGTGGGCGCAGCCATCTTCTTCCAATCAGAAAATGGCGGGCGCATGCACAGAGCGCTCGCCGCGATCTGCCGGCCGGCACCCGGCAACAATAGGAAAATTTTTAATATTATTTCATTTTGGTCACTGTGATAAATGCTATCACAGTGATCAAAATAAAAAATAGTAAACAACCCCCCCTTATCACCCCTTAGTGAAAAATAATAAAATAAAGAAAATATATGTATTTCCATTTTTCCATTAGGGTTAGGCTAAAGTAAGTTGGGCTAAAGTTTTAGGGTTAGGGTTAGGCTAAAGTGAGTTGGGCTAAAGTTTTAGGGTTAGGGTTAGAGTTAAGCTAAAGTGAGTTGGGTTAAAGTTTTAGCATTAGGGTTAGGGTTAGGCCAAAGTGAGTTGGGCTAAAGTTTTCGGGTTAGGGTTAGAGTTAGGCTAAAGTGAGTTGGGCTAAAGTTTTAGGGTTAGGTTTAGGGTTAAGCTAAAGTGAATTGGGCTAATGTTTTAGGGTTAGGGTTAGGCTAAAGTTAGTTGGGCTAATGTTTTAGGGTTAGGGTTAGGCTAAAGTGAGTTGGGCTAAAGTTTTAGGGTTAGGTTAAAGTAAGTTGGGCTAAAGTTTTAGGGTTAGGGTTTGGGTTGGGACTAGGGGATTAGGGTTAGGGATTAGGGTTAGGTTTGTGGTTAGGGTTATGGTTGGGATTAGTGTTAGGGTGGTGGTTAGGGTTAGGGTTGGGATTAGGGTTAGAGGTGTGTTGGGGTTAGGGTTGTGGTTGGGATTAGGGTTAGAGGTGTGTTAGGGTTAGGGCTGTGATTAGAGTTATGGTTAGGGTTGGGATTAGGGTTAGGTGTGTGTTGGGATTAGGGTTGTGGTTAGGGTTGGGATTAGGGATAGGGGTGTTGGGATTAGGGTTGTGATTAGGGTTATGGTTAGGGTTCGGATTAGGGTTAGGGGTGTGTTGGGGTTAGGTTTGTGGTTAAGGTTATGGTTAGGGTTGGGATTAGTGTTAGGGTTGTGGTTAGGGTTATGGTTGGAATTAGGGTTAGGAGTGTTTTGGGGTTAGGGTTGGGATTAAGGTTATGGTTAGGGTTAGGATTAGGGTTAGGGGTGTGTTGGGGTTAGGGTGGGAGTTAGAATTAGGGGGTTTCCACTGTTTAGTTACATCAGGGGGTCTCCAAATGCGACATGGTGCCCACCATTGATTCCTGCCAATTTTGCGTTCATAAAGTCAAACGGTGTTCCCGCGCTTCTGAGCTCTGCCATGCGCTCAAACAGTGGTTTACCCCCACATATGGGGTAGTCGGCGTACTCAGGACAAATTGCACAACAACTTTGGGGGTCTAATTTCTCCTGTTATCTTTGTATAAATAAAAATTTGGGGGCAAAAAGATCATTTTTGTGGAAAAAATATTTCACGGCTCTATGTTATAAACTTCTGTGAAGCACTTGGGGGTTCAAAGTGTTCACCACACATTTAAATAAGTTCCTTATCGCTGATCAACTTTTAACCCTTAGAACTTCCTAACAAAAACATTTTGTTTCCAATAATTGTGCTGATGTAAAGTAGACAAGTGGGAAATGTTTTTTATTAAGTAATTTGTGTGACACATCTCTCTGATTTAAGGGTATAAAAATTTAAAGTTTGAAAATGTCAAAATTTTTAAAATTTTCGCCATATTTCCATTTTTTTCATAAATAAACAAGTCATATCAAAGAAATTTTACCACTAGCATGAAGTACAATATGTCACGAAAAAGCAATCTCAGAATCAGCGTGACCTGTTGAAGCGTTCCAGAGTTATAGCCTCATAAAATGACAGTGGTCAGAATTGTAAAAATTGGCCTGGTCATTAAGCTGCAAAATTGCTCTGTCACTAAGGGTTAAAGCGCTGTCCAAAATAAAAAAAATAACAAAACAATTGCCTGTTTTAACCTCAGTGGCTCCAGGACAGACCACTCCTGTGGTTTCTGGGGGGGGGGGGACATAAACCAATGATGTCCTGTTCTTCCTCAATCTGACAGTGAAAATGTGGAATCCCTCTATCAATATTTTATTTAAAAGGAGACACACAATAAATAACCCAAACAAGATCACAGATGCACAGGAACATATATACACACTGCAGCAGCAGCATATTTTCCACATGCATTTACACAAATTGGTTGTTTTACACATGCGTAAACTCACAAAGGCACACTTTACACATACTCACACATGGGTGTTTTGATACACACAAACACTAACAGTTTGCAGTAAAATGACCACCATCCTCTGGACCAGATCTGGGCAAAGTGCGGCCTGTGGGCCACAACTGGCCCTCTGGCTGTCTCAGTCCGGACCACGGACCGAGACAGCCAAGGGGCTGAAAAATGTGGCCTATGGTCCGCACCGTGCCCGCTCGCTGTCTCCGCTGTCTATATCACACTTACTGCATTGGTGGAGGAGAGGTCTCAGGCCACTTCCTCCACCAATCAGCGTGTGAAACAGTTGATGCGATGTCATTTTTTTTTTGCAAATCTTTATTTGTAAATTTTTCCAAACAACCCATACATGACTTCAAAAAACAATACTTTCCAGAATATATAGATTACATTCAATCCGATGTTGATGGGCTGGAAAGCACAATATACATATAAGGTACAGTACAGACCAAAAGTTTGGACACACCTTCTCATTTAAAGATTTTTCTGTATTTTCATGACTATGAAAATTGTAAATTCACACTGAAGGCATCAAAACTATGAATTAACACATGTGAAATTATATACTTAAAAAAGTCTGAAACAACTGAAAATATGTCTTATATTCTAGGTTCTTCAAAGTAGCCACCTTTTGCTTTGATGACTGCTTCGCACACTCTTGGCATTCTCTTGATGAGCTTCAAGAGGTAGTCACCGGAAATGGTTTTCACTTCACAGGTGTGCCCTGTCAGGTTTAATAAGTGGGATTTCTTGCCTTATAAATGGGGTTGGGACCATCAGTCGTGTTGTGCAGAAGTCTGGTGGATACACAGCTGATAGTCCTACTGAATAGACTGTTAGAATTTGTATTATGGCAAGAAAAAAGCAGCTAAGTAAAGAAAAATGTGTGGCCATCATTACTTTAAGAAATGTAGGTCAGTCAGTCCAAAAAATTGGGAAAACTTTGAAAGTGTCCCCAAGTGCAGTCGCAAAAACCATCAAGCGCTACAAAGAAACTGGCTCACATGAGGACCGCCCCAGGAAAGGAAGACCAAGAGTCACCTCTGCTTCTGAGGATAAGTTTATCCGAGTCACCAGCCTCAGAAATCGCAGGTTTACAGCAGCTTAGATTAGAGACCAGGTCAATGCCACACAGAGTTCTAGCAGTAGACACATCTCTACAACAACTGTTAAGAGGAGACTTTGTGCAGCAGGCTTTCATGGTAAAATAGCTGCTAGGAAACTACTGCTAAGGACAGGCAACAAGCAGAAGAGACTTGTTTGGGCTAAAGAACACAAGGAATGGACATTAGACAAGTGGAAATCTGTGCTTTGTTCTGATGAGTCCAAATTTGAGATCTTTGTTTCCAACCACCGTGTCTTTGTGCGACGCAGAAAAGGTGAACGGATGGACTCTACATGCCTGGTTCCCACCGTGAAGCATAGAGGAGGAGGTGTGATGTGTGGGGGTGCTTTGCTGGTGACACTGTTGGGGATTTATTCAAAATTGAAGGCATACTGAACCAGCATGGCAAAATTGAAGGCATACTGAGCGCAGCATCTTGCAGCGGCATGCTATTCCATCCGGTTTGCGTTTAGTTGGACCATCATTTATTTTTCAACAGGACAATGACCCCAAACACACCTCCAGGCTGTGTAAGGGCTATTTGACCAAGAAGGAGAGTGATGGGGTGCTACGCCAGATGACCTGGCCTCCACAGTCACTAGACCTGAACCCAATCGAGATGGTTTGGGGTGAGCTGAACTGCAGAGTGAAGGCAAAAGGGCCATCAAGTGCTAAGCATCTCTGGGAACTCCTTCAAGATTGTTGGAAGACCATTTCCGGTGACTAGAATATAAGACATAATTTCAGTTGTTACACACTTTTTTGTTAAGTATATAATTCCACATGTGTTAATTCATAGTTTTGATGCCTTCAGTGTGAATTTACATTTTTCATAGTCATGAAAATACAGAAAAATCTTTAAATGATAAGGTGTGTCCAAACTTTGGTCTGTACTGTATAACATAACATAACCATAAAAAACATATCAGGAAAATAGTAGGAAGACTCTTCCAGTGTTATTGATCCTTAAAGGATCATTTATAAGTGTACAGAAATGTGACAGGTGAACTCTCAGTAAGAAAAACCTCCAGCGCTGCAAGGCTGTAGTGCTATCGCTGAGCCACGGGCAGCACGGTGGCTCAGTGGATAGCACTACAGCCTTGCAGCGCTGGAGTCCTCGGTTTGAATCCCACCTAGGACAACATCTGCAAGGAGTTTGTATGTTTGCGGTGGGTTTCCTCCGGGTTCTCCAGTTTCCTCCCACACTCCAAAAAAAACATACTGATAGGGAATCTATATTGCGAGCCCCATCGGGGACAGCGATGATAATGTGTGAAAAACTCTAAAGCGCTGCGAAATATGTTAGCGCTATATAAAAATAAAGATTATTATTATTAAAAACCTGTAATGGAAATTGAAAATGGCATAAAGTAAATTGCACTTTTAGACTAAAGATTATTAAGTTGAGTACCGGACTCGATCACCTCGACGTGTGCTACAAAGGTATAATTAGGTAAGTTCAAGTTGTTCCCTTCAGAGTATCAGAATATTTTGTCCATGGGAGCAATAAGTATTCAAATTTTTCATGGGATCTGGTTTCCCAACTGGATAATTCTTCCAGTCGTTATAAGTCTTGGACCTTATTGCTCCATTCCCCTATCGTGGGGGGATTTGGGATTTCCAGTGTTTAGGATATCAGTTGTTTTGAAGCAGCTACTAGCAATGAGAGTAAGTCATGCTTTCTTGGTTTAAAAGTTTTCAAGGGGAGCAACAATAAAATCTCCTGAGGAGTAAGGTGTCAAGCCCATATGCAAACTGAGGCGTTAATATCTTTCCAGAAAATTAAAATATCCAGGCAATACGAGAAAATATGCGCAAGAGAGCCTATTGCTCCAGAATATCTCCAGCACAGCGGAGTATCACTAAGTCCTAGATGGAACAAGCGTTCTGGGGTCCTGTACCACCTGGAGAGAATCTTGAATGCATTCTCTTGTAGTAGGATACACCAGGAATACCCGTGAGAGTTGGCAAGCACCTGGCTCACTTCTTGGTGAGTTAGAGCTATCTTTAACTCTGATTCCCAAGAGGTTACATAAAGATGTTTGAAGGCCTCTAGGTGCTTGATAAGATTAGCATATAGTTTAGACACTAATTTGGTAATAGGAGAACAGAGCCTAATCAAAAGCTCCAGCCATAACCACTCCAGGGGATGCTTCAGTTCTGCTTTAAATTTGTTAAAATAAAACGGATATGCTGTTTTTGCAAGAAGTCCTTAGGACGCTTTATAGCATCTCCACACATGGTATATCACCAGACAGGAGATGAGAAATAGGAATGTTTGGGAGACAGTCCTACAGATCTTAAACATCTACGTATTTAGGGTCAGTCACCCAAGGCTGCTGTTTTAATTTCTGTTTGGCCTATCAAAAGTCCTTTGATGAACACAACTTGTCTAATTTTCTGTATGAGGGTTTCCATTACCAAAACAAACAGGTAGGGGAAAGTGGACAACCCTGTCTAGTTCCATTTTTTATTTCATAGGGATCTGAGAAAATTCCACTAACTCCTACCCTGGCAGTGGGATCCGCATAAAGTGTCATAATGACATCTATAAAGGGAGCAGGAAAGGAGGAATATAGTTCCAGCTAATTCTGTCAAATGCTTTTTCAGCATCTGTTGACAGGATGCGATGATGTCATTTAATCATGTCAGCTGTGTACTGCGGAGAGTCAGCACAACGTAGACATCAAGACACGAGCAGAAGCAGAATGCCGAGTAATGGGACCGAGGTGAGTATGTGTTTTTTTTTTTTTTAGTTGTTTATGTATATGGGATATTTGGCTGCACATGGGGAGGCTATGGGGGTCTTACTGTGGACATCGGGAAGCTATGGGGGTTTTACTGTGAACATGGGGAGGCTATGGAGTTCTTACTGTGGACATAAGAAGACTATGTGTGTTTTATTGTGGACATGAGTAAGCTATGGGTGTCTTACTGTGGACATGAGGAGGCTATGGGTGTCTTACTGTGGACATGAGGCTATGGGTGTCTTACTGTGGACATGGGGAGGCTATGGGGGTCTTACTGTGGACATGGGGAGGCTATGGGGGTTTTACTGTGGACATGGGAGGCTATCGGGGTCTTACTGTGGACATGGGAAGGCTGTGTGGGCCTCATATGCAGGACATGGGGAGGCTGTGTGGGCCTCATATGCAGGACATGGGGAGGCTGTGCGGGCCTCATATGCAGAACATGGGGAGGCTGTGTGTGCCTCATGTACTGGACATGGGGAGGCTGTGTGAGGTTCATGCTGGACATGGGAGGCTGTGTGGGCCTCATATGCAGGACATGGGGAGGCTGTGCGGGCCTCATATTCAGGACATGGTGAGGCTGTGTGGGCCTCATATGCAGAACATGGGGAGGCTGTGTGTGCCTCATGTACTGGACATGGGGAGGCTGTGTGAGGCTCATGCTGGACATGGAGAGCCTGTGTGGGGCTCATATGCTGGACATGGGGACTGTGTGGGCCTCATATGCTGGACATGGGGATGCTGTGTGGGACTCATATGCTGGACATGATGCTGCTCATGCAGTAGGCGTGTGGGGCTCAAGCTGGACAAAGGAGCTGTGTGGGCCTAATGCTGGACATGAGGCTGTGTGGTCGCTACGATTATGCTGGACATGGGGAGGCTGTGTGAGGCTCATATGCTGGACATGGGGATGCTGTGTGGGCCTCATGTGCTAGATTATTATTTTTACATTTTTTATATTGTATGTTACCGTATATACTCATGTATAAGCCGACCCGTGTATAAGCCGAGCCCCATAATTTTGCCACAAAAAACTTGGAAAACTTATTGACTCACGTATAAGCCGGGTGTATAAGTTGCCGTCCTGCTCTGTGCTCCCCCATCCAGCTCTGTGCGCCCCCATTCTCCTCTGTGCTCCCCTCCTCCTGCTCCATTATCCTGTCCTGCTCCGTGCTTTCCATCCTCCCCCGTCCTGCTCCGTGCTCCCCCATCCAGCTCTGCACTCCCCCATTCTCCTCTGTGCCCACCCCTGTCCTGCTCCGTGCTCTCCGTCCTCCCCCCGTTCTGCTCCGTGCTCTCCGTCCTCCCCCTTCTGCTCTGTGCTCTCCGTCCTCCCCCCCGTCCTGCTCCGTGCTCTCCGTCCTCCCCCCGTTCTGCTCCGTGCTCTCCGTCCTCCCCCCGTTCTGCTCCGTGCTCTCCGTCCTCCCCCGTTCTGCTCTGTGCTCTCCGTCCTCCCCCCCGTCCTGCTCCATGCTCTCCGTCCTCCCCCGTTCTGCTCCGTGTTCTCCGTCCTCCCCTCGTTCTGCTCCGTGCTCTCCGTCCTCCCCCCCCGTCCTGCTCCGTGCTCTCCGTCCTCCCCCATTCTGCTCCGTGCTCTCCGTCCTCCCCCCGTTCTGCTCCGTGCTCTCCGTCCTCCCCCCGTCCTGCTCCGTGCTCCTTGTCCTCCTCCATGCTCCCCCCATCCTCCTCCATCATACTCACCCTCCCCGTGCCATCGCTGAACGTCCCGGCCGGCAATCCTGCGTTCTCCCCGGCTTCCTGCAGCTCTTCAGCGCTGAGCGGTGACGTAATACCGCTCATTAAGGCCATAAATATGGAGGCCACGCCCATGGGAGTGGCGTTGCGTCCATATTACATGACCTTAATGAGCGGTATTACGTCACCGCTCAGCGCTGGAGAACTGCAGGAAGCCGGGGAGAACGCAGGATTGCCGGGACGTTCAGCGATGGCACGGGGAGGGTGAGTATGATGTCCCAGCCACCGGCTCCTGCCGCCGCATCCCCTCCCCCGCTGGTTTCTGCCCTATGACTCGTGTATAAGCCAAGGGGGCATTTTCAGCACAAAAAAAGGTGCTGAAAATCTCGACTTATACACGAGTATATACGGTATTTTAATTCATTTCCCTATCGACATTTGTTTGCAGGGCAATTGTCCTGCTCTTACCCCAATTTTGCTTCCTTTTGCAGTCCCCTAGCCCTTACTATGATGAACATTTTACAGCTATTTTAAAGGACCGACCTTTAGGTCCCCATTGACTTCTATTAGGTTCGAGCTTGGGATCTAGTACGGATGTTGAACCGATCTTTGAACTACAGTTCTGCTGAACCCAACGAAAACGAAAATCCACTGGTTCCTCGTCCTAAATAATGAACCCAAAATTAGCTACCAAACTGTATAATGGCCCCCACACTTTATGGAGGCCCCACACTGTATGAGGGCCTGCCACAGTGGTTCCTACAATGTATGAGGGACCCTACACACTCTATGAGGGCCCCCACATTGTCCCTACAATGTTTTAGGGCTCCTCACATTGTATGAGGTCCCCAGAGTTACACCATACATTTTAATTAAAATAAAAAACATCACATACTCACTTACTCGATTCCTCCCGGCACACGCACTGGATATCAGAGTTCCAGCGCGGCGCGATAATGTCACTGCACCGGGACTCTCTGACTTCCTGCATGTGTGTGGGTGCGTCTGTCCCGGCATCACATGCTCTTCTGTAGACTGCAAGCTTAAAGCAACCTATGATCTACAGAACACAGAGCGGTAGTGCAGAGAGATTGTGTCTACTGCAGGCAAGCGTATTGATGTCCTTTGCTCTGTCTGCAGTAGGGCAGAGCAAAGTGTGCCTGCACGGACAGCAATGCTACTGCGCAGGAATGAGACTTCGTTCAGCTATGTGGAAGGTGCAGGACACGTCATCATCATCATTGAGAGCTGGTGGATGGATTTTACTAGGGAGAAAAAGACGCCTCAAGGAGGACACCCTTCGGACCGGACCAGCCTCATTTAAATACAGCGTGGGACCTAATCAAAAAATATTTTTGAGGTGTACAGTGGTTGTCAGGAGGCAATGTAATAATTTGTTAAATGCATAACAACAGCAGAAAAAGGTGGCATATGTTGGGATACTAAAAAACTGGTGACAGGTTCTCTTTAAAATAAAATAAATAAAAAAAAACTTCCCACTTTTCTTGATTAGAGAGTTTAATTTGAGATTTGGCTTTGTAAAGCATGTACAGTAATTAAAGAAAATAGAGGCGACCCCTTTACATTTGATTTTATTTAGCAGCTCTTCACAAATTTAAATTTGTGTTTTAACCCCTTCACCCTAAACTTGTTTTCACCTTCCTGACCAGGCCAAATTTTATCATTTCAACCAGCATCACTTTATGATGTAATAACTCTGAAACATTTAAACATATCCAAGTGATTCTGAGAATGTTTTTTCATCACATATTGTACTTCATGTTAGTGGTAAATTTTGTTCGATATAATATGTGTTTATTTATGAAAATATCAAAAATTTTACAACAAATTAGAAAATTTTGCAATTTTCAAAACTTGAATTTTTATCCCTTAAACCAGGGTACTATGCCACAAAAAATAGTTAATAAATAAAATTTACCACATATCTACTTTACATTAGCATCATCTTTGAAAAATTTTTGTTGTTAGGAAGTTAGAAGGGTTAAAAGTATATTAGCAATTTCACATTTTTCCAACATTTACAAAATCATTTTTTTTAGGGGCCACATCACAATTGAAGCGATCTTGAGGGGTCTATGTGACAAAAAATATCCAAACGTGACAATATTTTAAGAACTGCACTCCTCAAAGTGCTCAAAACCACATTCAAGAAGTTTGTTAACCCTTCAAGTGCTTCGCAGGAATTAAAACGATGTGGAAAGAAAAAATTAACATTTTAATTTTTTTTACACAAAAATGTTGCTTTGGCCCTCAAATTTTTATTTTCACAATGGTAACAGGAGAAAATGGAACATACAATGTATTGTCCAATTTCTCTGAGTACACTGATATTCCATATGTGGTAGAAAACTACTGCCTGGGCGCATGGTAGGGATCTGTAGAGAAGAAGCACCATTTGACTTTTGGAGCTCAAAATTGTCTGGAATAGATAGTGGACACCATGTCGCGTTTTCAGAGCTGCTATGGTGGGAAAACAGTGGAACCCCCCCCCACAAGTGGCCACATTGCATGCTGACCATTGGCAGCGCTGGCTTCTCCCCCTTTTTTGCTTGATATTGGTACGTGGCTGACCACCACTTGTTGCCGTGTGCGCTGGGTTATGCATGCCATTCTATCTGTTTTTTTTTTGTGATTGACCTAGGCTGCTCCTGCCTTAGGCTTTTTTTGATTGTGCACCTGTGTCTGGGCCTGTGGTTTCTAGTTTGGCAGTGTGGAAGTCTGATCTGAAATGTCCATCTCCGGACCTGGTCGGCTTTTACCTGCGCTTGCCTTACTGGTACCATGGGAGTGATTCAGTAATGCTTCAGGTACTTTTGCATTTTGCAAAAAATTTTTCTTTTTGCAGTCTTGCTTTTAATACATTTAGGAGGCCGTAATGGCACAGCGAATATAAAAAGCGTTAGAGTAGGACTGCCCCATATGAGAATGCCTTGTCGTGGCGGGGTGGCTCAAAGAATTGATCAATTATTTGCCAAATGTCTCATTTTTAAATACAGTTAGAAACCAATATGTGCATATGCACTTTATGTATTGCATGCTGACCATTGTCAGCGCTGGCTTCTCCCCCTTTTATGCCTAGTAGAAACATCTCCCTTCCAAGCGGCATGCTTCCTGGCGCTTTTTAGCCAAGCTCACTTGATCCACTTGCATAGCTTCAGGAAGAGAGGCTGAAGACGGGGAAGCAGGCATTTTTTGGAAACTAGGATCCATACGATAAGGTCTCTTCTCCCGCTTGGATTCCCTAGAACATTCTTGAAACCGAAGATCAATCCGTGTTGCCAAGGATATCAAGTCATTCAGAGTCGCAGGAGTATCCCGACCCGCCAGCTCGTCCTTTATTCTCCTGGACAAACTGTAAGGTTCTGTGTACATGTTCCTGAAACTCAGTTTGTTCGTCAGCCATTTTACTTTCTGTCTTGCTGCAGCTATCTTGCCCTCAGTCAAAATGGAGTTTCCAGCTTGCATGTTCCCGCCCTGATTCTCTCCTTTTGCTTCTTAAGCAGCCACAGCTGAGCAATCAGTGCTTCAGAATCTAGCCTGCAGTGAACCTGTGACCTGACTCCTAAAGCCTTGGACCTTGTACTCCAGCTATTCCTACTGAGGAACTCTGAAGCACTTGTGGACTCTGAACCCTGCTCTTTGAAAGACCCACGTTTGCATGGACTTACGGTAACAGAGAAGAAGATCCTGAACCTGTTGTGGAGAGTGATTGCTGAGCTTAGATTACTCTGGCCTGCTGTGTCTCCTGCTTCTGTGTCTGCAAACTGTGTGACTATTTTTGCCAACTTGTATGAAGTAATACAAGACTTTCTATATCAAACCTGTGTCTCATGTATTTTCATCGCACCCAAGCACAAGACGCTATATGAACTGTACTACATACATTACACAAACCGTCCCAGAAGGTAGCCACCAAGGCCTCGTCATTCCAGGATAACTCTAAAGAAAGGGTTCGAAAACTAACTGCATACTGAGTCACCATGAGACTCTCCTGGCGTAGACGAAGAAGGTGTCAAAGAAGAACGGCCAGGCTCGTCGAAGGTCCTGCGGAATGCCTCTACGAAAGACTGGAGATTATTAACCAGAGGATCCACTCTCACCAACAGCGGATTTAGCCAGGCGAGGGCCTCTCCAGCGAGGTGCGACATAATGAGACCCACCTTGGCCCGTTCAGAAGCAAACATATGCCCCAGGAGTTCAAAATGCAGTGTTCATTGATTTATGAAACCCCAACACTGAGCGAGATCACCATTAAACCGAGGGGGGGGCCGCCAGACAAAGTCCTTTACCTGCCGTACAACAGGGAACCTGGAAGCTGGTGGTCGAGACAGGAGTAACCAAGGATATCACCAAGTCCACAAGTGTAGACAAGTTGAACAGGTCGTGATCTTGTCCTGTTGGTCTCTCAGACGAGTAACCTCTTGACACAACTCTGCAGCTGGAGGTGCTTGGGACCCAGGGGGTTCCATGGCCGAAGTGATCTGTAATGAATGGAAGCGGAGGCACAGGTGTTATAGTGCACATTTACTTATTGCTATTTTTGTGGGACCACTGACCGAGGTGCTTCGAAGGGGGCGTGACTATGCGAGCCCCAGACACCCATAGTAAGACCCCTCGAACAGAGTCAGATTAGAATGTCCAGGGGATGCAGATGCTACCTCCAGTTAGACCCCGGACATGTGGAAGCTGGCCAAGTGTAACAGGTGAACAGGCAGGGATAACAGGTAGCATTGAACTTGACAGGCAGGAAGCGGCAGCACAGGACGGAGTTGTCGTCCTGGGTAACAGAGTGACGGACGGCTGAGCAGGATGGAACTTGCACAAGCAGCACTGATATCGTCCCGGGTACAGAGTAGAGAGCCGCAGATGGTCTGAGAAGACAAACAGTATTAGCTAGGCACTGGCAGAACCCTAGCGATGCACAACAGAACACAGGCACAACAGAACACTGAACTGGAAACTAGCAACAGGAAACACTTGTTGCTCCGGCGCCCTCTCAATGGCAGATGTGCCAGAAATAGCACACACTATAACATCATTGGTTAACAGCATATTTGAAAAATGCGCCCTGTCTCTTTAAGAGACTAGGAGCACGCGCGACCTCAGCATCATACCAGGAGATCTACTGGCTGTGCGCCAGGAAGCAGGAGCAGAGGAGAGACCAGGAGCTGGGCAGAGCAACTGGAAGCAGACTGAGAGCGGGGACCCCGCAGAGGTACGGGCACGGGTGTTACAGAAAAAAAAAATGTTTCCACTAAAATGGACAACAAAATTTGTAACACAATTACTCCTAAGATCGCCAGTATCTTAAATGTGGTTGTAAACTGCTTTTCAGGCACAGTATAACACTAGAAAGGAAGGAACGCCATACTGGAGTCCACATTTTGCTGGAATGATTTGCGAGTGCCTTGTCACATTGACCAAGCCACTGATGTGCCAGAAAAGCAGAAACCCCCATTAGTGACCCCATTTTACAAACTACAACCTTCAATTAATTCATCCAGGTGTGCAGTGAGCATATTGGCACCACAAACGTGTCACAAAATGTTATACTGTTGGACGGTGAAGAAAAATTAATTACATTGTTACCACTAAAATGTTGTTTTAGCCCAAAGTTTTTCATTTTTAAAAGGGGAAATAGTTTGATACGCAATTTCTCCTGAGTTCACCAATACCCCATATGTTGTCAGGAACAAATTTTCAGGCACAGTGCAAAGTTCAGAAGGGAAAAAGTGACATATTGTAGTAAAGATCTTGCTGTTATGGTTTGCGGATGTCACGGCACATTGGCAGAGTCCCTGAGGTGCCAGTACTTTTCTTACTCTAAGCACTGGTACAATGTATTGCAATGAAACAGTATTTCAATGCATTACATTTGTCAGTCTTAAGGTACTGTCACACTAAGCGAGATCGCTAACGAGATCGCTAAAGAGTCACGATTTTATGACGCGGTAGCGATCCAGTTAGCGACGCAGCTGTGTGACATGTAGCGGCGATGTGGCCCCTGCTGAGATGTCGCTGATCGCTTATGAACGTTCTGAGACGTTTTTTGGTCGTTGGTGTCCCGCTGGTGAGCCTGAATCGCTGAGTGTGACACCCTTTATGAACGACTTTACCAGCGTCGCAGGTGGGACTAGGTTTTCCCAAAGACCGCAGAGGTCGTTATACAGATCGCTGATCTCTGATGAGATCACCAGCGATCGCTAAGTGTGACAGTGCCTTTAATCTTGTGTCCATTAAAGCGGTACACGGGGAGTTCAAAACCGACGCATTTCTGGAAAGTCACTCGCTCTTAATCACGATATTAGAAATAAATTACAATGGTCTTAGCAAAAGAACCGATCAGCTAACAAATGACGCAAGTGCAATTAGCAGGAAAGCCACATGACAGGAGAACCACATGACTGAGAACACACCTGAACGGGAACAAGGAGTTTAGATAGCATACCGAAGTAAGAAGTTTTGTGACCTAAAATATATTTAAAAAAAAAAAATATTTGAACAGTAACTGATGAAAATTGCCTATTTTTCATGGATAAAAATCTGACGATGTTTTTATATGTTCATGTGAACTAAGCCTAACAGTGAAGTCAGTGAACTCCAAAGAATAATTAAGCACACTATAGCTGGTCTTTATTTAATATCATGAACATGTAAGTAAAGGGTAGCTAAAATTCTCACATACTATGAATGTGTGTTTGCTTTCTTTCCAGGAAAACGTTCACTGTAGGTTGTTAATTTCATTAGGAGGAAGACATATTCATGCAAATCTGTTCATGCAAATTTAGAACAAGTTAGTATTCTAAACAATGCAGTCAAGGTCATTCTTTTCCTCTTCATCTCTCTGTGTGTGTTCTTCCTTAATGGCACAAAGGCATTTTTAATTATGAAAAGAGGAATCGCCAATTCCTATTGGAATGTTCCAAAAAATCCGCAATTGCCAATAAAACTATGTCACTATGTCTCAAGGTGGCCATACAAATTATATTATTACTGTCAAACAAACAACTATTTATGATTTCTAAAGGAATTTTCTGCTTCCAGGTTATCTCCGATGGAGACTGTGAACAATTTAACTAAGAGATAGATACAGAGGGGGAGAAGACACGACCCTCATGAGCTTACAATCTGCAAGGTATTGGGGAAAGACAGTAGGTCGGGGGTTGCAGCAGCTCCAGTGGTAGAGAGATGGCAGCAGGATTATTGTTAGCTGTAGGCTTTTCTGAAGACATAAATTTCCAGGTTGCGTTTGAAGGTTTCAATTGTAGCAGACAAAATCTTGAAGACTGTTCGTTGAGGAACCTACAAGGGTGGAAGAGAGAAGGTGGCCTTGTAAGGACCGGAGATTACGTTTGGGAAGACATCAGAAGATGTCAGGCTTTGATGATGACACCAAAATATGCAGTATACAAATATCTGACCTTGAAATTAAAATATTGCAAAACGATCTGGATAAGATATCTGAATGGGCAAATACTTGGCAAATGAGGTTTAATGCAGATAAATGTAGAGTAATGCACCTAGGACAGAGTAATGCTGTTGTTGCATATACATTAAATGGGAATATAATCAGGACTACAGAACAGGAGAAGGACTTGGGTATTCTGGTTACAAGTAAGCTGAGCAGTAGTACTCAATGTCAAGCAGCAGCTGCAAAAGAAAACAAGATTTTTTCGGTGTATAAAAAGAGAGATAAAATCCTGTGATTCCAACTTATTGTTACCCCTTTATAAACTACTTGTGAGGCCACACCTAGAATATGGGATCCATTATTGGGCTCCACCAGGGGCGTACATAGAAATCATGGGGCCCCATAGCAAAAGTCTGAATGGGCCCCCCCAAAAAAAAAATCAACAGGTGCTCTTAACTCCAGGCATGCATGTTATAGGTCAAATATATATATACACACTACAGACCAAAAGTTTGGACACACCTTCTCATTCAAAGATTCTTCAGTATTTTCATGACTATGAAAATTGTAGAATCACACTGAAGGCATCAAAACTATGAATTAACACATGTGGAATTATACATTATACTTTACAAAAAAGTGTGAAACAACTGAAAATATGTCTTATATTCTAGGTTCTTCAAAGTAGCCACCTTTTGCTTTGATTACTGCTTTGCACGCAGAAAAGGTGAACGGATGGACTCTACATTCCTGGTTCCCACCGTGAAGCATGAAGGAGGTGGTGTGATGGTGTGGGCGTGCTTTGCTGGTGACACTGTAGGGGAAAGCAAAGCAAAGCAGTAATCAAAGCAAAAGGTGGCTACTTTGAAAAACCTAGAATATAAGACATCTTTTCAGTTGTTTCACACTTTTTGTAAAGTGTAATGTATAATTCCACATGTGTTAATTCAAAGTTTTGATGCCTTCAGTGTGATTCTACAATTTTCACAGTCATGAAAATACAGAAAAATCGTTGAATGAGAAGGTGTGTCCAAACTTTTGGTCTGTACTGTATATACACACACACACACCTGCAGTGCATGCAGGGCCCCCTCCTCGACCCTCCACAGTGCGTGCAGCGGGCCCCCCCTCCCTAAGGTGCAAAGTGCAGCCAGAGCCATTGTAAATGTAAAGTGCCAGCACAGTGAGGGGACACATTTAACAAAAAAAAATCCACCCCATTCCCCAGCCAGCCGGGCTCACCGTCTTGTGTGTGTGTCCCTCTCCCTGAGTGAGAGAGGCACATGAATGTTTTCTGCTTTCTGCTTCCTGCAATGCACGTGTGCTGCTCTCTGGCTGCCAGGAGGCGTGGCGTTCTTATTCAAATCCAGCCAGAGACTTCAGCCAACTGCTGACCAGGAAACAAAGAAAGGGGAGCTTCAAGGGGGTATACGGCGGCCGGCGCTTACATTTAATTAAAGGAGATAGTACTGTGTCAGTGCAGCACAGCTGCCAAACCGCAGCTGCCAAGCCTTTTCGATTTTGACTAAGCGTATATTTATTCATGTATTTTTTTGTGTCTCATGTGGATGTTTTCAATTTACCTGTCATAGAGGATTTCGGTACTTGCGCATGCGCCGTCCTGGTGCTGGCGTGTTGTCATGGCCATTGTGCATCACCTGACCGGATCACATGGGGCCCCATGTGCTTCTGGCCGCTGCTGCCATGGTGATGATGCGTCGCTATGTTTCCAGGTCTGACCATATGCGCGTGCGCCGACCCCTCTTCCGGTTCCGATTTTATGCATATAAAAGACGCTCACATGACCAACGGTAACCACGCCCCCTGAGGAAGGAGAGCAATCTCCGAAATGTGCGTCGGGGTTGCTGGTGATTACCGGTGGTGTCTCCCTGTCCATATCGCGGTATGTTGTTTCATATACTTGACTAATGTGCACATATGTTGATTCTGTTTCTATGCATCCGCGGTGTGTCCCATGATTTTTCTTGCATCAATCAGATTAATGTGGCCGTATATACCACAGTATACTTCAATACATGCTCATATACCATTGTATCTTATATGGGGAGTCACCACTGGATATCCCAGTAAGTGTTTATGGGTTTACCTTCATGTGATATTTGTATTTCTACCTTCACCTGACTCTTGTCCTGTCTTGTTGTTATAATATTTTAGATTTTTGTGATTTAATAAAATATTCCATTTTATACCTATTCAATTTGATTCTGTGACTGGTTGTTGTGGTGGTGGCATTTTTTCGAAATAATTTGCAGTCGAATTATATTCTATTAGTCCTTGTATATTTGGAGCACTACTTAACAATATGATATGCTAATTGCTCCATGTATATCATGCTTGTCAATCAGGTATTAATTTTTACTGTGTTATGCACAGGTTTGGATTTGATCAAGATGGACTTCAGGGCCAAAGAAAAATCTTGGCTCAATCAGATGGACCAGGTGTATGGTGTTGGTGGAGATAGTACACAGCAGTTAGGGAATTCTCAGTGGAATGAAAAACTTTCTTCTATTAAAAACCTATTATTAAAACGTTCCAAAATGTGGTGGAACAAACAATTTCTTGAAAGATATGTATCTAACAAGATGATTCCCAGAGGTTTACGAGTCCGAGTTATTCCAGCCTTTCTGGTGGATGATGATATATTTATTAAAAAATGGGAGGAGGCATGTGGCACCTGCTCGTTGTCCCTGATGCAATTACTCATTGACTATAATGCTTCTAATATTACTGATTTGGAGAAATCAATTGATACTTTGCAGGCCGAGATACGTACTGGTTGTCCCACCGATATTGTTCAAAGATTTGAGATAGAATTGGATAAATCCATGGACACACTGGTGAAGAAAATACAGGAGACCCAAACATCCAAATTTAATAGGGACACTCGAGACTATCAGTCCAAGAGAGTTTACCAATGGAGAGTTAAGAAAAATCTAAGTTTAACCAGGACAACATCCAATGTATCAATTTCCTCGTTGAGTGAATATTCTGATGCTTCATCTACTTCAAATATCTCTGGTAACACTAATCGCCTCAGAGACCACTCATTCCACCCATATAAGAGACGGGCTGATGAGGTGTCAATACCTAAGCGGAATGATAATACGGTGATTAATCTAAGTCAGCATAAGCTATCTAGTGCAGACATCTCTCTGTTGGAAAAGGGTCTATCGTTCTCACCAGTTCCTACTTTTGATACTTTTTCGGTGATTAAAGACCTTCACCTGTTTGCCAGATCGCTGCTATTTAGGAGATACTTTCACAATAATGAACTTTTTACTTTGTTCCCCAGAGAGGAGAAACAAGATGCACTGAGAGTACTGGAGGAATTGGGAAGTGAACATATACATGAAGGAGGTAAGATCCCTCCTTCTATTCGCCCACGTTCAAGAGAGTACTGGAGGAATTGGGAAGTGAACATATACATGAAGGAGGTAAGATCCCTCCTTCTATTCGCCCACGTTCAAGGAAATTCCCCCCGCTAACTTCTTGTTCCAACATTGATCTGTTCGTCCAGGTGGCGACGAATAAAATAATGAACATTCCAAGATCTAATCTTTTTGATAATTTATCTAGAGACCAGAGGAAGAGATTAAAACATCTTCAAAATCTTCCCGATGTTCTACTAAAACCAGCAGACAAGGGTGGTAACGTCGTCCTGTGGCCTACTGTCATGTATGAAAGGGAGGCGTTTCGGCAGCTGCATGATAATGCATGCTACAGGAAGCTAACATACAATCCCCTTTCGGCCTACTCTTTCCAACTTGACAACATTATCAAAAAGGCATTACAGGACGACGTTATCACCAAAGGATTATCACTGGCATTACGGGTAGACGATCCTACTATTGCCACCTTATACCTTCTGCCCAAGATACATAAGAATGTATCGACTCCGCCAGGATGACCGATCATATCTGGTAGGGGGAATTTCCTTGAAAATGTAAACAAGTGGATTGACTTCCACCTCCAGCCTCTCATGAAGTGTCTTCCCTCCTTTTTGAGAAATACTGGTGAGTTGCTTTGCAAGGTCGACGGATTGTGTTTAGAAGAGGGGTCTCTTTTGGTTTCAACAGACGTCGAATCTCTATATACTAATATTAGACACCATGACGGGTTAGCTGCTGTCCAATTCTTTTTGGAACAATCCCCTTTATCCATCAGTATGAGACGGCTTCTGCTGGAACTACTTGAATTCACCCTCACACACAACTTTTTTGTGTTTAAGGGGTCTGTCAGGAGTCGAGCCCAGTACCTCTTGTCCGCTGGCCAGCAGCTCTGCCATCTGAGCTATTCTGCTGGCTGCAAAGTTCCTTGCTGAACCCAGATACCATTGACTGTTCTTCCTGATTGGCTACACCTAGTGCTCTCTTGATTGGGCCTCTGATTGCCAATTACACACCCTATATAAACCTGGCCCTGTGGGTGTGTCATTGCGAGATTATTGAGCTCCAAGCCTTTAGTCAAGCGTTTCCTGCTGATCCATTGCTACAAACACTGCTCTCCTGTGAACCGACCTCGGCCTGCCTTCTGACTACGCTCTCCGCCTGATCCATTGCTACAAACACTGCTCTCCTGTGAACCGACCTCGGCCTGCCTTCTGACTACGCTCTCCGCCTGATCCATTGCTACAAACACTGCTCTCCTGTGAACCGACCTCGGCCTGCCTTCTGACTACGCTCTCCGCCTGATCCATTGCTACAAACACTGCTCTCCTGTGTACCGACCTCCGGCTGCCACCTGACTACGTTATCCGCCTGATCCATTGCTACAAACACTGCTTTCCTGTGTACCGACCTCCGGCTGCCATCTGACTACGCTACCTGCCTCTGCTTCCCTAGTGTTTTGCAGTAACATCGGCTCCAACCCAGACGGGATCTTGACAGAATAATCTCGCGCCAAAATGGAGTCCGCTGTGAACACCCTGAGACGGCAAGTTACGGAGCTTCAAAGTTTTTGTACGGACTCTCAAGGAAAATATGCCAAGTTACAAACTGATTTCACGGCGATACAACAGGAAGTAATTGAGCTACAAAAACAACTACTGGACGTGCGCAATTCAGGGTCCGAATCAAATGCGCGGCTGCCGCTGCCTGCAAAGTTCAGTGGGGATCGCAAGCAGTACCGAGGATTCCTCAATCAATGCCGCATATACTTCCAGATGCAACCTGCTCCCTTTACCAGTGAGAGGAAGAAAGTTTTTTTCATGATAAATCTCCTGACGGATGAAGCTCTTGCTTGGGCTTCACCTTAATGTAGAAAAGGACTATGCCCTCCTTAATGACCTGGAAGCTTTCATCGCAGCTATGAATCAAGTTTTTGATGACCCAAACCGCTGTGCCACAGCAGAAACCAAATTACATAATTTGCGCCAAGGACGTCGCTCTGTTGCGGAATATACATCGGAGTTCCGTCGCTGGGTGGCCGACACCACCTGGAATCCAGCGGCCCAGAGAAGTCAATTTCGACGAGGGTTATCAGAACCAGTGAAAGACGAGCTTGCCAGGGTTGAGACCCCTGACCAGTTGGAGGACTTTATTCAACTATGTATCCGGATTGACCAGAGACTTACTGAAAGGAGAAAGGAGAGACTGCGAGCACTTGGGAATAGCCCTGGCTTCTCATTTTCAGCATCAGACCACCAAGAAAAGACGCAAGTTGTGTCTGAACCGATGCAGATCGACGTCATCCGAAGACCACTCTCTGCACAGGAGAAGGAGAGGCGACGTGCAGAACATCTCTGCCTCTATTGTGGGGACCCTGGACACTATGCCATCAACTGTCCTAACAAAAGGACTATAGCCTTTACCAACAACAGGTCTGCCAGCAATACGGACCTTTCTCAGCAGTCGGATTCCATCTTGCAGACTATCTCATCAGTAACGCCAGAAATAGACAAAATACATACCACATCATCTCATTTTGTAATCCCCATTCAGGTGGTAATGGGCACCCAAAAAAATACAATGCTCTGCCCTGTTGGATTCGGGAGCAGGAGGAAATTTTATGGACTTAAAATTTACACGTGATAATGATATTTCCAGTAGGACCAAATCCACACCAATTGAAATGGAAACTGTGGATGGATCACCTTTGTCTTCTGGACCTGTCACGCATGAGACAATCGAACTGGAGATTTGTATCGACCCGGATCATCATGAAGCTGTCAGTTTCCACCTTATTTCATCTCCGAAATTTCCGGTTATTCTAGGGATCCCCTGGTTTTCAGTCCATAACCCTTCTATCAACTGGGCATCAAGGACCATCACCTTTCCATCTGACTACTGTAAGAATAATTGTCATAAGGAACCCCCTGTTCTCCAACAAGTCCAAATCTCTGAGATTTCGCATGAGAAGGAAGAGAAACTACCACCTCAATATCAGCAGTTCTCTGATGTCTGCAGTAAGAAGAAAGCAGATCAATTACCTCCTCACCGTCCTTATGACTGTCCCATTGAATTGCTGCCAGGAGCAACCATTCCATTTGGACGGATTTACAATCTTTCCGAACCTGAATTGAAGGTATTAAGAAAGTTCCTGGATGAAAATTTAGAGAAAGGCTTTATTCGACCTTCCACATCTCCAGCTGGGGCACCCCTGTTCTTTGTTGAAAAGAAAGACTCCACTCTGCGGCCATGTATTGACTACAGAGAGATGAATAATATCACTGTCAAGAATCGCTACCACCGCTACCCTTGATTCCTGAACTATTTGAGAGACTCCGTTCTGCGAAAATCTTTACGAAGCTGGATCTTAGAGGGGCTTACAACCTCATACGGATTCGCCCAGGAGATGAGTGGAAGACCGCCTTCAGAACGAGATATGGACATTTTGAATCTCTTGTTATGACCTTTGGCCTTAGCAATGCCCCAGCCACCTTTCAACATTTTATTAATGATGTATTTCGAGATTTTTTGGACCAATTCGTTGTGGCTTATCTCGATGACATTCTTATATTTTCAGACACCTTGGAAGAGCATCGCAGGCACGTCCAGTTAGTCTTGGAACGACTACAGGAGAACCATCTCTACATTAAACTTGAAAAATGTGAGTTTGAACAAACCAGTATCCAATTTCTGGGATATATCATCTCCCCAGAAGGTCTGAGCATGGATCCCGGCTAAATCAATGCTGTAGTGGACTGGCCTGTTCCAAGAAATTTAAAAGACGTCCAGCGTTTCATAGGATTTGCAAATTTTTACCGAAAATTTATAAAGAACTTTTCACGGATCATACTACCAATTACTACACTAACAAAAAAGACAAAAGCATTTTTCTGGTCTCCAGAGGCACAGGAGGCTTTTGACAAGTTGAAAACTATTTTTACGTCTGCTCCATTGTTAGTACACCCAAATCCTGAATTGCCATTTACTGTCGAAGTGGACGCCTCGGACTCTGCAGTGGGAGCTATTCTGTCTCAGCGAGTTGGGGACAAGATGCAACTTCACCCATGTGCGTTTCTTTCCCACACCATGTCATCTGCAGAAAAGAACTACGACATTGGTAATAAAGAACTGTTAGCCATTAAAGTTGCCTTCTCCGAGTGGAGACATCTTCTGGAAGGTGCCAATCACCCTGTGACTGTCCTCACGGACCACAAGAATCTTGAATTCCTCCGTACAGCAAAAAGATTGTCTGCAAGACAAGCACGATGGGCCTTATTTTTCTCAAGATTCAATTTTATAATCTCTTACCGGCCTGGTTCAAGGAATGGCAAGGCTGACGCCCTGTCTAGGATGTGTTCGGAACCTCAGGAGAGGTCTAGTAATGATGATACAATTCTAGGCCCTAAAAATTTTTTGGGAATATTGCACTCTAGAGGACTAGGTAATAGAATTAAAGATGGATATCAAGAGGACGCTTTCCTTAACCATCCTTCGGAAGACGTCGATCTTTCATTCAAAGAGGGGTTTTGGATGCAGAAACACCAAATATATGTACCTGAATCTTCTCGCCTTGAAGTCCTCAAAAGTGTCCATGATTCTAAACTGGCAGGACATCCTGGAGTTGCAAAAACACAAGACTTACTACTTCGTTTCTTTTGGTGGCCTAATTGTAGGAAGGACGTGAGGAAATATGTTTCAACCTGTTTAACATGCGCACGAAACAAGACCCCACGATCGTCTCCTCTAGGACTCTTGCAACCACTCCCAGTTCCATCCAGGCCTTGGGGATCTATTTCCATGGATTTTATTGTGGAACTACCCCCTTCCAAACAGATGACCGTCATCCTTGTCATAGTGGACCGACTCACAAAAATGGCCCACTTTATTCCAACTGAAGGAATTCCTACTGCTGAAAAAACTGCAGAACTGATGATCAAAGAAGTATTCAGGTTACATGGAATTCCTGACAGCGTGGTGTCTGATAGAGGCGTTCAGTTTACGTCAAAATTTTGGAAGAGTTTCTGTACAGCCTTGGGAGTCACGGTGAATCTTTCTACCGCTTTCCATCCTCAGTCCAATGGCCAGACGGAGAGAACGAACCAGACTTTGGAGCAATACCTCCGTTGCTTCATTTCCTATCTTCAGGATGACTGGGTGGACTATTTACCAACAGCAGAGTTTGCCTACAACAACTCCATACATAGCGCTACATCTCAAACCCCATTTTTTGCTAATTATGGAGTACATCCAGTATTTATCCCTAATCTGCCAGTGAACACTCCCATTCCTGCTGTTAATGACAGGCTTACAAAATTACAGGAATCCCAGAAGGAATTATCAGAGATATTGCTCAAGACCCAGGAAGAATATAAGGAAGCAGCAGATAAACATCGGAGAGTGCCCCCTGCTCTTCAGGTTGGAGACAAAGTTTGGCTGTCCACTAAAAACCTTAAGACACATGTGCCATCCTCCAAATTGGGTCAGAAATTCATTGGACCTTTTCAAATTTCTGCAAAAATTAACCAGGTTGCTTTTCGTTTAAAACTTCCCAACAATCTAAAGATTCATCCAGTGTTTCACATATCCTTGCTCAAACCCTTCTGTGAAAACCCGTTTCCAGGAAGAATTCAGCCACCTCCTCCACCAGAAAGGATCCGTGGTGAAGAAGAATACATTGTGGATAAGATTCTGGACTCCCGAAAATTCAGAGGTAAACTGCAGTATCTGGTGCAGTGGAAGGGTTACGGACCAGAGGAAAATTCATGGGAACCAAGGGACAACGTCCATGCTCCTAGACTAACAAGAGCCTTTCATCAAAGGTACCCGGATAAGCCAGCTCCTGAGATGTCCAGAGGCCATCCTGGAAGGAGGGGAGTACTGTCAGGAGTCGAGCCCAGTACCTCTTGTCCGCTGGCCAGCAGCTCTGCCATCTGAGCTATTCTGCTGGCTGCAAAGTTCCTTGCTGAACCCAGATACCATTGACTGTTCTTCCTGATTGGCTACACCTAGTGCTCTCTTGATTGGGCCTCTGATTGCCAATTACACACCCTATATAAACCTGGCCCTGTGGGTGTGTCATTGCGAGATTATTGAGCTCCAAGCCTTTAGTCAAGCGTTTCCTGCTGATCCATTGCTACAAACACTGCTCTCCTGTGAACCGACCTCGGCCTGCCTTCTGACTACGCTCTCCGCCTGATCCATTGCTACAAACACTGCTCTCCTGTGAACCGACCTCGGCCTGCCTTCTGACTACGCTCTCCGCCTGATCCATTGCTACAAACACTGCTCTCCTGTGAACCGACCTCGGCCTGCCTTCTGACTACGCTCTCCGCCTGATCCATTGCTACAAACACTGCTCTCCTGTGTACCGACCTCCGGCTGCCACCTGACTACGTTATCCGCCTGATCCATTGCTACAAACACTGCTTTCCTGTGTACCGACCTCCGGCTGCCATCTGACTACGCTACCTGCCTCTGCTTCCCCTAGTGTTTGCAGTAACATCGGCTCCAACCCAGACGGGATCTTGACAGGGTCCTTCTACCTACAGCTCCAGGGTACAGCTATAGGGGCGGCCTTTGCGCCCTCCTATGCCTGTCTATTCCTGGGGCTGTGGGAGAGGGACCTCCTCCTGTCGGATGAACAGGGATTAATGGACCGGGTCCCTTTATGGACCCGTTACATTGATGATATCTTCTTCATCTGGCAGGGCACATCCGTCGACCTCCAGCAATTCATGAATTTCCTAAATAGCAGCGATCATAATATTCATTTGACCTTTACTTGGGATACCAATTCTATCGACTTTTTGGATGTTACCATCCGGAGGGACTCCAGTGGTAATATCCAAACGGATATATTTAGAAAAACAACGGCAACGAATGCCGTCTCATGTGTCTCATGTGGATGTTTTCAATTTACCTGTCATAGAGGATTTCGGTGCTTGCGCATGCGCCGTCCTGGTGCTGGCGTGTTGTCATGGCCATTGTGCATCACCTGACCGGATCACATGGGGCCCCATGTGCTTCTGGCCGCTGCTGCCATGGTGATGATGCGTCGCTATGTTTCCAGGTCTGACCATATGCGCGTGCGCTGACCCCTCTTCCGGTTCCGGTTTTATGCATATAAAAGACGCTCACATGACCAACGGTAACCACGCCCCCTGAGGAAGGAGAGCAATCTCCGAAATGTGCGTCGGGGTTGCTGGTGATTACCGGTGGTGTCTCCCTGTCCATATCGCGGTATGTTGTTTCATATACTTGACTAATGTGCACATATGTTGATTCTGTTTCTATGCATCCGCGGTGTGTCCCATGATTTTTCTTGCATCAATCAGATTAATGTGGCCGTATATACCACAGTATACTTCTATACATGCTCATATACCATTGTATCTTATATGGGGAGTCACCACTGGATATCCCAGTAAGTGTTGATGGGTTTACCTTCATGTGATATTTGTATTTCAATTTTCTACCTTCACCTGACTCTTGCCCTGTCTTGTTGTTATAATATGTATAGAGGAGACAGATTAAGGACAGCCTTATAAGTCATTAGTAATTTAACCCCTTAACGACTGCTGATACACCTTTTAACGGCAGCAATTAAGGGTACTTAAATCAGCGCCACTTTTTAACGGTGCTGAGGAATAAGGGTATAGTGCCCTCCAGAGTCGGAATTTCTCCTGGGCCTCGGCTACCGGGGAAAGCCGAGTCCCTAGAGAACATTATACGGGTCAGTTTTTACTGACCATGGTGTTGTGATTGCCGTTATTAACGATATAACGGCGACGGCAAAAAAACTCAGATTTTTTCCATTTAATTTCTCTCTCCTCTGATGTGATTGCACATCAAAGGAGGGAGAAATAGGGTCCCCCAATCTACCCCCGGTACCTCCGTTGTCCCTGCAACCCCTGTGAAGTCCCTTAAGCTGCCATCGTCTTCTTCCGGGAGAAAATGGCGAGCGCTTGCGCAGTGTGCCCGCCGAGATCTGCCGGCCGGCAACAATAGGAAATTTTTCCTATTGGTTTATTTTGATCACTGTGATAGACCCTATGACAGTGATCAAAATTAAAAAAAATAGTAAATCAAAACCCCCTTTATCACCCTCTTAGTTAGGTAAAAATAATAAAATAAAAAAAGTATTTATTTCCATTTTCCATTAGGGTTAGAGTTGAGCTAAAGTGAGTTGGGCTAAAGTTAGGGTTAGGGTTGGGGCTAACATTAGGGTTTGGGTTGGGGCTAGGTTGGGATTACAGCTAGGGTTGGGATTAGGGTTAGGGGTGTGTTTGGGTTAGGTTTATGGTTAGGGTTAGGGTTGGGATTAGGGGTGTGTTTGGGTTAGGGTTGTGGTTAGGGTTATGGTTAGGGTTGGGATTTGGGTCAGCGGTGTGTTGGGGTTAGGGTTGTGGTTAGGGTTAGGGTTGGGATTTGGGTCAGGGGTGTGTTAGGGTTAGAGTTGGAGTTAGAATTGGGGGTTTCCACTGTTTAGGTACATCAGGGGGTCTCCAAACGCAACATGGCACCACCATTGATTCCATCCAATTTTGCGGTCAAAAAGTCAAACGGTGCTCCCTCCCCTCCGAGCCCTGTCATGCACCCAAAAAGTGGCTTTTCCCCACATATGAGGTATCTGCGTACTCAGGAGAAATTGCACAACAAATTTTGTGGTCCATTTTCTCCTGTTACCCTTGTGAAAATAAAAAAAAATTGGTTCCAAAGTAAATTTTTTGTGAAAAAAGTAAAATGTTAATTTTTTCCTTCCACATTGCTTCAGTTCTCGTGAAGCACCTGAAGGGTTAATAAACTTCTTGAATGTGGTTTTGCACACCTTGAGGGGTGCAGTTTTTAGAATGGTATCACTTTTGGATATTTTCTATTATATTGACTCCCCAAGCTCTCTTCAAATGTGAGGTGGTCCCTAAAAAAAATAGCTTTGTAAATTTTGTTGGAAAAATAAGAAATCACTGGTCAACTTTTTTTAACCCTTATAACGTCCTTACAAAAAATTATGTTTCCAAAATTATGCTGATGTAAAGTAGACATGTGGAAATGTTATTTATTAACTATTTTGTGCGGTATGACTCTCTGATTTAAGGGCAAAAAAATTAAAAGTTTGAAAATTGCAAAATTTTCAACATTTTTTGCCAAATTTCCACTTTTTCATAAATAAACGCAAGTCATGTCAAATAAATTTTACCACTAACATGAAGTAAAATATGTCACAAAAAAACAAACTCAGAATCAGTGGGATACATTGAAGCGTTCCAGAGCTATAACTTTATAAAGTAACAGTGATCAGAATTGTAAAAATTGGCTTGGTCATTAAGTACCAAACTGGCTCTGTCACTAAGGGGTTAAACTAAATTCGCTGGGGTGCAGTAAACCAATATACAGATATGTAGTAGAAGGGAGTGGTTGACTGTGTTTAAAGGCTGGGTCTCACATAGCGATACACCAGCGATCCCGACAACAATATGCACTTGTCAGGATCGCTGGTGTATCGCTACATGATCGCTGGTGAGATCCAAACAGGCAGCTCAGGGCAGCGATCAGCACAGCGACACTGCGGGTAACATCGCTTAGTTACCCGCAGTGTACGTTGGATACCAGCGCCCTAATGCAGGGAGCTGGTATCCAAGGTACACAGCGGGTTTCCAAGCGCTGCGCGGTGCCTGGAAACCCGCTGTGTACCTTGGTTACCAG
Source organism: Oophaga sylvatica (assembly GCA_033576555.1). Classification (NCBI taxonomy): domain Eukaryota; kingdom Metazoa; phylum Chordata; class Amphibia; order Anura; family Dendrobatidae; genus Oophaga; species Oophaga sylvatica. The sequence goes on from JARQOD010000004.1 coordinate 173,903,581, forward strand.
CTCCCTGCTTCAGGGCGCTGGTATCCAAGGTACACAGCGGGTTTCTAGGCACAGCCCCGCGCCTGGAAACCCGCTGTGTACCTTGGTTACCAGCGGATCGCTGGTCTCCCGCCTGTCACACGCAGCGATGCGTGCCTGTCAGCGGGAGACCAGCGATCAAAAAAATGTCCAGACATTTCAGCGACGATCAGCGATACCCGGCAGGGGGGCTGATCGTCACTGAATGTCACACACAGCGATATCGCTGGTGAGCTCGGTGCTGCGTCACAAAACTAGTGACTCAGCACCGATCTCGCTAGCGATATCGCTATGTGAGACGGGCCCTTAAGGCAGATGACAGATCTAGGAGGATAAGTACAGAGTATTTGTTAGCTTTGGCTGTTAAAAGGTCTTTAGTAACTTAGGCAGTTTCACTGGAGTGGTGGAGACTGTAGCCAGATTGTAGGTTGTCAAAGAGTTGGTAAGATGATAAGTGGGATTTCAATGTGAGCATGCAGCTCAAGGAGTTTTTAGGCACAAGGGAGTAATGATAAGGTGAGAAAACTGGATGTAGAGGTTCTTTGAGATGGGTGTGATAGTTGCATGTTTGAAAGGGGGGATACCAAAGGTTGATGATAAGTTGAAGAATTGGTTTAGGGCTGATATAAGCAGGGTGGTAAGGTTGGGGAGGAGGTGAGATGGTATAGGGTCATCCTTCAATTTCCCTATGGCTGCTGCCCTTTGTTGTGCTGCATGTTGACTGTTACAAGTGACTCAGGGTTCCTCAGTATGATCATCCTCAGAAGCCTTTTAATAGCCCATTTGATATCCTTGTGTCTGAGAATTGATACTGGAATGGGTTCTGCTGCTGTTTGCTTGGAGATTGCCACCATCCAGTGCATTCTATTGTTATGTCCTCAAACTACCCTCATTTCTACAATTAACATTTACTGCCCCTCAAGACTTGTTGACTAACCCATCATTTGCAGTAAGCATTATAAACTAACATCTAGAGAATATTCGCTATGCTGCATTCATCTTTGCGCACTCTTGCACTTTCTACAAACCCGTCATTTGCTGCAGCATCACAAATGGTAAGAGTCTGTTCACATAAAAATATTATCTGATGTGTTTTCTGCTATCTACATCCGTATGCTGCTTCAGACCAGCCATTTTGGTCTTCATCTGCCTTCTCAGTTCTGTGGCTTTTGTTGTCTCCTACCCTGCTTGTTTTTTGCCTTACAGCTTGCTGTGCCAAGATCTAGGGATTTCACCCTGACCTGTGGCTTTGAGAATCCGCCTAACAAGGGGAGTCTAACATACAGAATCAGTGATACCAATTTGATCACGGGGGTGCTAATGCTAGGACTTCTGACAATCGCAAGACGAGAGGTCCTCTATCACCATGTTTGAACAGTGCTGTGTTTGTTTAAGGCATACACAGAAGGAAGACCTAAAGGCATTCTTCAGGCACCTGGATGTCATGGAAATTGATTGATTGCATTGCAGTGGTGCCAAAGGGGTCATAGAGGGAGCTCTCCCCTTTGCCTAACTGCTGGATGCCACAATTGATAGTTATGGCACTAGATGTTAATTATTAATTGCCATCTCTGTAAATGTTAGCTGCATGTAGTTAGGAGTTAAAATTAGCCAAAGGAATCTGAAACCTTAGCGAGAAATTAAGGTTATCACGTGTTCATTCTTTAAGGCATAATAAGCAGGCATCATGCATGCATTCAATATTTGCATTTCAAAAACTGCTTTGTCATCATGTTAGAGCAGTTTGACCAGATAGATTTACATTGAAACAAAATGTCTTAAGAGTTTCACAACTCAGGTAAAACAATTATTTAACAGGCTTTTCAAACAGTACACATTGGAGGCAATCCATCACATCACAATTATCAATATAATTGGGGCAATGTATTTAAATAAAGACCTATACAATAATAAAAGTAAAGAGGTTGTTTAAATAAACCCCTGTTCACATCCAAAGGAATGTTAAGATACTACTGCAGAATTAAAAAGTGTGCTTTTCCGTTCTAAAAAAAAATACCAACCTCAATAGTTATAAAAAAAAATTGTGAGGGTTCTATGTTAATAAATGGAAATTGAATTTGAGTTCCAACCTGTCTAGACTTCCATTGGTTCTAAATTTGGACATCTTGCTTCATGAGAATTCACAATTAACTTATCATCGAAACTAATCTGAACGTTTTAAGTAAATGGTATCCTACATTTGATCAGCATTGTCCATGCTGTTGAGGGGCATCTTGCTTTTGAGAGTACTCTGCCAGGAAAATGCTCCACATTTTGTGGACATGTTCAAAGGTAAGAGGATGCAGATTAGGACATTTGAGGCTGTTAACTGTAAGGATTCTTTTACAGAACATGTCATTAAAATCTGTTGGAAGTTAAATGTAATGAATGTACATCAAAACTATCCAAAACCTTTATCTCTACTGTATTTCTAATAGTTACAAAACAATTGCCCACAGCTAGAATAGCAACAACTTTTCTTTCTTTACATTCGAGCAATTCCTCTCTCAACATATGGTGAATGAGAACCTTACCTCTGTTCTTCCAGATAGACAAGTCAAATTTCACTGCATTTGGTCATGCTGGATTTCATATACACAAACTTTTGGTTATAAATATTGCCACAAATTGATGTACCCAGCCCTTTTCTGTCTGATGGGCTAATCCTATTCTTTCTTCTTTCCCACATCTCTTATTTCCTCACTCCACTGTTAGGGCATGTTTCCACTGAATGATAATCGTGAAAAAGCATTCTTAACAAGCTTGTTTAAAGATTATCTTTCAATGCGAACAGGCTACCAATCACCCAATAAATTAAATTGCTCATTTATCACGTGATAGGATCTTTGCGCAACGCAGAAGATTCTCATCCTCGGCAAGGTATCATCCTGTATAAATAGGACTTGCACCCCTGACAGCAATTAGCAGCCTATGTGCACTGAGTGATGTATTACAAATCGTTCAGTGTGCATCATTTTATTTAGTCTGCCTGCACGTACGGGTTATTAAACGACCGCCGATTGGAAAGACCCTTACCAATCGGTGGTCGCTTAGTGCAGATGGTCAGTCCATGTAAACAGAAGCTTACACTCTATTGGCCTTCATGTCTATGTTCTTGGTCAGATATGGTTCCCACTTTTTCATGAGTCTCATTATGGGTCATGGGTGTGATGTTTAAAATATTGAACATCTGTTTTCAGATTTAATTTCAGTGATGTACACAGGTAATGTTCTTTGATCATTTGCTCATTGCACAGATAATGCATTCTTGTTTCACTCACTCGTCTCCAGGAGAGAAGGTTTTACTCCATGCCTACCTGGAATCCATGAAATGTGTATCATTTAACTACAACTAATTACAGCTGCTAAAAAGCAAATATATTCTGATGTACCTGTAGGCAAATAAAGAAAAGAACTGTGTGTTTCTAATGGGGACGCACTAGGAACGTTTTAAAAAATATACACAAATTTGATATCACATTAAAAAAAGACATTGGGGCAGTTTTGAAAGTGTAAACTTAAACAAGACTGCACCAAATTTATCACAGTGTCTCAAGCAGTTTGATAAACTTGGCGTATTTTCAGATTGCAGAAGGATAAACCATCACGACGGTTTGGGACCATATCAAACTTTGCATTGTTGCCAAGCGCTTCAAGCTATGGCTCTCAGTCCTGAAAATATAATGCCCTGTGGTGGACGGGTCAAGCTGGCCCACCAAAGTGATAGAGCATCTGCTCTAATGCAATAATGGTCCCCTAACAAAATATGGTCTCAAAGATCCACAATAAGATAACCCTATGTGGAGCTGACTATGAAGCTTTTGTTACTAGGATCCATAAACTGATTATTAGACATTATTGATTATTTTATTTGATATATGTGTGATGATAACTCAAAGAATAAATGAAAAATGGGAAGAAAGCAACAGGGACATCAAATCAATTCCTCTGATAGGTCTGAGGGACATTAGTCTGACACTATGTCATGATTTTCCTTAAGCACAGCTTGATGAGTCGTGATATCATAGTGATCATACATCAGTCTGCTAATACTGCAAAGTCAAGATGACTCTAGTTATCTCACCATACAAAGTTGAAGAATGAACATGTGGTAAAAGATTAGGCATGATGCATGAAAGCCATAAAAAGTATTCAATTACATTCTAAATTATTCAACCCTTATTGTAAAAGGAATTCATTAGCAAAATTTACAAACTACCTGCTGTTTGCAATAATAATAATAAAAATAATAATAATTTTTTTTCTATAGCGCCAACATATTCCGCAGCACTTTACATTATAGAGGGGACTTGTACAGACAATAGACATTACAGCATAACAATAAACACAGATCAAAGTAGATACCAAGAGGAATGAGGGCCCTGCTCGCAGGCTTACAATCTATGAGGAAAACGGGGAGATACAAAAGGTAGATGGTAACAATTGCTTTCATTGTTCGGACCAGCCATAGTGTAAGAATCGGGTGTTCATGTAATTCTGCATGAACCAGTTAACAGCCAAAGTATGTAACAGTACAGACACAGAGGGCTATTAAATGCATAAAGCGGGTGAGAACAGAATACGAGGTACCTGATTATGGTAGAAAATTTTTTGAATGAGCCAACAGGGATAGTTAGGTTAATGCGCTGAGGCGGTATGCCAGTCTGAACAAGTGCGTTTTTAGGCACGCTTAAAACTGTGGGGATTGGGGATTAATCGTATTAACCTGGGTAGTGAATTCCAAATAATTGGCGCAGCACGTGAAAAGTCTTGAATACGAGAGTGGGAGGTTCTGATTATTGAGGATGCTAACCTCAGGTCATTAGCAGAACGGAGGGCACGGGTAGGATGGTAGACTGAGACGAGGGAGATGTAGGGTGGTGCTGAGCCATGGAGTGCTTTGTGAGTGAGGGTAATAAGTTTGTACAGGATTCTGTAGTGGATGGGTAACCAGTGTAATGACTGGCACAAGGTAGAGGCATCGGTATAAAGATTGGTGAGGAATATGATCCTGGCTGCAGCATTCAAGACAGATTGGAGAGGGGAGAGTTTGGTAAGAGGGAGACCGATTAGTAGAGAGTTACAATAGTCCAGACGAGAATGAATAAGAGAAACAGTAAGAGTTTTTGCAGAGTCAAAAGTAAGAAAAGGTCGAATTCTAGAGATGTTTTTGAGGTGGAGATAACAAGAGCGAGCCAGTGATCGGATGTGGGGCGTGAATGAAAGCTTGAAATCAAGTATGACCCCAAGACAGCGGGCATGTTGCTGGGGAGTAATGGCGGAACCACACACGGAGTTGGCAATGTCAGGCAAAGGTAGGTTAGTAGAGGGAGGAAACACGAGGAGTTCCGTTTTTGACAGGCTCAGTTTCAGATAGAGGGAGGACATGATGTTAGAGACAGCGGTAAGACAATCACTGGTGTTTCTAAAAAGGCAGGCGTGATAACGGGTGAAGAAGTGTATAATTGGGTGTCATCAGCATAGAGATGGTACTGGAACCCAAATCTACTGATTGTCCAATAGGGGCAGTATACAAAGAGAAGAGGAGGGGGCCTAGGACTGATCCTTGAGGAACCCCAACAGTAAGGTGAAGATGAGAAGAGGAGGAACCAGCAAAAGATACAGTGAAGGAACGGTCAGAGAGATAGGGGAGAACCAGGAGAGAACGGTGTCCTTGAGGCCAATGGAGTGTAGCATAGTGAGGAGGAGCTGATGGTCCACAGTGTCGAATGCTGCGGAGAGATCCAAGAGAATTAGCATGGAGTAGTGACCATTAGATTTAGCTGTTAGAAGATCATTAGAGACTTTAGTGAGGGCAGTTTCAGTAGAGTGTAAAGAGCGGAAACCAGATTGAAGAGGGTCGAGAAGAGAGTTAGCAGGTAAGACGGGTGTGGACCAGACGTTCCAGGAATTTAGAGATGAAGGGAAGATTAGAGACAGGTCTATAGTTAGCGGCACAGTTTTGGTCGAGGAATGATTTTTTAAGTAATGGATGTATGATGGCATGTTTAAATGAGGAGGGAAAGATACCGGAAGAGAGAATGGTTGAATATTTTTGTTAGGTGAGAGGTGACAGCAGGGGAAAGGGACAGGAGGAGATGTGACGGAATGGGGTCACTGATGCAAGTGGTAGGGCGAGGAGATGCAAGGAGCCTGATTACTTCTTCTTCTGTGACTGGTTCAAAATCAGAGAGTGAGCTGGATGCAGTGGGGAGGGAGGACAGTGCATGGTATGAGGGGATTGGGAGATAATTTCCTGTCAGATGTGGTCAATTTTTTCTTTGAAATAATTTGCCAGATCGTCAGCGAGGAGATCCGTGGAGGAGATTCAATAAACCAATCAATCAAACACGAACAATTTGCTTTTAAATCTGCCATACAGTTCCAGAGATATAGGCTTTTTTATTTAGTGTGCTCAATATGCAAACTGCTTTGTTCTTTACAAAGGGGCGGTGCTCACAAAATTAATTATACGGAAAAGCTTTCAGATACTCTCCAGAGAATCCTGTAAGCAAAACATACCCTTGGTAAATATAAAAATTAGCATATTGGGTCTGCTAAATAGAAAGACCTATATCTATGGAATCATATGGCAGATTTAAAACAACACTCAAAAAAGTGCACAATACTCAGGTGAACAGCAGTTATAAAAAAGAGCAAAAACTTGCCACTTTTGACCAGATGACGTTTTCTTTAAATAGCTCAACATATCTAATATATCAAGTGGTTTCTCCAAATTCCACACAAAATGTCTCTTTTAATGATTACTGCAGACACAAAATTATTTAACCCCTTCATGGCAAGTACCTCTGGTACTTAGTAGACCACCCTTTGACTATAATGATCTGCTGCCAATGTGATTTGTGGCCAAACACCAGTTTCCAGCAGCATTCCAGAAGAATGTTAACCCATTCCTCATGGGCAATGGCCTCCAGTTCACAAATATTTTTGGACAGTTGAGAGACTGATCCAAAAAGTTAAGATATCATTGCCTTGCACAAATAGGTAGGAGGATAGAAAATAATGGCAAAGGTATTGAATATTCTTAGGCCTCTTTCACACATCCGTTTTTTTGTGTCAGGCATAATCCATCAAACACCTGAAGGGACGGATCCGGCGCTGAAATAAAAAAACTGATGCAACGGATCCGTTTTTTTGCTGGATCCGACCTGAACTTTTGAACCCGGAAAAAGAGGGTTTTGGATGTCCGGAGACAGTGGAAAATGTAGTAGTAGTAGTCCCTGATTTCCAGAATCCGGATCAGACTTTTGACGGATTGCACAAAAGTCTGATCCGGTTCCATTGAATTCTATTATTTCCGGTCGCCTGATGCGCCGCTTCAGGCACTATCAGGCGGCTCCGGTAAACAAAAAAAAGGTTGCATGCACCGTTTTGTCCGGCCGCCGGAATGTACATTTCCGCCGGATCCGGACAAAAACGGATACAACGCAATGACATCATGCACGATCCAGCGCTAATGAAAGTCAATGGTAAAAAAAACCGCATCCGGTACCGGATCCGTTTTTTTTTTTAGCAACACGCCGGATCGTGCCTGAAATCAAAAAACGGATGTGTGAAAGCAGCCTTAGAGATACAGTTGGAAGCTTAGTTTGTAAGTTAAAAGTTAAAGTGACACTGGCTACAGTACCTGGACATGGCAGAAAGAGCTATCACTGGTGACCATCAGATTCATGAGAAGGCAGGTGGTCAAAAATTATTGCGTGACTGCAAAAGATCCTCAATAAGATTTAATGGCAGTAAGCACTCAGGTTTCAGTTTGAACAGTAAGTAGCATATTAAATTCTTAAGGTCCTCATGCCTGAACCCAAAGACGTATACCTCAAATGAACCAAAAACACAGAAAAAGGCTATTCCAAATTGCTCAAAACCATATACCGTATATACTCATGTATAAGCCGACCCGTGTATAAGCCGACCCCCCTAATTTTGCCACAAAAAACTGGGAAAACTTATTGACTCGCGTATAAGCCTAGAGTGAAAAATTATTATGCCTCCATATGATGCTCCACAGATTAGGCCCCCATAAACTGCACAGATTATGCTCCGTATGATCCACAGATTATGCCCCCATATGCTGCACAGATTATGCCCCATATGCTCCACAATTATGCCCCCATATGCTGCAAAGATTATGCCCAATATGCTCCACAGATTATGCCCCCATATGCTCCACAGATTATGCCCAATATGCTCCACAGATTATGCCCCCATATGCTCCACAGATTATGCCCCCATATGCTCCACAGATTATGCCCCCATATGCTCCAGATTATGCCCAATATGCTCCAGATTATGCCCCCATATATTCCACAGATTATGCCCCATATGCTGCACAATTATGCCCCCCGTATGATCCACAGATTATGCCCCATATGCTCCAGATTATGCTCCCATATGCTCCAGATTATGCCCCCATATGTTCCACAGATTATGCCCCATATGCTCCAGATTATGCCCCCATATGTTCCACAGATTATGCCGCCATATGCTCCAGATTATGCCCCCATATGTTCCACAGATTATGCCCCCCATATGCTCCAGATTATGCCCCCATATGTTTCACAGATTATGCCCCCATATGTTCCACAGATTAGGCCCCCATATTTCCACAGATTATGCCCCAATATGCTCCAGATTATGCCCCCATATGTTCCACAGATTATGCCCCCATATGCTCCAGATTATGCCCCCATATGTTCCACAGATTATGCCCCATATGTTCCAAAGATTAGGCCCCCATATGTTCCACAGATTATGCCCCCATATGCTCCAGATTAGGCCCCCATATGTTCCACAGATTATGCCCCATATGTTCCACAGATTATGCCCCCATATGCTCCAGATTATGCCCCCATATGTTCCACAGATTATGCCCCCAGATGTTCCACAGATTATGCCCCCATATGCTGCACAATTATGCCCCATAGTATACGTCCCTTATGCTGCTGCTGCAAAAAAAAAAAAAAAATTACATACTCACCTCTCGTCGCTGAGGGCCAGGTGCCGGTGTCCTGAGCAGGCGGTGATACCGGAGCGCTATGGGGACAGGTGCCGGTGTCACCGCTCGTTCAGGACCCCGGCACCTGAGATATTTACCTGTCCTCTCTCCACCGCTGCGCTGCTCCCTCCTTCCGTGTCCTCGGCAGTGAATGATCAGGCAGGGGGCGCGACACGCACTAACGACGTCATCGCGCCCTCTGCCTGATCATACACAGCCAGAGGAGTCGGACGATGGAGCAGCGCGCAGCGGTGGAACGGGACAGGTGAATATCGCTATACTCACCCCTCCGCCGGCGCGTCTCTGCAGCCTCTCCTCTTCTCCCGGCGGTCTCCGCAACGCTTCAGTCCTACAGCGGTCACGTGGTACCGCTCATTAAAGTCATGAATATGTGCATATTCATGACTTTAATGAGCGGTGTCATGTGACCGCTGCAGGAAGGAGACGGAGATCGTGGGAGAAGCAGGGGGCTACAGAGACGGGCCGGCGGAGAGGTGAGTATGATCCGACACCCCCGCTCCCCCTCCCCGCCGACCCCGTATATGACCCGCGTATAAGCCGAGAGGGGGACTTTCAGCCCTAAAAAATGGGCTGAAAATCTCGGCTTATACACGAGTATATACGGTATATAAGCATTGTAAGTTTTAATCCCTTAAGGACTTGCCCATGTTGGAGCTTTGAGACAAAGCCAATTTTTTTCATTGTCACATTCAAGAAGTCATGATATATACAGCTCTGGCAAAAATTAAGAGACCACTGCACAGTTTTATAAAAATCAGCTTCTCTACATGTCTGACAGCCATTCCATTTCAGTGTCAGTT
>JARQOD010000004.1:173913538-173948538 GCA_033576555.1 Oophaga sylvatica
GCAGGCCAAAAAACAGGGGACATAAATTGGAAATTGAAACCCTCCTGGGGTTGCTCGAAACGGAAACCTGGGGTCCAGCTTCCACTCAAAAGCCACAAAAGGGTCCCCATGCACCGCCCCTTTTAAAAAAAAAGGGGTTTTTCTAGCACTTAAAAATGCCGTGGTGGAAAATCCCTACGAGACATCTCAAAAAAAATGAACCCCTTTTGAAAAAGAATTTGGGGGGCTGTGAAAGGGTCAAAAAAAAACCAAATTTTTAATCCCCCACTATTTTGTCGTGACACCAACAGCGCAGAAATACTTCCATTTCCTGATACCCAAAGGGAGAAAAATAAAGTTTTTATAAACCAAAAAAAAAAAAGGAAAAAATTAACTACAAAAGGGTTTTTAAAAACCCTTTCCCAAATTTTTCATCCCCACCCCCCAGCTGCTTGGGCCTTGAAAAAAAAGGGCCTTTTTTGGGAAAATTTTCAAAAAAAAATTGTTCCTTTTTTGAAATTAAAGAAAATATTTTTTTTCCCCTTTTTAATAGGGATGTTGTTTTAAAAATTTTTTTAATAATCACTTTCAGGCAGCTAAGAAAATCATCCCATTTTTCTAGTAGGGTGGGGGGGGGTTAAGGGGGCCCCAACCCCATAATGCTAATTGAAAATAAGAAAGCTTTTAAAATCCCTTTTCCTGCCCTTTTTTTAATCGGGTTTGTTCTCTCAAGGGGCCCCCTTAACTTTTTGGGCCCAAACATTTCCCAAAAAATAAAATTTGGGTTTGTCCGGTTTTCCATTCTTCGACAGGGCTTGTCTTTTTTTGGGGGTCTTTTACACGACGTATTTTCAGCCCCAGGCTGTCTGTAAAAAAAAAATCCCCCCAAAAAGGGAATTTTTTTACCCCCCCCGTGTTTGTCCTTGAAAACGACATCTTGACAATTTTTTTCAGGCCGAGCTCTTGCTCCCAAATTTTTTAAATATTTAAATAAATAAGTAACAATAGGAATTTTTTTTTTTGGTAGCGAGGGGTCAGGAGAAAAAAAAGCGGGGACCTAACCCCAAAGAGGTTTAAAACAATGGGTTGCAGACCCCAAAACCCAAACCCCACAAAAAAAAGCACCCCGGGTTTTCCCCCACGGTCCCCCAAGCCCTCACACCCGGGGAGAAAGAAATCCCTAAGAGGGGAAGGGGAAAAGCTAACTGCCCCGGAAAAGCCCCCAAAAAATTTAGGCCCCCCCCAAACATATAAGGGCGGTTAGACAAAAAAAAAAATACAACACAGACAGAAAATAATTGAAAAAAGGGGGGGGGCCCCAAAAACCCTCCCCAAAAAGGACGCACGGAGAAAAACCCCGCAACCCAAAAAACCCCTTTGGGAAAAACCCAACACTTCTAAATCCAAAAACACTGAACACACTCTGGGACCACCAATTTAAATCTCGGTTTGGGACACGTACAAACCCACAAAAAATATCCAAGAACTGAAAAATAAAACAAATACAAAAACAAACGGGCCGGGGCCAAAGCCCCCCGGGGGACCCCCCTGAAGACAAAAAAAATCAGCAAAAAAAAGGAATTAAAAACCACATTTAAAAAAAAAAAAAAGAGACTTACCCTAATAAAGCAGGAACAGCAAAAAAGCAAGCAAATTTCCCCAACCTCCCCCGGAAAAAAAATTTTGATCACCGGCAAAGGATCATGGGGGGTCAGCCATTTATAGGGGGCCCAGCAAAACCACCGAAAAACCCTCGTCAGCGCAGTGTAGGACTCGGGTTTTTCCCCACATGGGTTAAATACCCTCACAACCCCAAAGGACCCGCTCCGAAGTTGCTCCAAAACTTCACAACAGGGGATTTGGGGCTCACCAGTGAGGTTTTTTTAGATAAACAAGCAACACTTGCGGAGGGGGAAAACGTGGAACAAAAAAAACCCCAAAAACCGCAAATATGAATGGGGCAGGCAGACAACATACGGGGCCCACAAAAATTTAAATGACACACAGTTTTAAGAAACGAGGGTGGCAAACCCCAAAAGCACATCCTTAAGCAAACCAAAGCTTCAAGGGGGCTGTGCACACGTTGGGGGTTCCCGCTGCGGATCCGCAGCAGTTTCTGCTGTTTGTACAGTCCCCTTAAAACCCCACTGTTTTTAAAAAAAACTTTCGGGCAAATTTTTTTTCCTTTCCAAAAATTTTCTGCGGATTTAAAACCCCACCCTGCAATTCTTTGTGCGGAAACCGCAGCTTTTTTTCCCCTGCCCTTTTTAGAAATCCGCATTTTAAAAACCCAAGGGGGAAAAACCGCAAAAATCCGCAAAAAATCCGCATGAAAACCAGGACTTTTTAAACTGCGGTTTTGGGGGAAAAAAACCCGGGCAAAAAACCGAAAAGAACCCGCAACGGGGCCCCAGACCCAAACATTCAGACATACATAATACAGCAAAGGGGGGGGGCCCCAAAAGAGCAGAGCCTTGTGGTAAAAAGGGGGAGTAAAACAAAACTGTTTTTTCCAAAAATTTTTATGCAAATAATTTTTCTCAGTTTTTTCCCCCCTTTCCTAAAATAATTCAGTCTTGAAATTTTTTCCATCAAATAACATAGATACAATTAAAAAGGTTTTTGTACAAACTGCCTATAAAAAACAGTATATTTTTAAAAAAAAAAAAAATAAAGCCCCCAAAAAACCCCCTTTTTCCAATTTTTTAAACCACAGCATTTTTTTAAACCTTTTTTCAATTTAAAAAAAAAAAAAAAAATTTTGGTTTTTTTTTTTAAAAATTATAACTTTTTGGGGGGGTTTTTAAAAAACGGAAATCAAACATTTTTCAACTAAAAATTTTTCTAGGTGATGTTACATTTGCACTTCCCCCCCCTTTTTGTTCGAAAGGTTTTTAAAAACTCTCTCGCCATTAAATTTTGGCAGGTTTTGGATGGTTTTTTGCAAAAATTGTTTTGCATAGGACAAATACCCCCCAAAGGTTTTTTGTTTGGGGATTGAACCCCCCCCCTCCCCCGCCAAAAATAACACCCTTTTGATGATCCCAGGTTCTCAATTTTTTTTGGGGGCGGGGACATGGGGGCCACACCAAAAAAGTTTCCCCCCCTTTTATGCCCATAGACCAGAACAATTTTTTAAGTCACATGAATGCATTAAAAGCAGAAAATGATTTGGGGGAATACAGGGTTTTCTTCTTGAACCAGGGCAAAGGGTTTTTTGAGAAACTCAACATACACTAGGATTCATTTTAACCCTTTGGGGGATCCAAAGGGGGCCCGCCTTTGGGGAAACCTGGGGGCATTTCAGGGGGGGGTTTCCCCCGGGTGGTTGCGGGGGGGAAAAAATTGCGAAGGCCTTCCCCGCGCTCAAAATGGTCATATAAGTGCCAACCCTTTCACCTTGCCTAACAATTGTTCTTGCACCTTGCTTGGAGCTAGCTTGCATTCCGCCCATTCAATAAGTGATTTGCTTTTTTTTCCTGGGGTTGGATTTTCTTGCTGTTTCCCTTTTGCAGAGATTTCAGCCTGGCCCCTTTTGGGCCTGCTCGGAATTGTCTCATTTTGTGTTTGCACTTTTGCTCGTTCCTATTCATTTTTATTTGCTGATTGCTGTGTGTTTGTCACGTTCCTCTGCATACAGGAGGCCCGGGGGTCTATGCGCCCTAAGCTGGGGTCCTGACTAATCCTCACCTGGGGTACGTTGATACAGAGGTCCAGGCCGCCACGAACCCCCATCTCCTGTGAATCCCGACCACAAAACATCCGAGAAGGACCCTGTTTACCACCACGGGGAAAAGGGGAAGTAACGCCTACACACATAAAAGACGAACGAGACAGTACGGGGTAAAACAAAAGACACCTTCATACAAAACTACCACACAGAGGGAACACCAACGGTAAGGAAAAAAAAAAAGCGGGAGAGGAGAAAACCACAACAGGGGTTTGCTTTAATTCTCAAAAAATCCGCTCTGCGGTCTCAGAATCTTTCACCACCTTTTCCCGCAGACAGGCAGTATTTGAAGGAAACCAATTCGCAACATTTTAAATTCACTGGCGAGGGGGGGCTTTTTCCCGCAAAAGAGGGAAATTTTAAATCTCTCATCCGAAAACACCCAGCACAGAAACCCTTGAGAATCAGGGTTTTAATCGCACACTTTTCCGCGACCACCCTGCATAAAACCCCCCCTCTACGGGGGCCCCGGACCCTCAGGCCGGGGGTTTTTCTGGGGGAAGTGGGGAAGGCCCGAACCAATCGGTCTGCGTTAATATCAGCGCAGGAACCCACTCCTCTCCCAGGACCATACCCCCTCCAATGAACAAGGCTAAGGGACCGCATTCAGACTTAAACGATGACTCTCGACACCGGGGAATCCAATTTTTCCCTTGACCACCACAAAGGGAGGAGGTAAAGGAAGGTATCACCCGCCACATACCTTTTTTAAACAACATCTGTGGAACACATTTGAATTTAAATGTGGGGGGGGGTCAAACTGAATGCAACCGATTTAAATAAACTATCTTGTATGGCCCAGAACCTGACGCAGTTTCCAGGAGGGAACCTTAAGTTTTTTTTTCTTGGCAGACAAAACCTACCAGACGTTTACACATCGGCCGGGGCCCAAAACTCTCCTCCTATCAGCCTTTTGTTTTATCTTTCCCCTAGTACTCAATTTTTCAGCACTCCTCTCCCACTGAACAAGTGACACAAAAATCGTTTTCCCCTCAGGGGAACCCCAAAAGCCCCCCCCTTGAAGGCAAAACTGGGGGGAAAACCAATGCCCCAAAAAACGGGGTTACCATGGGCTCCCTCCGCCATTATTTTTTAGCAAACTCCGCCAAAGGGGAAAAAAAACCCTCCCCCCCGGGTTTTTCTGACACAAAACACCGAATATGTCCCAAGCTCTGGTTAACCTCTGTCTGACCATTGGGGTGCGGGAAAAGCCGATGAAAATGACAACGCTCCCCCGCCGTGTACAAAAGTTTCCAAATTTGACACAAAAAGAACCACGCCGACACCCCCCGGGGGGTACCCCGGGGAATCTTACAATCCCCCAATAAACACCTCGCAAAGTTTTAGCATAGAAAGCAAAAGCGATAAAATTTCCCTCTTCTAACCTGTCCACAAAAACGGTAGACGTTTACCCGAAATGGGGAGGCCGAAAGAAGTCCATAGACAGATGATCCACGGGGCCCGGGGGATCTTCAAAGGTAAGAGGGTCCCAGAGGACGGGTTGTGGGGTCTTAGAGCGCCCAATCCCGGGGGAGCGACAAAAGTTCCACCCCCTATTAAGTTAGGCCCCAAAACCGGGCGAAGGGATCCTCATACTTTACTCCCTGGGTGTCCTCCAAAGCAAATTATATGTCCTCATCACCTTTTGTCGAACTTTTGGAACAAACTCCCCTGGGGTCCTAGGGGGGCTCCCCCTACCCCAAATACCTCCTCCTCAAGCTCAAGCAACCCCCGACACCACCCCCCCCCTCCGAAGGACGGAACCGGGTCCTCCGTTTCCCCCAGCCCCGGGAACACGAAAAAGGCACCCCTAACATTTTGACCCGGACATATGGACGACAAAATTAAACCGGTAAAAAACAACGACCCCCTTTTGGGGGGAATCAGACGTTTAGGGACTCTAAATAACATTTTTTTGTGATCGGTAATGACGGTGAGGGGGCTGCCCCCCCAAAAAAAAGCCCCCACCCTCAAAAGCTAACTTAAGGCCAGAGTTTTTTTTTTTGCCGACATCATAATCCCTCCGCGGACGAAATTTTTAGAAAAAGGCACGATCCATTTCCCGGGGGACCCCCTTGACAATCTGCCCCCCCCCTACCTCGAACGCCACCTCAACAATGAAGGGTGTACCATCAGGCTAATAATATGGGGTGAACAAAACTTTTTTCAAAAAAAAAAGTTGAAAAACCTTTCAACCACTTGAAAAATCCGTCCCTTTTTATCATTCGGTAAGGTTTAATATGACAAAAATTTTTCAATGAATTCCGGTATAGTTAGCAAACCCCAAAACGTTGTAATGCCTTAAATCCTCGGGCAGATTCCACCAAAACTGCCCCATTTCCCCCGGGGGGCCTAAGAAAACCGATGCTGACACCAGAACCCTAAAAACGAATTTTCCGTACGGAACCACACTTCTCCCATTTGCTACAGTTATTATCCCAAGATCTGTAACACCTGCCTAACATGCCCGTGAGACAAAAATCCGGCGAGTAAATTAAATATCATCCGATATAACCACAAACCCCCCCCTTAGGTGGGGAAAGATGTCATTTACAAGTGGTTTTTTAAACACCGCCGGGCAATACCAGGCCAAATGGATGAAAAAGGTTTTTTCATAATGCCCCCCGGGGGGTTAAACCCGTCTCCACTCTTTTCCCCTCCTTCACCTAACAGATTGTCCCCCCCGAGACCCCAACTTAAGCCCCTTTGGCCCCACGATCTGATTGAAGAGATCGGAATAAGGGGCGGAAAGGGTCCGACCGTAATCCATTAACCCCAAAAACCGGCAAGGGGGGGGCCTCCACTTTTTTCTTACAAAAAAAACCCCGGGGGCCCCGGGGGGAAATAAGGTCTAAATCCCCTAGCCAACTCTCTGAAATTAAAACCCTTTGGCCTGTCTCTCAGGACCAAAAGGTATACAAAACCAGTTTCGTAATTTGGCCCCAGGAAAGTTTTAAAGAACAGCCCAAATTTTTCAAATTGAGGGGATTCTTACACCCTTTCTCCAAAAACTCCCAAAGTCCACCCCAAAAAAGGGGGTAAGGCCTGGGGCGACCCCACAAACCGTATTCATGCAGTTTTTTTTACAAATTTTCCCATTGGCTTTTTCTCTGGATTGCCCTTAAAACCGGGTTTTGCTTTGTTAACCAAGGAAGGCCCACACATAGGGAAAAAGGGAAGACCCCCAACCATAAAAACAACATTTTTTTTGAACGCCCCCCACTTGAAGTCTATGTTTTGCCCTGCTTGCAAAAAAAAATTTCCCCCCCCGAGAGGGGCTGGCATCGATCGGAATATGGGAGGTTTAGCCAAAAACCAACGCATACCTTTTAAACCCGGGCAAAGCGAGCATCCCCCCAAATTTCCCCGCCCCCCTATCCAAAAACAGATACCTCTCATTTCCCACCGACCACCCCCCGCCGGGGCGGAAAAAGAGACAATTTTTGGGCAAATACTTACTCCCAAAAGCCGTCCACCACACAACTGGGGGGGGGAAAGTTTTTTTCCCTCTTCCCCCCTCTCAAAAAGGCGGATGGGAACCCCCCAAAAAATGTCCCTTTTTTCCCCAGAAGAAACAACTTTTTTTTTTGTGGCCCCCACCATCCCCCCCCCGGGGAAGATGTCCCCCCCAATTTTATAGGCTCCTCTGGAGTACCAGGGGGAAACCCCGATAAGGACCCTTGAGGAAGGGGAGTCATCACAGGGGCAATTACCCCCCCCCTCCCGAAACTCTGTCAATACGAATACAAGGGCCATAGCCTTCCGTGCTGGGAGGGTATAATGTCCCACCCTTAATTTTCAGAAAACCTTGACAAAACTGGCTCCCCAAACCGTCATTTTCCCTGGGGGGTTTCCTGGCCCACCTACGGAAAACCGAACAAAAATTTTCCCCCCACGATCTCCCTCTTAGTTACGTAACTAGATTTTCCCAAGGGGGCCTGATCCAGACATAATAAACAAGACCCTACTGCAAAAAAAACCATCCACTGACTGGGAGCGGGACCTGGGGGGGGGAACAACGCCCAGTATTGGGGGTCTCCTTGTAAGCGAATGACAAAAACCCCCCCCTTTTTCTTCCTCCAAGATGCCACCCCCCCCAAAGTACAATTTTTTGCCTCCCCCAAAGTAAAAAACTTGTCCCCCCCCAGGAACCCTTTAGGGGGGACTTTAGTTTTTGGTCCGGCCCTCCGGGGGAAAAAAACCCCTTTACTTAAACGTCCCCAGCCCATGACAAACTCTGCAAGCCAGCGACTGACTACTGGGGCCAGGTACTGGAGAAAACTTTTTTGGTCGGTGAAAAAGTCACGCTGCTCGCATACAGAGGAAGGGGTCATGCGAGCCTAAAATGGGGCCTACAATCCCTCTACCTGGAGGGGCGTTTTTGGGGCAGAGTCCCCGCCCCGAACCCTATCTCCGTGAATCCCCCACCACTGTAATCTAGTCCGAGAAAAGGCCCATTACCACCACAAAAAAAAGGGGAAAGGGGAACTGCCACACACAGAAAACAACGAGACAGTACAAGGGTAAAACAAAAGACCCTTGCAAAAAAAACACCACAAAAGGGGAACACCAAAGGGGGGTAAGATAAAAAAAAAGGGGGGGGAAAAGGAAAAACCACAACGGTACTCTTAGCTTTATTTTTCTCAATATGATCCCTCTGCTGGCGCATAATGCTTTCACCGACACTTCCCTACAGACACAGATTTAAGGAAACCAAAATTATCGCAACTTAATTGCACTGACGAGGCGGGCTTGTCCAGCACAGAGAGAGGGAAATTAACTCCTCACTAAAAAAAAAAAAACCCCCCACAAGAAACCAGCGTGAAAATCGGGTGTCAATCAAAAAACGATCTTCGCACGACCACCCGTGACAGTGTTACACCAGAGATCTATTAGGGTGAGATCGGTTCTCAGTTTTTTGTTAATCAGAATGTTGGAATTTTTTCAGGTTTTTTGGGGGTTCAGTCAAATCTTTCCTAACTTTTCATCTAGACAATTGGGCCCCGGGTTTTTCCATTCTATTTTCTTCTGTGTTCGTATTTTTCTTCGGGTCTAACCCCTTTTTTTTTGGGGAGCTGAGGATGCGGGGAAAAAAGGGGGAATAACCAAAATTTGGGGAACTAGAATTGCAGTACCCTGACAACCCCCACAACTAGAGGCAACGTGGAGCTTCCTACGTGTCCAACGCAGTACGCCTGAGAAACTAACTAACCAAAAAAAAAAGAAACTATCCCCCGGGGCAAAACCCCCAAAGAACAAAAAACCCCCCCAAAATGAAAGGGTTAGACAAGATGAAATACTGACACAGCAAAATATATGAGCAAACTTTGGGGGGCCCAAATCCCAAATAGAAAAGGATAGAAGGCACTTTGCAACCCAAAAAACCCTGAAAGCCCAACTCACAATTTCAAACACCTGAGATCACAAACCCTACCCCCTAAATTATTTCTCGGGTTTAACAAAATCAAAACACACCACTAAAAAACTGAAAAACAAAAGACAAACATCAGGGGAAAAATAACTGAGAGGGAAAACCCCGGGGGCCGAAGCCCCCAGAAGTGCAGGGGAAAATCAAAAATCAAACACAAAAACAAAAAGAAAAAGTCTTACTTTACAGAGTGCAGACACACCACGGCTACAAAGGAAACAGGACCAAATTGAGACCAGAACAATTGATCCCGGAAAAACCCGAGGGGGGGCGACCCCCTTAATAAACCGTCAGTAACACCTTTTCCCACTCCTCAATATCTCACTGGACACCAGTCCCCCCTTGAACCACCAGAGGACCTTGCTCAAACTCATTTCAACCATTCACAAAAATCCTTGAGGGGGGGCACCAAACCCCACTTTTGCAACCAGGTCGTCAGGAAGTTCTATGATACCCCGGGGGAGTCCCACATGGGAAGTCCAAACAAAACCCAAGAATTGCTTCCCGAAAAAAAAAAAAACCCCCCACTAACCAAAAACGGAGTTTTCCTCTAGAAAAACGAGAATTAATATTTTCTCAACCCAAACCCTATTGCCCTCAACCAGAAAAGGTCAGGGGGGAAACAGAGGAAAACTGCTCAACAAACCCCCTTTACAAGGACTTTGGAAAAATTTTGGGGCTTTTAATGTCCCTGGAAAAAGCAAACAAAAAGAAACAGGATTAAAATCTCCTGATCTTATAAGGCCAATAACCAGGCTTAAAAATTTGGAAAACCCTCTCCTAGGAATATTTTGAGGACAACCCCAACCAATCCCCCCTTTAACCGGAACCATCACCAGCCGGGGTTTCAAACCCTGGCCCTCTCCTAAAGGGGCAACCCCCACACCTGGGCCCCAAAACTTTTTCTTCGCTCCACAAAAGTCAACACCTGGACAACAAACCCCCTTGTCCTGAAGAAAATCGAGGGTGAAACCCGAATTACAAAAAAATTGAGACATCAAAGTGGCAGGCTGCCCTATTTTTGAGAGCAAACTCAGCCAAGGCAAAAAAAAAAACCCAGTCCCCTGATCAGCAACACAAAGCATCTTAGATAATCCCCAAAAAGTCGGTTTTTTCTCTCTTTTTTACCATTGGTCTGGGAAAAAAACGGAGAGAAAGACAATTGAACCCAATTTTTGAAAAAAAGGCCTCCAAAATCGGGAAAAAAGGGGGCTCCTCTGTCAGACACAATTTTTTTCAGAACGGAAAACGAACCACTGCTAAGGAACAAAGCACAATTTAGGGAGGAAGGCAACTTAGGAATGGCACAAAGTATCCTTGGGAAAAAATACAAATACCCAGATACGTCATTTTTTCTGAGAAACAGGGGGCAAATGAAACCATAAGATATGGGGGGCCCGGGGCCCTTGGGGGCAGGCAGGCATCAACAAACCACTAGAGCAGAGCAAGGGGTTTGGGGCGAGAGCAAGTCCCGAGGACTGCACAAATCCCTGACATCAAAAGACAAGTAGGCCACTAAAGGGGCCCACTAACCAAGCTCTGGGGCCAAAAATTCCGGGGGGCCCCCCCAACGCGGAAAAAGAATCTCAACATCCACTCTTTTTTTCCCTGGGCCGGGGGAAACAAATTTTCCCAAAAGGGCGCTCGGCCATCCCCTGACACCCCCCAAGCAACTCAAATTGGGGGAAGGGAAAAAAATACACCCCTTTCAAAAAACAGAAGGATCAGATAACTCGGAAGCCGCAAGGAAAACCTCGAGAGGGCATCCCCTTAACATTCTTAGTGCCCCGGGAAAAAGGAAAAACCCAAAAAAAAACGGGAAAAACAAGGCCCCCCGCCTTCTAGGATTGAGTCGCTTGGCAATTCCAATAAACCAATTCTTTTTGGTTTCCCTAAGGGGCCCACCTATGTTTGGTCCCCCACCAATGTCTCCACTCTTCAAAAAACCCACTTCTTGCCATAACCCGATTTTTCCCCCATAAAATTACGTTCTAGGAAAAATTTTTTAAGAAAAAAGGCACAAGGGGGTTCTTTTTTAGGGCTCGGGTCTTTTGGGAAAAAACGGAACCGCCCCAATTTCAAGGCATCAACCTCCCCTAAAGGAAAAAAAATCAGCTCCGTAAACGGGGCAAAGAAAAACCTGCTTAATTCCTGAAATGCAAGACTGCCTCAGGAGGCCAATTCACCACATCAAACCCTTTCGGTCAAATCATCAAGGTTTTAAAAAAAACCCCAATTTTTAAACCAAAAATTTTACAAAAATTTGGGGAAAAACCCAAAAAATCTTTAAACCCTTTTAAAAGAAGAGGGGGGGCCCAAACACAAGGGGCCAAACCCTTTTACCGGGTCCATTTCAATAACAGATGGGGACAAAATGAATCCCAAAATAAGATCCCTGTAGGGGCCAAAAAAAAACTTTGATCCCTTCACATACAGAGCATTCCTCTCAAAATCGGATACATTTTAAAAATTTCACAAACCCTCATTAAAAAAATCAGAAACATCCAAAAAACAAAAAATTTATCCCCCAAAACCCAAAATTCATTCAGGGGGCTGGAAACAAAGGGGCATTGTGACCAAAAGGGGGACACGGGGGACTCAAAAGCCCTCGGGGGTTTGAATGCCGTCTTCCTTCCCCCCCGGCTTAATCAAAAAGGTTATATGCCCCCCTAGGTCAAGCTTGGTAAACCAAAGTACGTTTTTCACCCTGGAAAACAGTCAAAATCAAAGTAAGGGTATTGTTTTTTTACAGTAAATGTTCAAAAAATAAAAAATACACGCCTTAAGAACCACCTTTTTGGCCACAAAAAAAAAACCGGGGCACCAAGGGGGTGAAGAGGGTCTATAGACCCTTCCCAAATTCCTGATATAAGACCGCATAGCTTTTTTTTGGGTACGACAATTAAAAGGCGCCTTTTTTGGGGAATTTTACTACCGCACTAATTCAATAGCGCAGTCTAGCCCTATGGGGGCAAGGATGAATTTTTACTTCCTAAACACATCAGAAAAATAATCAAAAAGTCGGAACATCCGAGCCGGGGGGGGCAAAAAAAGGGGATTTTTTGGTATTAACACTTGGCACCCCAACGGTTACACCCCAAATTTTTTCCAATCCAAAACAGATTATAACGCAACCAAGGGAAGCCCAGTACAAAATCTGCAGATATACAGAACCAAAAATTTTTACACACTCCTGAAACAGTTCAACCCTCATATCACCGAGTAGAGAACTGAGGTTTACCCCCGCCAAAAAAGGGAAATCGATCCCCCCCTAGGGGGAAAGACTTGTAGGGGGTCAAGGGGGAAAACCCCAACGTTAACAAAATCTAAAACCTCAGGGGTTTAAAGCTCTCCAGAACAAAGAAAGCCTGAGCAAAAAAAAGGACAAGAGCTATCAAGTGACATTAATAAAAACTATCGAACACTACCCAAACAACTGAGCGTGCAAAACGTCTTCCCCTTGGGGAACTGAAATACATGAGACAACCCCAGTAAAACAAACCCATTGCGTTTTAAAAAATCTGACGCTGTCCCCAACCCCACCTACACACGCATGGTCAAACATTCCAGGCAACCCATTCCACCATACTTCCCGCTCACCAAACGTCTGTAATTTTGAATCCTAAGACATAAATCATTAACCAAAGGGGCAGAAAATCCCCCCATAACATCCTTTACTTATCTACAGACCCTCCAAAAAAGGGGGCCAAAGCGCGTCTTCCCCTGGTCGGCCCCGCCCCCCTAGGGGAAACTCTGACAGTAAAACCAGCGTATCAAGACCCTTTTAAAAACCCAAAAATTTTTCAGCTGATCATGACATTAGGGTCACGACAAAACCCCCAAACCCCCAAAAAATGCATAAAAAACACCAAAACAATCCCCCGTGTCGGGGGAAAAACCCAATCCGGGATCGCCCGGGGGAGAGAGATACAATTTGTACCTCCCTGCGTTCCCTGAGGACTTAGTTTTTTGGAAAAAACAATTACAATTATTTTTGAAATTCTGAAATTTTGCTCTCCCCAAAAAAAATCGGCAGGGGGAACCTTTTACAACAGGCAACCTAGCAAGATGGGGACAAAAATCTAAAATCAGTGCAAGCTGATCCACAGGGGCCAACAAATTGCAAACCCTTTTGGGAAAAAAAAATCCTCCCCAGACCCAGAGATACAGAGGGAAAAAAAAAATGCAACAAACAAAAAAAATCTTTACAACTCTGACAAAACCTTTTTTTTTTCACAAATTTTTTCCCTTTGTGAGTACCATGCAATTTTCAATTTTTAGGCCGGAACTGTTATGTTTCGGAGCTGAGATGCAGGGGAAAAAAGGCAAACACCAAGAATTGGGAAACTATGAATTCAACCCTACAAGCCCCAACTAAGGGAGCCTGGAGCGTTCCCCCTTTCCCCCGACGCCTCGTCACAGCCGAGAAATAACTACCCTAAAGATAAAAGAGGGGAAACATCTCCCCGACAGATCCCCAAAGAACTAAAAAAACCCCCAAAAATGTAATGGCGTTAAAAAAAAACTGACAAACAAAAATATATGAGCAAACTTTGGGGGCCCAAAAACCAAAAAAAAAGATAGGAAGGCACTACGCAACCCAAAAAACCCTGAAAACACCAACTCTACTAATTTCAAAATCCCTGAATCACACACCCACCACCAAATTTTATTCTGGGGTTAACAAAATCAAAACACAGCCACGAAAAAACGGGAAAAAGCAAAAGTAAAAAATCAGGGCTTAACAAACAGAGGGGAAAAGCCCCCGAGGGGACCCGAACCCCCACAAAGGCAGGACAAAATGAAAAATCAAGCACAAAAAAAAAGAAAAAATGTCTTATCTGTTACGGAAAGCAACACGACACGCACTAAAAGGAAAGGGGCCAAAGGGGATTGAGACCAAAAAAAATTTAAACCCGGGGCAACCCGATGGAAGGGGCGACCCCTTAATAAACCATCGAAACCCCCGTTTCCCACTCCCAATATCTTCAGGGGACATCCATACCGCTTGTAACCACCGGGGGGACCTCCTAGAACTCTTTCAACCCCCATTCACAAAACCGCCATTACATGTTTGGGGGCTTCCTATTTCTTGGGATTCAATAGGGGGAGATACATTCACTTTCTGCCTTTAGTTAGCATCTCCGGGGTTTCGATCTCTAGATCACTGTAGGTACCCCCCCCCGGCTCTTCGCACACCCACAATTTTTTGCTTCTCAGCGCCCACATCCTTTTGTTTTTCCCCCTTTTGGCAAAAATGGGGGTGCTTTTTAATGGGACACCCTTCTCAATAGTCTTCCCTTTTTATTGACTCACCTGCCAAACAAATTTAGCACAGTTCTGCAATTGCTTACAGTGATATAAAGAGCCCACACAACACCTCAATGTTTTTAAGGGCAAACAAAAAAATTCTTACCTTATACCCCTAAACTTTTTTTTCAAAAAAATTTTTTTAACACAGTGTAGGGAGTCACTTTTGAAAAATCGGGGTTTTCAGTAATCACAGAAGAAAAACACAGCAATTACTCACTTTTTTAAGGCCACTGTCAGTTTTAACTAACACCTTTCCTTTTTTTCTCTTTTTGTTTTCCCTCCCTCCCTACAAAAGCAATTTTTTTTTACATCATCATAGCTAGGGGCTTGTTTTTGTAAGACTATTTTTATTGAAAATAAAAAAATCCAAGTGAAATAAAAAAAAATAAAACCACCTTGTATTGGGGTTTTGTTTTTAGCTTTTTACATGGGAAAAAACCCCCAACATGATTCTCCAGCTCATTATAACAAAAGCGTTCAAACATTTAAAGTTCAAAATGTCACAAGTCAAGAAACAGTTAAAAAACTTGACTACTAGATATGGACAAAAACCCCACTTTTTAAACCATTTTCCTCATCGGAAAAATGCACCCTATTTTGCCTCGAAGAAAAAAAGATGCCCTTGGGGGTTGGGGAAAAAAAAAAGAAACACAAAACTGATAAGGGAAAGAGGACATGGGGTAGGGGAAAAAATGAAAAGAATCCCTTTATTTTTCTTAGATTTCTAAACCTGTTACACAATCATTCCTAGCTTTTTTTTTCTGCAATTTTTAAATCTTTAACAAATACATACAATATCTCATTTTTGGACAACACAAAAAAAAAAAAAAGGGGGAAAAAAGTTGAACACGGGGTTTAAGGGGGATATTAACCGTAAAGACAAAATGACCTGTACAAAAAAAATGGTCAAAAACTGTTTTCCTATAAAACCCCTCAATAGACAAAAGGGTTAACATCCTCTGGAGTAATAAAAAAATAAAATGTTCAAAATCCATAAAGGCAATGCTTCTTCACCATGAAAAATATTAAAAAACCACCCAAAAGGGGTCACAGGGGGGAAAAAGGGGGGTTTTTTAAAAAAAAACAAAATAGTTATTTAAATGTATAATCTTTTGTTCTGTATTTAACAGCTCATTGACACTTGGGGTCAAGAGGGGGGAAAATACGCTTTTTGGAAGATTGGCCAGCATATCGTTTTCTTAAAAAACCCCCCCCCCTTTAACTCTCCCATCCTGTTTGAACTTTTGGACAAATTTTTTTTCAACCAACCTGTAACTATGTATGGACGGATCTGCACTTAAAGGGAAAATTTCCCGGTTTGCTCTCCCACGACAGCATAGATGGGGGGCAAGAGTCTATTCCCCCGGTGGTCCTCAGCGCTTGGAGCATTTTTTTTAAAATCAGTGTTTTATCTGGGCAGATCAGCAGTTTTTAAAAGCGAGCCTGTAAACCCCACCCCCATACTGTTTTGGGAGCTTTTTTTACATGTGCAAGGCAAAATGCCAATCATGGGGGGGGGGTTATACAGACTCAAAATTTTAAAGATAAGACCAAGTTTAAAATAGTCCTAGTGATAGCTTCTCTGATAAAACTGGCTTTAAAAAACTACAGCAATTTAGTAAGTACATATCCCGGGAATTACTGCCACAAGGGTTTTTTTTAGAAAAAAACTGCCACAAATTCTTTTAAAAACCCCTTCCCCCCCAAGGGGGTTTGCACCAAATGCCCGGGCCAAATTTTTTTAAAATTCTCCCCACGTTTTTTATGAGGTTTTATAACTCGGAACTTTTCAACTTCTTCGGATTCTGAGATTTTTTCTCGTGACATATTTTTTTACGTTAAAATAAAATTTCTTCGATAAACTTCGTTTATTTTTGAAAAAAACCAAAATGGGGAAAATTTTTAAAATTTTTTAAATTTTTTAAAATTGAATTTTTTTCCCTTAAAACAGAAAAAATTCACATAAAATTAAAAATAAAAAATTTCCCACATTCTACTTACACACAAAATTTTTGGGCCCAAAAATTTTTTTTTTTTAGGAAGTTTTAAGGTTAAAAGTACCAGCATTTTCATTTTTACAAAAAAATTTTTCAAAGCCATTTTTTTTTGGGAAACCACCTCTCATTTGAATCATTTTTGGGGGTTTTTTAGAAAAACCCAAAATGACACCATTTTAAAAAGCACCCCAAAGGGACTAAAAACCACATTAAAAGATTATTACCCTTCAGGTGCTTCACAGAAAAAGCAACGGGAAGGAAAAAATGAATATTTAATTTTTACCACAAAAAATTTTTAAAAAAACTTTTTTTTTTTTTTTCACAAGGGAAAAGAAAAAGGGGAATAAAGTTTTTCAATTTCCCTATACCCAAAACCCAATATGTGGGGGAAAACCACGTTTGGCACCCGGCAGAGCTCGAAAGGGAAGGAGCGCCGTTTGACTTTTCAAACTAAAATTGGCTAATTAATTGGACGCCTTCGTGTTTTGGAGGAGCCCCTATCCCTAAACATGGAAACCCCCACAAGGACACCATTTTGGGAAACTAGACCCCTAAGGTACTTATCTAATCTGTTGTGAGCACTTTGAACTCCCAAGTGTTTCACAAAAGCTTATAAGGCCTGGGTTGAAAAAAAAAAAAAAAAAAATTTCCACAAAAAGATTTTTTAGTCCCAATTTTTGAATTTCCCAAGAAATTGGACCCAAAATTTTCCAATTTGTCCTGATACGCTGATACCCCATTTTGGGGGGGGGAACTGTTTGGTCAGGCAGGCTTGGAAAGGAATATAAATTTTTGGGAATGCAACTTATGGGTATGTTCCTTTGCAGTCCCCAATGAGCTAAACAGTGGAAACCCCCCACAAGTGACCCCATTTTGGAAACTTACCCCCTAAGGAACTTACTAGATCTTTGGGAGCACTTTAAACCCCCAAGTCTCACACAAGTCTATAATGCCCGGCATAAAATAAAAAACCTATTTTTTTCCCACAAAATATCTTTTAGTCCTAATTTTTTTATTTTCTCAAGGTAACAGGAGAAATTGGACCACATAAGTTGTTGTCCAATTTGTCATGATACCTGAACCCCTAAATGTGGGTGGGAACCACTTTTTTTGGGCCCGGAGAGCTCGGAATGAAGGAGCACCATTTACTTTTTCCAACCAAAATTGGCTGGAATTGAGATTGGATCCATTTGCATTTGGAAGCCCGTGAGGCCTAAACATGGAAACCCCCCACAAATGCCCCATTTTGGAAACTAGACCCCCAAGGAACTTTTCTAGATCTTTGTACAATTTGAACCCCCAAGTCTTCACACGTTTTATAACGTAAGCCGTAAAATTTAAAAATAATTTTTTTCCACAAAATGATTTTTTCACCCAATTTTTATTTTTCAAAGGGTAACAAGACCCAAAAGTTATTGGCAATTTGTCCCCTATGCGCAACCCCAATTTGGGGGAAACCATGTTTGGGTGCATGGCAGAGTTTTGGGAAGGGAAAGGAGCGCCGCTGACTTTTTTCAACGGGAGAATTGGGGTGGACCCATTTTGGTTTTTAACTCCTGATCGCCCAAACAGTGGAAACCCCCAAAATGATGCCCTTTTGGGAAAATAGACCCCCTCAAGAACTTTTCTAGATGTGTGGTGAGAAATTTTTAACCCCATGTTTCACTAAAGTTTATAAAGACACCGAAAAATAAAAAATCTTTTTTTTTTTTTTTTTTTCAAAAATGATTTTTCGCCCCAATATTTTTTTTTCACAAGGGGAACAGAAAAGGGAAAAAAAAAAAAAAAAAAAAAAAAAAAAAAAAAAAAAAAAAAAAAAAAAAAAAAAAAAAAAAAAAAAAAAAAAAAAAAAAAAAAAAAAAAAAAAAAAAAAAAAAAAAAAAAAAAAAAAAAAAAAAAAAAAAAAAAAAAAAAAAAAAAAAAAAAAAAAAAAAAAAAAAAAAAAAAGGGGGGGGGGGGGGGGGGGGGGGGGGGGGGGGGGGGGGGGGGGGGGGGGGGGGGGGGGGGGGGGGGGGGGGGGGGGGGGGGGGGGGGGGGGGGGGGGGGGGGGGGGGGGGGGGGGGGGGGGGGGGGGAAAATGTTTTTGATGCAATTTGGAGGGGAAGGGGCGCGTCAAACCATTTTTAGAGCCCCGATCCCTAAACATGGGAAACCCCCAAAAGGGGCCCCTTTTGGAAAATAACCCCCAAGGAACTTTCTAATTGTGGTGAGTTAACCCCAAGGTTTACAAAGTTTTTTAAGACACCTAAAAAAAAAAATTTTTTTTTTTTAAAAAAAAGATTTTTGCCCCATTTTTTATTTTCCCAAGGGGGGCAGAAGAAAAAAACAAAAATTGCACAAAACTCGTGTGCCAAAAAACGCGAACCCCTATGTGGGGGTAAAATACTGTTTTTTGGCGCATGGCAAGCCGAAGTGAAGGAGCACCGTTGACTTTTTCAACGCAGAATTTTGGGGGATTTTGATCAACGCCAGTCACTTTGGAACCCCGAGGGCCCCCAAAAACTGAAACCCCCCCCAAATTTAAAACCAACCCCAAACCCCAAAAAACCCCAAAAACCCCAGTCCCCCAACCTAAACCCCAAACCTAACCCAAACCCCCCCAACCCAAAACCCAAAAACCAATCCTAACTTTAGCGCCAAACCCTTTTAAACCCCAATTTAGCCGCAACCCTAACCCAACCCTAAGGGAAAATGGAAATAAAAACTTTTTTTAAAATTTTTTTTTTTTTCCCTTTTTAAGGGGGGGGTAAAGGGGGGGTTTTATTACAGTTATAGCGGGGTTTTTAAAAACTGCACTTCCCTAAAAAAAGCTTTTTTATTGCAAAAATATTTTTTGCTCATCACATTTGAGAGCATAATTTTGCATATTTTGGCCCACAATCAGTTAGCTTTTTTTTGCGGGACGATTTACTTTTTAAAGTACCATTTTACACGTGCTTTTTTTATCGCTTTTTATTTGATTTTTTTTTGGGGGGGTTAAAGAACAAAACACAATTCATGAATTTTCTTTTGGGGGGGCTTTAACCGTTCCGCGTGGTAAAATTTTTAAAGCATTTTTTCTTCGGTCAGACAAAAAGGGGGATACCTCATTTATATCTTTTTTTTAGTTTTGGCGCTTTAAGAATAAAAACAATTTTTTATAAAAAAAATTTTTTTTTCAGCTTTATTCGCGACTTAAAATTTTTTATTTTTTCGCTATAAGCTTTTGATGGCTTTTTTTTGGGGGAACAAAAAAAAGTTTTCAGCGGTACCAGGGTTTTTTTTTTAGGGGCTTTTTTATGGGGTTTTTTTTCCACTTTTTTTCGGCGGTATGAGAAAAAGCTTGTTTTTTTTCTTCGTTTTTTTTTTTTTTTTGGGGGTTACAAAGGGTTTTAACAGTGTGGGACAATTTTTTGGGGGGGGTCTTTACGGACGCGGCGAAAAAAAATAGTGCTTTATTTTTTTTTTTTACTTACGGGGAAAAGTAATTTTTTGGGGGAAAATTTTTTTTTTTTTTTAATTTATTTTGGATTTTTTTTAACACATTTTATTTTTATTTTTTTAAACTTTTTTTAATTTGTCCCAGGGGACATCACAAAATTTTTCAACCTGGGGTACTGTGCACAGCACTCTGTCAACCAGCATCCACAGGAAAAGATGCACTTCCATCCGCTCTCGGCAGGCACGGGTAGCCGCCTCCCTCCGGACCCCGGCGCCATCTTGGATCCGGGCCGGGAGGGGGAAAAGCCCTCAAAGCGCGATCACATCGCGCTGCCGGGGGCTAGGGGGCCGCGGGAGCCCCCACCCGCGCACCTCCCCTTGCCCCCAGTACACAACGCGATCATTTTACGCGGTGTGCGGGGTTAATGTCCGGGAGGGGTCCGTACCACCCTGACACACATCGGTGCAGCTGTGAAAACACTCCCCCCGGGGCGGCGATATTTGCCCCCCTGGGGACGCACGATCCCTAGACGTAAAAAACCCCGCCCCGCATGGGGCCAGGTACCATGGACGGGAAGTACGTCCGATGGCATAAGGGTTAAGCTTATGTGTGCTGATCCGGACCCAGGGGCAGAATGTAGCAAGGTTTTGGCCTACAAGTGAGTGAAAAAAAGAACCTTACAGCCAACACACATGAATGGACACAAAAATTTGTGTGGATGGGGGAAGAAAAGCAAAAAGGCCGCAGAAAACCGGCCCGAGCCCCGTTTATACTTGGGGTGGGGCACACACACCCAACTAAAAATCTGACCGTTTTGTGGGGCGTTTATCGAGAAAAAGTCATAACAGTCACCGTCGGCATCCGATTTCCGGGGAAAAGCGATTTAGTCGCATCTACTGTAGTTTTAACATTCGATTTACACCCCTTGCATTTTTTCTCGCAGCTTGCAAAACCCCATATAAAAGGGTCCACATGAATATTTTTTAAAACACAAAAGAAAAAAAAATAAACACATACACACACACATATATATATATAAAAATTATAAATAACATGTCACACTGACAGATAATTAAAAATTATAGTTCATAGACTTCTACATACGTAATACCCAAAAACAATTCCGGGTTTTTTTTTTTTTGAAATACAGCCCGACATGAAATACACGGTTTCATACTTTTTTCCATACTTTCATGTAGTTTTAAAATTTTTTTAAACTTCATTACATGGGTATGTGTAAAATTGCAGACATTAGGGTTAAAAAGGGTAAATCAGAAAAAAAATGCTGGGCTCCCGCTTATTTTCCCACCAAAAAACAAAGCAAGAATGGGGGCAAAAATAATAGCCCAGGGAGGGGCTTTATTTTTTCCCCCCCCCCCCCACAACATTGCCCCACCACCCGACAAGCAAACTATAATTAATTCCCCTTTCTGGACTTTTTCCCCCAATCCCTTGCCTTAGGTGGGAATGGGTTTTAAAAGGGTTAAAGCCACCTTGCATTGAAAGGGGGTTTAAGCCGGGTAAAAATTAGAGCTGTAATAATACTTTGGCACTATGTGGGAAAATGGTGCCAAGAAGGATCCCAATCCGTATAGTGATAGAAAAAAAAATCTGGGGACACACCATATATTCAGTGATAAAATAAAGTTAAAAAAGGGCCCAAAAATACAACATTTCGGTCTAAACAAAACCCTTTCCCAATGTACTGTAATTAAAAAAATATAGAAAAATGAAAAAAAAAAGGGGGGGGGGGCCCAAAAAAAAAAAGTAAAACAGATTATGAAAATAACAAATTTTCATATGATGAGCAAAAAATAAAACCATTAACATAATTTTAAAACACCAATATTACTCTTCGGATAATGATAAAAAAAATTTCCCGAGGGGTTAAACCAACCCCTATGAGACCAAATTTTGGGGAAAAAAATAACTACCATAACTGGCAAAAAAGACCGGTGATAATTTTTTAAAATCGGGAAAATATTGTAACATGAAAAGCAAAAATTGGGGAAATAAAAGGTTCAAGAGATATTGTTATCAAAACAACCACATAAAAGCTCTAAAAGGTCACGCAACTATTGTCTTGGGGAAAAAGGGGGACTAAGATAAGGCACGAAATTTATCCGCGTTGTGATAAAGATTGGTTCAAAAACAGACGCGAAGGAAATGCTCCCTTTTAAATAACCAGGAAGTCACCTGTGACGCGGTTACCCCGCGTCATGGACCGGGGGTGTGACTGCGGTAAAAAGCCAAAGCACGGGAACCGACCGGAATCCTCCCGGGGAAGTGACAGGTTTTGGGTTTTCACGTCTTCTGGCACGGGAACCAGTAGGGGTTTGGGGCAAAAATAATACTTGGTGACCAGGCCCAAAATTTGTAATGGAAAAACGCAGATGAGTGTTGTAAAAATCCATAACACGGAAAAGGGGATAGACATCCGCCGGATTGAAAAAAATTTGGGGGTTCCCATTTCCCGGCAAAGAAGGGTGCCACAAGGTTTTCTTAAAAAAAAAAAAATAATCGTACCAAATATATCGGCTTATAACAATTATGTGACTTTAAGGAAAAAAAA
This sequence comes from Oophaga sylvatica, assembly GCA_033576555.1. NCBI lineage: Eukaryota > Metazoa > Chordata > Amphibia > Anura > Dendrobatidae > Oophaga > Oophaga sylvatica. Next base: position 173,935,979 of record JARQOD010000004.1, read on the forward strand.
AACCATTAAAGGGGAAAATGACATAATGTCATATCCTATAAGCCATAGGGTGTAGTGTTTGTTTCGGCCCCCGAAACCCTCTTTTTTTGGGAGGCAAATGGGGTCGCCCCCCCCCCGGGTGCTTGAGTTAAATAACCGGTTTTAATTCGCTTTGGGGCCAGAAGATAAAAGATTCGAATTGAAAAAGAAAATTTTTTCATCTAACGTGGACTTGTGCTTAATTAGGGCCCCTTTAATGACCTGTAGTCTCACCCACATACATAATCCACAGGGCATTTTAATAGGTAAAGACAAAGCAAATTGCGGTAAAATACCCTTAATTTCAAAATTTTTGCCGCTGGGTGGAAAAAGCATTTTTTAGTAATGTTTTTTGCTTGCATGCATTTAGCATAAATGTCCCAAATTTTGGATTCGTGATGAAACGTTTTTTGTTTCGGTGGGTGGGGGGAACCAAAAAGCCCTCGACAATGACCTGTTTTTCCGAGGTCGGGAAAAAAGGGAGAAACGGTTTAGTAAAATTCCTTAATATTAAAAAGTGCTGTAAAATAGATCCAAGTCGACAAACTCGATGAAGCGATAAAAAGGAGGGAGCAGCACAAATGGGATTCTTCCGGGGGTGTCAATCTGCATAGTGGGATTATCAGTTTTGAAGGGGTGTTGGGGGAACCCCTATCCGAAATTTCGAACGCTTTTCTTCGCCGAAGTCTCTTGAGTAAACGAAACGATTTTTAAAACCCTTTTTTTTTATTTTGGGGAATTAAAATTTTTTCATTTTGGTGGGAAAACTCTCAAAGGTAGAAGGGTTTTTCGGTTTTTGGTTTGGTGTATATGTCTTTTTCAATTGTTGTTAGTTGACTTAGGAAAAAAGTCAAAAAAAAATTGGACTGTTCATACAGAAGTCATAAAAAAAAAGGGGCCAGCCAAGATGTCTAAAAAGGAGAAAATTATTGAGGAATTTAATGACCTTTCCAAATGCAAAAACAATCATGACTTTTTCCACATTAGGCATATGTGCGGAAAAACTTGGTTTATATTAAGCTCTCCTCAAAAAGGGGGCCACACAATAGAAAAAGGGTCTGTTTTGAGCCCATTGCGTCCCTTTGGTCGTAAAAAAAAGTTCACCAAATAAGAAATAGTTTTTGGATTTTGTGGAGAACCCAGCACATTTGATTTGGTCTGGTAATTTGAGGTTCGAGAACCCTTTGTACGAGAGAATACCTTCTTTTTTGGGGATGGATTATGAGGTCCTAAAGTCAAAAGTGACAATAGGGTTTTCCCCGGGAAATTCAAGATTGTGATAATGTTGGGGAATTAACCCTGTCTATAAAAAAGGCAGTTTGTTTTAGAGGGTGGGGAATTTTTTTCCAAAAAATTTCGCTTGGAAAAAAAAAAGTCCGGGAGGCACTATGGCCTCCCCGGGGGGGTTTTTGGGGTTTTGTGCCTTTGTAAACATAAAACTGGAATGAGGGAAATTTTTTTTGGAGATAATCACCAGTCTTGGTGTCTGGGGGCCCTCAAAAACATATTTAGTGATGGGGCCTGGTATCGACTTATCTCATAGGGGGCACGGGCAGTTTTTTAAGATTTTAATCTTTTTTTTTTGTCTGTGTATTCTTTTAACATAGTTTTTTTCAGTACACAATTGCTCCCCCTTTTCTGCTGGTTTGACTATATGTTTTAACATCCTGTAGGTTCCCCAAGCCGTGATTAATGGGGGATGTTGGTGGAAAAAAAGTTTTTTTTTCTGTTTTTTTCTCTTTAGTGACATGAATGTATTTTTATAAGAGAAAAAGTCTCCAAACGGGGAACCAGGGGGGGGTGAAAGTGCTTTTTTTTTAAAAGGCCCCCCAAACCCTTTGGCTGAAGCAATGGCTGGTTTGCTAATGGGGTGTTACGGGTTTTTTTTTAGCAAAGTACAACTTTATCTGAGGATCTAAAAAAAACGTTTAAAACCAGTGATTTAAAGGTGTTTTTTTCTAAACTGGGCAAAAGGAGAGGCCCTTTTTTTGCAACCGATGTTCTGCTATACCCAGACTCCTAGAAAAAAAATTTTTTTCCAGGGGTTTTTTCCTGGGAGCTACACGTTAAGCTTTCCGAGGTCCCGTCCTCGCGGGGCCTCTTCCTTTTTTGGGCCGCCTCCTTTTCCAAAAAAAATTTACTGTAGGGTCTTCTCTTCTAACCCCAAGTGGAGCAACGGTAATCTGATAAGAACTGAAAAGTTCCCAACGTAGCAACTTGCCATTTTTTTAAATCTTTGTTGTTCGTAATCCCAGTGTCACGGGGGAATTTTTTTTCCCCTTTTTTTTTCGGGGTCCCCCCGATGAATTGATCGTTTCATATCTTGCTTTTAGGGTTGGGAAAACCTCTTGGGGGAAATGCATGGTTTTCTCTCGATTTAGGGTTCTTCTTACTTTTTTGGGGGGGGGGCCATGAAGGGTCCCCGTGAGGGCATGAGCGAAGGAACTTTTTTTAAAAATTTGGTTTAAAACAAAAAAAAATTTGTTAAACCTAAAAAAAGGAAGGCGCATGGTAGCTAACCCCCCCGAATTCTCTGTACTTTGAGGGGTTCCTTTTGGGGGCGCATGTATTCAAAAGGTGAATCTTCGGAAAATTTTCTTTCCAAAAAACGGCCCCTTGTTTTTTTTGGGGGAACTCGCAAAAAAAACGGGGGGTAGAGTGGATTTGCTAGAGTTGGATTTTCATCCGCATTATATGAGAACTTTGAGGGATGAGATGAAACATTGCCCAAGATAACAGTGTCTCAAAAAAAGGGGTTTTAAGACATTGAATAATTTTTGGCACAAACGTGGGAAAGATGGTGCCAGAAAGGGGTCCCAACCGTATAGTGATATGTAAATAACTCGGCACACACCATATATTCAGGAAGTAATTTAATAAATTCAAAAGGCAACATACAGACGTTTCGGTCTGAAACAAGCCCTTCCTCAAGTACGAATATAAACAACATATAGAGAAAATGAAACAAAAAAAGGGGAGGGCATAAACAAAGTTAAACGATATAGTAAAATAGAACATATTTGCATTTATGAGCAAAAGTAAATAACCTTTAAACATATAATGTTTGGAAACATCCAATATTTCCTTCGGATAATGAAAAAAAAAATAGCCTGAAGGTGTATACCAACCCCTATGTGGACCAGAACTTAGGGCAACAAAAATATCGTACCATTAACGGGAATAATAGACCAGGGGATAATTATGTGAAAATTTTGGGAATAAAATTTAACAAAAAGCATTAATTAGTGGAAAGTGAATGGGTCAAGAGATATTGTTTCATATACATACCACTAAAGCTCTAAAGAGGTGCACGCAGACTATTTCGTAGGAAAAAGGTGACTAGATGAAATAGGTCACAAATTATCCGTGTTGTAAAAGATGGGTTCAAAAAAACAGTTCGCGAGAAGGAAGTGCTTACCGTTAAATGAACTCAGGAAGTGCAGCGGCTTGACCGGGTAAACCACCGCTGTCATGGAGCGCTGAGGTAAGTGAGCTGCTGGTATAAAACCAAAGCAGCGGGAGACCGGACCGAAGTCCGGTACCGGAAGTACGAGGCGTGCGTGTCCATCGGCGTTCTGGCACAGAACCAGAAAGGGGGTTTTGCAAAAATAATTACTTGTGTGACCCCCGGCGCCATATTGTGATTGGAAAAACGCAGATGAGTGTTAAGTAAACAATCCATAACACGGAAAAGGTGATAAACATCCTGACCTGGATGGTGAAAAGAATTCGGTTCCCAGTTTCGTGCACAAAGAAGGGGGCTCACATGGAATTCTGTAATAAAAACAAATAATCAGTATCCAATAATCAGGCTTATAACAATTATGTGACTTAAGAATAACAAAACCGAGTTATACGGTAAATGACATAATGTCATATTCTCTATTAAGTCCATAGGGTGTAGTGTATTGAGTTCATGGATCCAGAAAGCCCCTCTTTTCTTGAGGGGCTGATACGGTCGCCCCCCCTCCTAGGTGCTTGTAATGTGTTCAATAACCTGGTATTTAAGTTTGCGCGATATTGTGGCCAGAAGATAAGAAATGATTCGGAATTGGAAGAAGCAGATTTTTGCATCTAATCGTGGACTTGTGCTTAGATATACGGTCCTTTAATGACCTGTGTAGTCTCACCCACATACATTAATCCACAGGGGCATTTTAATAGGTAAATGACAAAGCTGGAATTGCAGGTAAAATATCCCTTAATTTCATATTTTTTGCCTGTCTGAGGATGGAAAAATGCATTGCTTTTAGTAATGTTGTTGCATTGCATGCATTAGGCATGGAAATGTCCCAAATTTTGGATTCGTATGAAACGCTGTTGTTTCGGTGGGTGAGAGGAACCAATGTCCGCTCTGACTAGATGATCTCTGATGTTCCGAGGTCGGCGAAAAACAGGGAGAAACGGTTTAGTGAATTCCTTATATTGGGATGTGCTGTATTAAGTAGATGCCAATGTCGACGTATACTCGAGTGAATCCGATAGCTATGGGATGGTAGTCATGCACAAATGGGATTCTGTCCTGGGTGTCAGATCTAGCAGTAGTGGGATTATCTATGTTGTTGAGAGTGTGTTCGGATAGCCCCTTATCCGAAATTTCGAACGCATTTCTTCGCTGCGTATGTCCTTGTAGGTATAACTAAACGATTCTTGAACCCTTTTGAGTTGGGATCTTGGAATTGAATTTTTCTTTTGGTAGGGTGAAAACTCTCATAGTGTTAGAAGGCTATTGCGGTCTGTTGGTTTGGTGTATATGTCTTTGACAATTTGTTGTTAGTTGATCTTAGGATATGAACGCTAAAAAATTGGCACGTTCATATCAGAAGTCATGGTAAAATCTAGGCCAGGCCAAGATGTGCGTAAAAAGGAGAAGAATTTTGAGGGAATTTAATGAGCCATTCCAAATGCAGAAAACATCATCGATGTATCTTTTTCCACATTATGGCATATGTGCGGAAAAGATCATTGGTGTATATTAAGCTCTCCTCATAATGGGCCACGTAGCAATTACAACGGAGGTGCTGTATTCGAGCCCATGCGGTCCCTTTGGTCTGTAATAAAAAGTATCACCAAATAAAAATAGTTCTGGATAGTATGGTGGTGAGTAACTCACAGCACATGTTGATTTGGATCTGATTGAATGTCGAGGATTCGAGAAGCCTTCGTACAGAGAGAATACCTTCTTTGTGTGGTATGGATGTATAGAGGTCCTTAATGCAAAAGTGACAAGTAGGCTTCCTCAGGGATACTGTCAAGATTTGGAATGTATAATGTTGAGGAATTCACCCGTGTCTAGGATGAAAGAGGCAGTTTGTTTGATGAGTGGTGTGAGAATTATTTTCTAAATATTTCGCTATTGGAGAAAAAATAAGTCCGTGGAGGCAACAAAGGGCCTCCCCGGTGGGTTAGTTAGGCTTTTGTGCACTTTAGTAAACAAGAAGACTGGAATGATGGGAAATTTCTTTTGGAGATAATCACCAGTCTTGGTGTCTATGGTGCCCTTCATAACATATTTAGTGATGTGGCCTGGATATCAGACTTGATCTCATTAGTGGGATCACGGTCTAGTTTTTTTATAGATTGTGATATCATTCAGTTTGTCGTGTATTTCTTCTAGGTACATAGTTTTGTCGAGTACGACAATTGCCCCCCTTTGTCTGCTGTTTGACTAGATGTTTTTATCATCCTGTAGGTTCCGTAGAGCCTGTTGATCTAATGGGGTCATGTGGATGGAAAAAATAGTTTTTTCTGTTCATTTCTACTTTGAGTGACATGAATGTATTTTGGATGAAGGAGATAAATGTCTCCAAAGCGTGGGGAACCTAGGGGGGGTCTGAAAGTGCTTTTGTTTTAAGGCCCAACCTTTGGGCTGATAGCAATGTGCTGGTTTGCTAAGGGGGGTGTTACAGATGTGTTATTAGCAAAGTACAACTTTAGTCTGAGGATCTAAAAAAGCGTTGTAGATCCATGTCGAGTTTAAAGGTGTTGTACTTATAACTGGGCAAAAGGAGAGGCCCTTTTGTAGCAACCGATGTTCTGCTATACCCAGACTCCTAGAAGAAATATTTATCACCAGGGGATTGTTACCTGGGAGCGGGTCACACGGTTTGAGTCTTTCCGGTGTCTCTGTCCTCGGCGGGTCCTCTTCTTCTTGTGGACCGCCTCCTTTGTCCTAAAAAACGGTTTGACGTGTAGGGTCTTTCTCTGTCTGAACCAGACGTGGATGCATCTGGGAGGATCGTAGTAAGAACGTGAAAAGTTCCCAGACGTAGGCGATACTTGCCATTTGTAGACTCTTTGTTGTTCGTAATCCTCAGTGTCACGGGCGAATTTGTTTCTTTTTCTTGTTTCGGTCTCTCGGCGATGTAGATTGATCGTTTCGTTGAATCTTGCTTTTGAGGTTGGAAATTCCTCTGTGGATGTAATGCAGTGAGTTGTCTCTCGATGTTAGTGATTTCTTCTTTACTTTTGGTGATGGCTCGATGAAGGTGTTCCAGCGTGAGGGTCATGAGATCGAAGGAACATTTGTTAATAATTTTTTTCAAATCTAGTACAAAATTCTGTTGAATCACTAAACAAGGTAGGACGCAGTGGTACGCGTAACCCTCTCGGAATTCTCTGTACTTTGAGGTATTCCGTTAGGTTGCGCAGTGTAGTTCAAAATTGGTGAATCTTCGGAGTTCTCTTTCCAAATCACGGCCCCTTGTTTCTTTGGGGGAACTCGCAAAAAATCGGTGGATAGAGTGGATTGTGCTATGATGTTGATGTTTCATCCGCATTATATGAGAACGTGAGGGGTGATGATGATAACATTGCCCAAGATAACAGTGTGCTCAAAGAAAGGGTTAAGACATGTGAATAATATCTTTGGCACTACTGTGGGAAAGATGTGCCAGAGAAGGATCCCAATCCGTATAGTGATATGTAATATAATCTCGGCACACACCATATGATTCAGTGATAGTAATTTAATAAAGTTCAAAAGGCCAGTACATACAGACGTTTCGGTCTGAAACAAGACCTTCCTCAATGTTACTGTAATATAGAACAACATATAGAGAAAATGAAACAAAAAAAGGGGGGGCATAAACAAAGTATATACAGATATATGTAATATATGAACAATTTGCATATTGATGAGCAAAAGTAGATAACCATTAACATATAATGTTTGGAACATCCAATATTACTCTTCGGATAATGATATAAGAAATATGCACTGAGAGGTGTATACCCAACCCCTATGTGGAGACCAAACTTATGGCAACAAAAATATACGTACCAGTAACTGGCAATAATAGACCAGGTGATAATTATGTGAAAATCTGGGAATAATATTGTAACATGAAAAGCATTAATTAATGGAAATGAATGGTGTCAAGAGATATTGTTATCATATACATACCACATATAAAGCTCTAAGAGGTGCACTGCAGACTATTGTCTTAGAAGAAAGGTGACTAGATGATATAGGTCACGAAAGTTATCCGCTGTTTGTGATAAAGGATTGGTTCAAAAACAGTATCGCTGATGAAGGTAAGTGCTTACCGTTAGAATGAACTCAGGAAGTGCAGCGGCTGTGACGCGGTATACCACCGCTTGTCATGGAGCGCTGAGGTAAGTGAGCTGCTGGTATAAGAAACCAAAGCACGTGGAGACCGGACCGGAAGTCCGGTACCGGAAGTGACAGGCGTGCGTGTCATCGTGCGTTCTGGCACAGGAACCAGTATGGTGGTTGGCAAAAATAATTACTTGTGTGACACAGGCGCCATATTGTGATTGGAAAAACGCAGATGAGTGTTAGTGCAATCCATAACAGCGGAAAAGGTGGATAGATCATCCTGACTCTGGGTGGTGAAAAGAATTCGTGTTCCCCGTTTCGTGCACAATAGAGAGGGGTGCTCACAATGGTAGATTCTGTAATAAAAACAAATAATCAGTATCCAATATATCAGGCTTATAACAATTATGTGACGTTAAGGAATAACAAAACCGAGTTATACGGTAAATGACATAATGTCATATTCTCTATTAAGTCCATGAGGGTGTAGTGTATTGAGTTCATGGATCCAGAAAGCCTCTCTTTTCTTGAGGAGGCTGATACGGTCGCCCCCCCTCCTAGGTGCTTGTATGTGTTCAATAACCTGGTATTTAAGTTGCGCGATATTGTGGCCAGAAGATATGAAATGATTCGAATTGGAAGAAGCAGTTTTTTGCATCTAATCGTGGACTTGTGCTTAGATATACGTCTTTAATGACCTGTGTAGTCTCACCCACATACATTAATCCACAGGGGCATTTTAATAGGTAAATGACAAAGCTGGAATTGCAGGTAAAATATCCCTTAATTTCATATTTTTTTGCCTGTCTGAGGATGGAAAAATGCATTGCCTTTAGTAATGTTGTTGCATTGCATGCATTGTAGGCATGGAAATGTCCCAAATTTTGATTCGTGATGAAACGCTGTTGTTTCGGTGGTGAGAGGAACCAATGTCCGCTCTGACTAGATGATCTCTGATGTTCCGGGGTCGGCGAAAACAAGGGAGAAACGGTTTAGTGAATTCCTTAATATTGGGATGTGCTGTATTAAGTAGATGCCAATGTCGACGTATACTCGAGTGAAGTCGATAGGCTATGGGATGGTAGTCATGCACAAATGGGATTCTGTCCTGGTGTCAGATCTAGCAGTAGTGGGATTATCTATGTTGTTGAGAGTGTGTTCGGGATAGCCCCTTATCCGAAATTTGGAACGCATTTCTTCGCTGCGTATGTCTCTTGTAGGTATATCTGAAACGATTCTTTGAACCTTTGAGTTGGGATCTTGGAATTGAATTTTTCATTTTGGTAGGGTGAAAACTCTCATAGTGTAGAAGGCTATTGCGGTCTTTTGGGTTTTTGGTGTATATGTCTGTTGACAATTTGTTGTTAGTTGATCTTAGGATATGAACGTCTAAAAAATTGGCACTGTTCATATCAGAAGTCATGGTAAAATCTAGGCCAGGCCAAGATGTGCGTAAAAAGGAGAAGAAGTTATTGAGGGAATTTAATGACCATTCCAAATGCAGAAAACATCATCGATGTATCTTTTCCACATTATGGCATATGTGCGGAAAAGATCATTGGTGTATATTAAGCTCTCCTCATAATGGGCCACGTAGCAATTAGCATACGGAGGTGCTGTATTCGAGCCCATTGCGGTCCCTTTGGTCTGTAAGTAAAAAGTATCACCAAATAAGAAATAGTTCTTGGATAGTATGGTGGTGAGTAACTCACAGCACATGTTGATTTGGTCTGGATTGAATGTCGAGGATTCGAGAAGCCTTCGTACAGAGAGAATACCTTCTTTGTGTGGTATGATGGTATAGAGGTCCTTAATGTCAAAAGTGACAAGTAGGGCTTCCTCAGGGATACTGTCAAGATTGTGTATAATGTTGAGGAATTCACCCTGTCTAGGATGAAAGAGGCAGTTTGTTTGATGAGTGGTGTGAGAATTTTTTCTAAATATTTCGCTATTGGAGAAAAAATAGAGTCCGTGGAGGCAACTATGGGCCTCCCCGGTGGGTTAGTTAGGCTTTTGTGCACTTTAGGTAGAACATAGAAGACTGGAATGATGGGAAATTTCTTTTGGAGATAATCACCAGTCTTGGTGTCTATGGTGCCCTTCATAACATATTTAGTGATGGTGGCCTGGATATCAGACTTGATCTCATTAGTGGGATCACGGTCTAGTTTTTTATAGATTGTGATATCATTCAGTTGTCTGTGTATTTCTTCTAGGTACATAGTTTTGTCGAGTACGACAATTGCTCCCCCTTTGTCTGCTGGTTTGACTATGATGTTTTTATCATCCTGTAGGTTCCGTAGAGCCTGTTTTATCTAATGGGTCATGTTGGATGGAAAAAATAGTTTTTTTCTGTTCATTTCTACTTTGAGTGACATGAATGTATTTTGGATGGAGATAAATGTCTCCAAAGCGTGGGAACCTAGGGGGGGTCTGAAAGTGCTTTTGTTTTTAAGGCCCAACCTTTGGGCTGATAGCAATGTGCTGGTTGTGCTAATGGGGGTGTTACAGATGTGTTATTAGCAAAGTACAACTTTAGTCTGAGGGATCTAAAAAAGCGTTGTAGATCCATGTCGAGTTTAAAGGTGTTGTACTTATAACTGGGGCAAAAGGAGAGGCCCTTTTGTAGCAACCGATGTTCTGCTATACCCAGACTCCTAGAAGAAATATTTATCACCAGGGGATTGTTACCTGGGAGCGGGTCACACGGTTGAAGTCTTTCCGAGTGTCTCTGTCCTCGGCGGGTCCTCTTCTTCTTGTGGACCGCCTCCTTTATATATGGTTTAAACTTACAATTACATGAGTGTATGTGTGCAAAATTGCAGACATGTAGGGGTTAATTAAAGGTGTAAATTTCATTGAAAAAAAATGCGTGGGCTCCCGCTGTATTTTCTCCACCAGACAGACAAAGCAAGCAAGTGGGGGGCAAATAATAATAGCCCAGGGAGGGTACATTTATTTTGTGCCCCCCCCCGCTACTAACATCTGCTCCCAGCCACCCCAGACAAGCAAATCTATAATTAGATTCGCCCTTTCTGGCACTTTGCCCATCTATTCCCATTGCCCTGTAGCGGTGGCTAATGGGTTAATAAGGGGTTAAAGCCACCTTGCTATTGAAAGGTGACTTTAAGCCAGGTTAATAATTGAGAGCTGTCAATTAGTCAACTATCAATTATTAATCCTATTGTATGAAAGAAAAATCAAACACACACACTTTAATAAAAATCATTTTAATGAAATAAGCAAACAGTTTTTGACCATCTTTTATTTTCCTGCTAAAACCATTTCCTGTAAAAAAATAAAATAAAAAAGCAAAATGATTCTTACCTATCCGATGCACAGTCAGGTCCCACACTGTAATCCATCAGAAAGGGTTAACAGGTTACAGCTCAGCAGGCAGCTAATGCTGCCTGCTGAGCTGTAACCCCCTGAATGAATAAGTACCTCTCCCGGCGACAGGAGAGGAAGTGATTAATGTGTGAAGCTTAATTGATTGCTTCCCACAGTAATCAGTTCAGGTCAGGTCACCCGGTGACACCGCACAGCAGCAGTGACGCCAGAGGGAGTCCCCTGACCATGATCGCTTGTTACCCCATAGTCGATGTCCTGATCGCTGCTGAGAGCTGCCTGTTTGGCAGCTCACCAGCGACCCATGTAGCGACAAAATCAGCGATCCTGACAAGTTCATATCGTTGTCGGGATCGCTGGTGTGTCGCTATATGTGACGGGTCCTAAGGCCGAGATTCCCTTTAAGGCCGGGATCACACATGCGAGGAAATTGTCCGACGCTCGCATGTAAAATCCCAGCTCTGGCGCCGGCACTCGGGATGGAGTGTGTGGCTGCATGTATTTCTATGCAGTCGCTTGCTCCACTCCCGAGTGTCGGCACCAGAGCTGGGATTTCACATGCGAGCATCGGACGATTTCCTCGCATGTGTGATCCCGGCCTAAAGTCATGTGCCCTTTAATGAATCAGACGCCTGGATTCCATCACACCCATCACCAAGAGCAGCGTGAACAATACTGGTCTTGATGAATTGGTAGATGTAAAAAGAATTGCCACCATGATATTCCATAGGACTAGTCCTTGCCAGTTCTGACTGAAATGTGACTGCCCTTTTAATAATTCAGCAGTGATTTCGTTTTTTTACTGCGCCCAAAGAAATCCTTGAAGAAAATGTCTAATGGTATGAGAATCATGTGTGGTATTGTTTTTTATGTATACCCTTTTCCACACGTAATGCGCCATAGAATAAATGCGCTATCATAATAAAATGTGGATTTAGCTATTGAATCTGTGTAAAATCTGGTGTTTTCACTTTGGGACCGGCCAGCAATTTGCAAGTCGTATTTTACCAAAGAAACAAGTCTGAATTTCACCATTCTCCCCCGTCTACTCAATATGGCTCCGATTCACCACATATGGGTTTGAAGATACTTTTTGTTTATATTTTCTTCAAATATTGCGCAAAGTAAAAAAATATATATATTTTTTATTTTTGCCTATAACCTTTTAGGCGACCAAAGGGTAATAAGGTTCACAAAATTGCACAAAAAAACGCGCATAATTCCAGGCGTACAGAAAGTTTACTCCACAAGGTAATGGAGCACACTTGTGACAAACGTTGCAAATTTTGTAATAGTGGTAATTGGTAAATGCTGACTGGAAGCCATAAACTCAGTCCTCAAGGAAAATGCCCAGGTGAACACATATAAAATTGACTAAAACACGAAAAATTCGGGAAACCCGGGAGCAAAGGCAATAATGACTGGCCAGCTGTGTGTACATGGACTGCGGCTACTACTGTGAGCCGGTACCGGCGCCTCACACAACCGGCCTCTATAGAGAACGGGGGAGGAGGCTCACACGGACGATCCGCCAGCAGAGGCGGGAGGAGGACGCACTATTAGAACAGCGCGTGTTGTCAGGAAGTGTGGACGTGCTGTAATGAATGCGGGAGGGCACCCGACTCTAGGAAGA
>JARQOD010000004.1:173953538-174125048 GCA_033576555.1 Oophaga sylvatica
TCATCAGAGAAAATAACTTTACCCCAGTCCTCAGCAGTCCACTGCCTGTACCTTTTGCAGAATATCAGTCTGACCATGATGTTTTTTCTGGAGAGAAGTGGCTTCTTTGCTGCCCTCCTTGAGACCAGGCCTTGCTCCAAGAGTCTCCGCCTCACAGTGCGTGCAGATGCACTCATACCTGCCTGCTGCCATTCCTGAGCAAGCTCTGCACTGCTGGTAGCCCGATCCCGCAGCTGAAACACTTTTAAGAGACGGTCCTGGCGCTTGCTGATCTTTCTTGGGCCCTGGAGCCTTTTTGGCAACAATGGAACCTCTCTCCTTGAAGTTCTTGATGATGCGATAGATTGTTGACTGAGGTACAATCTTTCTAGCTGCGATACTCTTCCCTGTTAGGCCATTTTTGTGCATTGCAATGATGACTGCACGTGTTTCTTTAGAGATAACCATGGTTAACAGAAGAGAAACAATGATGCCAAGTACCAGCCTCCTTTTAAAGTGTCCAGTGGTGTCATTCTTACTTAATCATGACAGATTGATCTCCAGCCATGTCCTCATCAACACCCACACCTGTGTTAATGGAGCAATCACTGAAAAGAGGTTAGCTGGTCCTTTTAAGGCAGGGCTGCAATGATGTTGAAATGTGTTTTGGGGGATAAAGTTCATTTTCTGGCCAAATATTGACTTTGCAAGTAATTGCTGTTAAGCTGATCACTCTTTATAACATTCTGGAGTATACGCAAATTGCCATTAGAAAAAGTGAAGCAGTAGACTTTGTAAAAATTAATATTTGTGTCATTCTCAAAACTTTTGGCCATGACTGTACATGTACTAACCTGTGTGGTGTGGGGCCGTGCATGTAATGTGTCATGTGTGTATACATGTACTAACCTGTGTGGTGTGGGGCCGTGCATGTAATGTGTCATGTGTGTATACATGTACTAACCTGTGTGGTGTGGGGCTGTGCATGTAATGTGTGTGTATACATGTACTTAACTGTGTGGTGTGGGGCCGTGCATGTAATGTGTGTGTGTGTGTGTATACATGTACTAACCGGTGTGGGGCCGTGCATGTAATGTGTGTGTATACATGTACTAACCTGTGTGGTGTGGGGCTGTGCATGTAATGTGTGTATACATGTACTAACCTGTGTGGTGTGGGGCCGTGCATGTATTATGTGTGTGTGTGTGTGTGTGTTGTGTGGTGTATACATGTACTAACCGGTGTGGGGGCCGTGCATGTAATGTGTGTGTGTATACATGTACTAACCTGTTGGTGTGGGGCCATGCATGTAATGTGTGTGTGTGTGTGTGTGTGTGTGTATATATATATATATATATATATATATATATATATATATATATATATATATATATATATATATACACACACATACATGTACTAACCTGTGTGGTGTGGGGCCGTGCATGTAATGTGTCGTGTACATACATGTACTTTCCTGTGTGGGGCCGTGCGTGTAATGTGTGTATTATATTTTCACATGATCTGCTGCCCTCTGGTTTTTATGTGTGTTTGACAGATGTTTTTATCACAGACAGAAATATAATTGCAAACATATGAGTAACAAAAGCTTATATTGACAGTTAGAATGAGTTAATGCAGCAAGTCAATATTTGCAGTGTTGACCCTTCTTCTTCAGAACCTCTGCAATTCTCCCTGGCATGCTCTCAATCAACTTCTGGACCAAATCCTGACTGATAGCAGTCCATTCTTGCACAATCAATGCTTTCACTTTGTCAGAATTTTTAGGTTTTTGTTTGTCCACCCGTCTCTTGACGATTGACCACAAGTTCTCAATGGGATTAAGATCTGGGGAGTTTCCAGGCCATGGACCCAAAATCTCTATGTTTTGTTCCCTGAGCCATTTAGTTATCACCTTTGCTTTATGGCAAGGTGCTCCATCATGCTGGAAAAGGCATTGTTGTTCGCCAAACTGCTCTTGGAGGGTTGGGAGAAGTTGCTCTTGGAGGACATTTGGTACCATTCTTTATTCATGGCTGTGTTTTTAGGCAACACTGTGAGAGCCAATTCCCTTGGCTGAGAAGCAACCCCACACATGAATGGTTTCAGGATGCTTAACAGTTGGCATGAGACAAGACTGGTGGTAGCGCTCACCTTGTCTTCTCCGAATGAGGCGTTTTCCTGATGTCCCAAACAATCGAAAAGGGGATTCATCAGAGAAAATAACTTTACCCCAGTCCTCAGCAGTCCACTGCCTGTACCTTTTGCAGAATATCAGTCTGTCCATGATGTTTTTTCTGGAGAGAAGTGGCTTCTTTGCTGCCCTCCTTGAGACCAGGCCTTGCTCCAAGAGTCTCCGCCTCACAGTGCGTGCAGATGCACTCACACCTGCCTGCTGCCATTCCTGAGCAAGCTCTGCACTGCTGGTAGCCCGATCCCGCAGCTGAAACACTTTTAAGAGACGGTCCTGGCGCTTGCTGGTCTTTCTTGGGCGCCCTGAAGCCTTTTTGGCAACAATGGAACCTCTCTCCTTGAAGTTCTTGATGATGCGATAGATTGTTGACTGAGGTGCAATCTTTCTAGCTGTGATACTCTTCCCTGTTAGGCCATTTTTGTGCATTGCAATGATGACTGCACGTGTTTCTTTAGAGATAACCATGGTTAACAGAAGAGAAACAATGATGCCAAGCACCAGCCTCCTTTTAAAGTGTCCAGTGGTGTTATTCTTACTTAATCATGACAGATTGATCTCCAGCCATGTCCTCATCAACACCCACACCTGTGTTAATGGAGCAATCACTGAAAAGAGGTTAGCTGTCCTTTTAAGGCAGGGCTGCAATCATGTTGAAATGTGTTTTGGGGATAAAGTTCATTTTCTGGCCAAATATTGACTTTGCAAGTAATTGCTGTTAAGCTGATCACTCTTTATAACATTCTGGAGTATATGCAAATTGCCATTAGAAAAAGTGAAGCAGCAGACTTTGTAAAAATTAATATTGTGTGTCATTCATCAAAACTTTTGGCCATGACTGTACATGTACTAACCTGTGTGGTGTGGGGCTGTGCGTGTAACCTGTCGTGTGTATACATGTACTAACCCGTGTGGTGTGGGGCCGTGCATGTAATGGTCGTGTACATACATGTACTAACCCGTGTTGTGTGGGGCTGTGCGTGTAACCTGTCATGTGTATACATGTACTAACCTGTGTGTCCCGTGCATGTAATGTGTTTGTGTATATATACATAATCTGTGTGGTGTGAGTCGTGCGTGTAACCTGTCATGTGTATATACATGTAATAACCCATGTGGTGTGTGTGCGTGAATGTGTCCCGTTTGCATACATGAATACCTGTCATGTGTGCGTACATGTAATAACCTGTGTGGTGTGGGGCCGTGCATGTAATGTGTCGTGTATATGCATGTACTAACCCGTGTGGTGTGGGGCCGTGCATATAACCTGTCATGTTATAGCATGTACTAACCCGTGTGGTGTGGGGCCGTGCATATAACCTGTCATGTGTATACATGTACTAACCCGTGTGGTGTGGGGCCGTGCATATAACCTGTCATGTGTTATACATGTAATAACCCGTGTGGTGTGGGGCCGTGCATATAACCTGTCATGTGTATACATGTACTAACCCGTGTGGTGTGGGGCCGTGCATATATACCTGTCATGTGTTATACATGTACTAACCCGTGTGGTGTGGGGCCATGCATATATCCTGTCATGTGTATATACATGTACTAACCCGTGTGGTGTGGGGCCTGCATATATCCTGTCATGTGTATATACATGTACTAACCCGTGTGGTGTGGGGCCGTGCATATATCCTGTCATGTATATGCATGTACTAACCCGTGTGGTGTGGGGCCGTGTATATAACCTGTCATGTGTATACATGTAATAACCCGTGTGGTGTGGGGCCGTGCATATAACCTGTCATGTGTATATACATGTACTAACCCGTGTGGTGTGGGGCCGTGCATATATCCTGTCATGTGTATATACATGTACTAACCCGTGTGGTGTGGGGCCATGCATATATCCTGTCATGTGTATACATGTACTAATCCGTGAATGTGTACACAGGTGCCATGCATGCATCAAACAGCATACATGTACATACAACACACACACAGGTTACATCTATGTACGTATCTCAGCGCTTAAATCTCATCTCCCGAGATCTTGGTGCTGAGATCTCCATCTGCACATGTGCTGCCCCCCGGCGGCCATTTTCCCAGAGTCCGCCGCACAGGAAACCATGGATCTGCCGGGGGGCTCTCTCCTTTCGCAAAATGTCAGCAGAGCCCCCCGCAGCAATGGAGACACCAGCAGCACCGCCGGACACCTGCAGTGGCGCACATCAGAACACCCCCTCATCCCAGCCTGCGGCATCACCCCACTGTTGCCTCCTCCAGCAGCGACCCTTGGACCCCGCTTCACCGCAGCCACCACCCGCCAGTAACCAATAAGATGCATGGATATTATAAGCAGCACCACCATTTTATTAAAAAAAAAAGTCCTATTTTTCTTCCCAAAATTTTGGGTGCATCTTATAATCCGAAAGATACGGTATTTGCCGATTTACGTACATTACACACACGCAGACTGTGTACACATCCATGGAGCCTATATTCGTGCGCTACATGCATGAATATTAAACCTATACTCCGCAAAGTATCATACGGATAAAATCAATAGTTATTTATAAATTTTTATTAAAAGTGAAATTTAAAATGAACTCAGTGCCCAATAAAGGGGAACACCACAAAAAGGTAAGTTATCAGTACTGTATAGAATAGATGTAAAGCATCCAAAAATAATAATAATGAAACTTGGGATAGGAATATTCAAATGGATTCCTATATATGAAAAAAAAAAAAAAGTTTCTAATACATACGGTGGGTTTGGAAAGCATTCAGACCCCTTTAAATTTTTCGCTCTTTGTTTCATTGCAGCCATTTGGTAAATTCAAAAACGTTCATTTTTTTTCTTATTAATGTACACTCTGCACCCCATCTTTATTGAAAATAAAACAAATGAAAAAATTTTTGCAAATTGAAAAAGAAAAACTGAAATATCACATGGTCATAAGTATACAGACCCTTTGCTCAATATTGGTAGAAGCACCCTTTTGAGCTAGTACAGCCATGAGTCTTCTTGGGAATGATGCAACAAGTTTTTCACACCTGGATTTGGGGATCCTCTGCCATTCGTCCTTGCATATCCTCTCCAGTTCCATCAAGTTGGATGGTGAACGTTTGTGGACAGCCATTTTCAGGTCTCACCAGAGATGCTCAATTGGGTTTAGGTCAGGGCTCTGGCTGGTCCAGTCAAGAATGGTCACAGAGTTGTTCTGAAGCCACTCCTTTGTTATTTTAGCTGTGTGCTTAGGGTCATTGTCTTGTTGGAAGGTCAAGTCTGAGGTCCAGCACTCTGGAAGAGGTTTTCATCCAAGATATCTCTGTACTTGGCCTCATTCATGTTTCCTTCAATTGCAACCAGTTGTCCTGTCCCTGCAGCTGAAAAACACCCCCATAGCATGATGCTGCAACCACCATGTTTCCCTGTTGGGATTGTATTGGGCAGGTAATGAGCAGTGCCTGGTTTTCTCCACACATACCGCTTAGAATTATCACCAAAAAGTTCTATTTTCGTCTCATCAAATCAGAGAATCTTATTTCTCATAGTCTGGGAGTCCTTCATGTGTTTTTTAGCAAACTCTATGCGGGCTTTCATATGTCTTGCACTGAGGAGAGACTTCCGTCAGGCCACGCTGCCATAAAGGCCCGACTGGTGGTGGGCTGCAGTGATAGTTGACTTTGTGGAACTTTCTCCCATCTCCCTACTGCATCATTGGAGCTCAGCCACAGTGATCTTGGGGTTCTTCTTTACCTCTCACCAAGGCTCTTCTCCCATGATTGCTCAGTTTGGCTGGACGGTCAGGTCTAGGAAGACTTCTGGTGGTCCCAAACTTCTTCCATTTAAGGATTATGGAGGCCACTGTGCTCTTAGGGAACCTTGAGAACTGCAGAAATTCTTTTGTAAACTTGGCCATATCTGTGCCTTGCCACAATTCTGTCTCTGAGCTCCTTGGCCAGTTCCTTTGACCTCATGATTCTCATTTGGTCTGACATGCACTGTGAGCTGTGAGGTCTTATATAGACAGGTGTGCCTTTACAAATCAAGTCCTATCAGTTTATTTAAACACAGCTGGACTCCTATGAAGGAGTAGAACCATCTCAAGGAGGATCACAAGGAAATGCACAGCATGTGACTTAGATATGAGTGTCTGAGCGAAGGGTGTGAATACTTATGTCCATGTGATATTTCAGTTTTTCTTTTTTAATAAATTTGCAAAAATTTCTACATTTTTTTTTTTTTTTTTCAGTAAAGATGGGGTGCAGAGTGTACATTAATGAGAAAAAAATGACCTTTTCTCCATCGCCTCATTGAGGGACACAGACCATGGGTGTTATGCTGCTGCCACTAGGAGGACACTAAGCAAATACATCAAAGAAGTTAACTCCTCCGCAGTATACACCCTCTGCTGGCTCTATCCTGAACCAGTTCTTGCTTAGTGTCTTTAGGAGGCACTAGGGTCTGGCTTCAGACTCCATCTTTGTTATTTTATCTTTTATTTTATCTTTTTACACGGATTGGACGGGCGACGGGGCCTTTCAAGGTCCCGATCTCCCAAAATCTTCAACAGGTGGGAATGCGGAGTGTCGCCTCCCCGTACTTCCTCCTGCAACCGATGTGTCTGCCTGGGCTCTCCTCAGAGGCGACGGATCCTTTAATGGGTCCGCTCTCCCACCAACAACAACAGATGGGAACATGGGGTATCGCCCCCACGTACCCCCTTCCGGAGCCAGGCCTTCAGTCCACTACTGTCCCCGGACAGCCTACCCTGCTTCCCACTGAGGCTAATTCAGTGGCTTCCTTGCGGCATTTGTGACCCCACTGCATCACCACTGTCTGAAAGCGGCTGGTGCCAAGAGGCAAACGAACCCTCTCCACCTCCCTATCAAAGGGATGATGGATTGAGGATGTAAGGAGCGGACCAGATCTTCCTCTTGTGGCCATGCAGCACTCCCGACTCTGCTACAGCACAGAGGAGCACTGCCTGAGTGAGTACGGCATCCGCGGTTGCCAGGACAGGGCAACCGCTACCTGAAACCCCCCGTATCCCATTACCGCAACGGCCATTACCTACACCGCAGTCGTCCCCTCTGCTGCGGCCGCGGTTGCCAGGACATGGCATACAGTCGCTGGCCGCACCCGTCACTCCGCCTGCTGCAGCGGTCACCAGCGCAGCCGCGGCCTCTAATTTAGTCCCCGGCTTCTGAGGGCGGAAGGCCGGGATAGGCCAAGCTCCGCCCATCCGGCGGCTCCGCCCACTGCCTATGACGCCTCTCACTCTGAGCTAGCATTGCTGCGGCCATTTCCTTCCTCTGGTCCTGTCTCCGCTCCCTTCGGCTGGCGCTTCTCGTTCCCAACGAGAAGCGCGATCTTGTTCTCGGGCTCCCCCCCCCCCTTCCGCACCTGTCTCATACAGGCAGGGTGAGGCAATCAGCCCTCACATGCGCAGTGTGGCTGTGGGAAGACATCTGGTGCACAGCGCTTCACCTCTTCCATGTAGCATGCAGCGATCAAATCATACCGCATAGGCATTTGAGCAGCCTGCGACTCCTCATGTGTACAGGAGCCCCCTGGTAATGCAGATTCGTGTGGGTCTAGTCCGCCTTGATGGCTACGCCGCTGGCTAAGTGCATGGCTTCTCTGGCCAAGACTATGGATCCTTTCGCCTCACGAGTGTCTCCCTTGGGCAGGGGCTGGATTGCGGCAGTAGTTCTTCAAAAAAAAAAAAAAAAATGCTCCTCAATTCGTCTCCAATACTCTCTCGTGCCCCTGCATCCTCAGACACTGTTTTACGCTTCCCCTGTAACCAGGGTGTGCAGCGAACTCGTCTCACAATACTGGTCTGATGTGGCTGTAGACCAGGACTCGCTAGATTGTCTCATTGATGCGCTTACTAAGTTATGAAAGTACACGACGCACCCAGTTCTAGCCCGGATCACACCGAACGTACTCACAAGGTTTTTGGCAAACCTCTGATTTTACAGACATCGTTCATGCCTGGACGAGCGTTTTACAGGGTATTAACCCTGGAAGCCAGGTACCATTTTTCAGGGCGGAGTGGTCCCCACGCTATGAAAGGAGGGGATTGACTCCTCCGCAGTGGATCCACCTATCCACTGCTTACTTCCAAATGCTCCCTTCTCTGCGGAGGGCTTGTGCATCTGAAATCCCACCCTCCGCCAAATAAACCTTTGCCACCTCCTGATGGCCAGATCTATGGTAGGCCATTAAGTGGCTGAGGCTCTAGCTTAGATTATTGGTGACATTATCCTGTCTCCTGATGCGGTCAGTCTCGCGTTACTAGATTGCCCTGGCCAGGTTTTCCGTTGCGCACGTCTCTCTAGTTGCGGCTAACTCTGCCGCTCTTGCAGTTACCATCAGGAGAGCCATATGTCTCCGTCAGTGGGAAGCAGTCTCCGCTCTCAAGAAATTTCTAATCTCCCCGTCTTACCAGAGCAGGCGCTGGTTTGGGAATAAATTTGACCATGAGATTATCTTGGATCCGTCTGGAGGAACAAGCAAATTCCTTCGTTAGCTAAGACCCAGTCTGCCTTTTTTTCGTAATCTACGCCAAGTTCACTTCCATTTTTTTTTTCGCATTTCCTCCAGCTGGTCATCCGCAACTGCTTCCTCTAGCTCAGCCCATTCCTCGTGCAGGGATAGGAATTCACAAACTTCTTTCACCACGCCGCTCCTTCTTGGAGACATAGGCTCTTCCGGTCCGGATTCAAGTGTACCTCTCCTCGCATATCCAGCAGACGGGAACATGTGGTGTCGCCCCCAAGTACCCCCTTCTAGAGCCGGGTTCTTCAGCCGGACATGCCAGCCTGCCTCACCAATCCTGTCATGAAAGATTAACTCTTGTAACATGTAGAGGCTCCATGCGGCGTCCGTGCGGCTCCACTGCACCACCACTGCCTAAGGCTGCTTTCACACATCCGTTTTTTTACTTCAGGCACGATCCGGCGTGTTGCTAAAAAAACGGATCCGGTACGGATGCTTTTTTTTTTACCATTGACTTTCATTAGCGCCGGATCGTGCCTGATGTCATTGCGTTGTATCCGTTTTTTGTCCGGATCCGGCGGAAATGTACATTCCGGCAGCCGGACAAAACTGTGCATGTAACTTTTTTTTGTTTGCCGGAGCCGCCTGATAGTGCCTGAAGTGACGCATCAGGCGGCCGGAAATAATAGAAGTTAATGGAACCGGATCAGACTTTTGTGCAATCCGTCAAAAGTCTGATCCGGATTCTGGAAATCAGGGACTGCTACTACTACTACTGCTACTACTACATTTTCCACTGTCTCCGGACATCCAAAACCCTCTTTTTCCGGGTTCAAAAGTTCAGGTCGGATCCAGCAAAAAAAACGGATCCGTTGCCTCAGTTTTTTCATTTCAGCGCCGGATCCGTCCCTTCAGGTGTTCGACGGATTATGCCTGACACAAAAAACCGGATGTGTGAAAGAGGCCTAAGCTAGACGGTGTCTGGAGGCGAACGAGACCTCTCCACCTCCCTATCTAAAAGGGAAGGTGGATTGACAAGGTTCTGTACGGACACAATCCCAATCTGGGCCTACTCCTCTGACCATCGGGGCACTGTGTCACACATGGCGACCGACTGCTCTTCCTCTCTCAGGTCTGGCTGGCGGTCGTTCAAGACCAATGGTCAGAGACCAGGTGCCCTCCGGATACAAGATAGGAGTTGTATCTCCACCTCCATCACGCTTCTTCCAGTCGTGTCTTCCAAAGACAGAGGCGCATGCAGTTCCATTCTATCAAACCATATACGCTCTCCGCAACAATGAAGTCTTCATACCGCCTTTTCACACGGAAAGGTTCAGAGGTGTTTTACTCAGTCCTATTCGTAGTCCCAAAGAAGGACGGAACCATGAGTCCCTATCCTAGATCTAAACCTGTTAAGCAAGTTTGTCAAAGTGCGTCATTTCAGAATTGATTCCTCCATTCTGTTTTCACCTCGTTGAAGACAGGTGAACCGCCGCGTCTTTTGACATCAAAGATGCATATCGTCTCATTCCAAGCTTCTCATGTCTACCGGAGTCTGGCTTTTTCAGTTCACAGCCTTGCCCTTCAGCATCACCGCTGTCCCAGAGTGTTCTCCATGATCATGGCTGTTGCCATGTCAATTCTGTTCTCTCGGGGCGTGGGACTCTGCCCTTCCTAGACCCCCCCCACCTCATCAAGGGATCTCCCCCCCCCCCCCCCCCCCCAGACCTGTGCGGAGAGGGTCAGCGTCACGGTGGACTCTCTATCTCTCGTTCCGGTTGGCTAGTGAACCTAGTCAAATCTCCACCTCATCCCAGAAAGGCTTCTCCTTTCTTTAGCGGATGATCTTGGCCCTCCGAGGGTGGATAACTCACTCTAGGATAGATCTCGACTCCGTTGCGGGGAGCCTGGAAGTTTTTTTCCCTACACTTTCTGCGGTTCGGTACGCAGGTCCTGTGAAAATTGGTGCCGTCGATCGAGCCATTACCAGTTCCCAACTCCATCGCTGTCCTCTACAGCATGCATTGCCGTCGGTTTAAGTCGTAATTCCAGCCTCCCTGGTCCTCTTCTTTGACTGTCTTCCTGGACAGGGCGGTCTCTCAAGTGGTGGATGTCAGTCACCTCTTTGTCAACTTACGAGTCACTCCATTCAGTCATCTCGGTAGTTGTTTTCCCGTGAGTAGAGAATTGGGAGGTAGCTTTCTTCTCAGCCGTCGCAGTATGGCCTCGGCAAGTAGTTCCTTCATCTGAAAGGTGGTTTTTCGGCACATTTGTTAACACTAGGTAATCCAGATATGGACCTTATAGCCTCCAGGCTAAACGCCAAACTTCCTGCTTTCGTTGCTCGGTCCCGAGACCCATCATTCATCTGAGCAGATACTCCGGTGCTTAAGTGGCTCCAGTTTCGCATCTCTTTCATTCTTTGGGCCGCTTCAGCTCATCCCAAGGATCATCCGAACGATCAGGGCGGAAGGTATTCTGGTGTTTCTCATCCCACCAGACTGGCCATGCCACGCGTCTGTGCGGGACTGTCGCATCTAGTCGCCGACATTCCCTGATGGTTACCGGTCTGTCCTGACCGCTTCTCTCAGGGGACCTTTTTACCGCCAGCACTCGAGAGTGCTGAGGTTAACGTCCTGGCCATTTAATCTCGGATTCTAGCCCAGATTATTTTCTCGCTACAAGTAGCGTCCACCATTATGAACACTCGGTAACCTACCTCCATGTGTGTTTACCACGGATGTTCGCCATTTGTATTTTTATTTGGTTCATTTTGGAGTTTTCACCAAGCAGGATTAGATTCGACCCTGGCACTGTCTTTTCTCACATACCAAGTTTTCAGCCCTATCCGGCCTGTTCTGGCGAAGACTAGCTTCCAAATCTCAGCTTAAGATCTTCATATAGGGAGTGTCGCTCCTTGTTTCATCCCTATAGGATGCCTTGGGAGCCTTCGGATCTTGTTCTGGTCTCAGGTACCTTACAAAAGCCCCCTTTGAACTCCTCCAGGACGCATCACTCACTCTTTTTTAGACAGTTTTTTTGCGGCTGTAGCAGCCATCACACGGATCTCGAAATTGGCAGCCTTATCTCGCAAACTACCGTTCTGCTCTTTCAACAGGGCTAGGTGGTGTTAAGGTCATCTCTGACCTTCTTGCCTAAGGTTGCTTTTTCCTTTCATCTGAATGAGAACATAGTTTTTTCCCTCATTCTCCTCAGCTCCGGTTCATCGTACTGAAAAGGCTCTCCTCACTTTGGATTCGGTGAGAGAACTCGGGCAATACATTGCCGGTATAGCGCCTTTCCGCAAATCGAATTCCCTTTGTTTCCAGAGCGACACAGAAAAGACCTACCTGCCTTTAAAGCGACAATAGACGGATATATTCCGCTCTCCAATTCAAGAAGCCTTCTGTGTCGGAGGTCTCCTATCCCTGTGAGACTCAAGGCAAACTCCACTCGGTCAGTCAGGGCGTCCTGAGCCATTCGGCTCCGGGCGTAGGTACAACAAGTTTGCAAAGCTGCAACTTGGTCCAGTTTTTCTCATGTTAGTTAAACGTTACAACATTCATTCTTAAGCCTCTTCAGATGCTGCCCTTGGCAGACAAACTTCTGCAATCAACAGTGGCGCGTCTGTAGGCCACACTAATTGTTTGGTACATAAGGTTTCAGCTGTCGCGCTGTTTCCCACCCATGGACTGCTTTGGGACATCCCATGGTCTGTGTCCCCAATGAGGCGATGGAGAAATAGGGATTTTGTGTACTCACCGTAAAATCCTTTTCTCTGAGACGCTCATTGGGGGACACAGCACCCACCCTTTTAGTCTAACGACTTCTGCTTGTCTCTTTCGTTCTATGTGTTGGTCACTAATATTATGTGAATGATCGTATTTTGATATAAGTTCTCCTGCTTTGGCACCGAACGGTTCAGGATGGAGCCAGCAGAGGGTGTATACTGCAGGAGGAGGAGTTAACTTCTTTGATGTATTTGCTTAGTGTCCTCCTAGTGGCAGCAGCATAACACTCATGGTCTGTGTCCCCAATGAGCGTCTCGGAGAAAAGGATTTTACGGTGAGTACACAAAAATCCCTATTTTTGAATTTACCAAATGGAAGCAGTGAAACAGTGAAAAAATTAAAGGGGTCTGAATACTTTCCGTACTTGCTGCAAATACCCAAAGCTTACTAATACAATAGATAAGAATAATGTAATCCCCAAAAAACAGAAATTAACGAATATAGAATACAACACATGAATCCAAGGTTAATAACCGCAATAGCAATTGAGTACACAGACTCTATAAAACCACCCTATAGTCATGATGACAATCAAAATAGAGTGCTTTACCATACAAGAAGACATGCCAAGTATGAATGTAAGTTATAACCACATAGTATAATTATCATATGCAGCAGTGTAAGCATGTCACAATATACCGTATATACTCATGTATAAGCCGACCCGTGTATAAGCCGACCCCCCCTAATTTTGCCACAAAAAAACTGGAAAAACTTATTGACTCGCGTATAAGCCTAGGGTGAAAAATGATTGTCCCCATATGCTCCACAGATTATGCCCCATATGATCCACAGATTATGCCCCCATATGTTCCACAGATTATGCCCCCATATGCTGCACAGATTATGCCCCATATGCTCCACAGATTATGCCCCATATGCTCCAGATTATGCCCCCATATGCTCCAGATTATGCTCCACAGATTATGCCCCCATATGCTGCACAGATTATGCCCCATATGCTGCACAGATTATGCCCCATATGTTCCACAGATTATGCCCCCATATGCTCCAGATTATGGCCCATATGCTCCAGATTATGCTCCATAGTATACGACCCTTATGCTGCTGCTGCAAAAAAAAAAAAAAAAGACATACTCACCTCTCATCGCTGGGGGTCAGGTGCCGGTGTCCTGAGCAGGCGGTGACACTGGCGCGCTATGGGGGACAGGTGCCGGTGTCACCGCTCGCTCAGGACCCCGGCACCTGAGATATTTACTCGTCCTCTCTCCACCGCTGCGCACTACTCCCTCGTCCGACTCCTCTGGCTGTGAATGATCAGGCAGGGGGCGCGGCGCGCACTAATGACGTCATCGCACCCTCTGCCTGAACATTCACAGCCAGAGGAGTCGGATGAGGGAGCAGCGCGCAGCTGTGGAGAGAGGACAGGTAAATATCGCTATACTCACCCCCCCCCTTACCCCCCCCCGGCGCGTCACTCTCTGCAGCGTCTCCTCATCTCCCACGATCTCCGGCTCCTTCCTACAGCGGTCACACCGCTCATTAAAGTCATTGTGTTTCAATAATTTTATTCCTTTTTTTTAAATATTAACAGGAATAATAAAAAGGGAGGGAGGAAAGATAGATGTAAAATAATTGTTTTATAGGGAGTAATTGGGAGAGTAGGAAGGAAACGATAATTATGGAAAGGAAGAACTTACCGTAAATGCGTAGGTCTTCCTTAGATATTGCAATAAAATGCTTGATGCGAACATAGGTTCGTGTATACATAGCCAAAATAACCAATAAAAACAAATTGTTTACTTTTCCTAAGATAATTTAATGGTAGCTTAATATTAATGGTTCCATTTCATGTAGAATAGAATTATAACAAATCAGACTATGGATAAGTAATTTCCCACAGTTACCTTTTTTTTTTTTAAATTTTTTCTAGAGTATTGTTTGCTAAGGCTTTAAGGCTTGGGAATTTTCATAAGTTTTATGAAGTGAAATCTTGTTATTAATATCCGACACTGTAGGGACATTTGGTTTCTTCCAGAAGGCTGCGATTGAGTTCTTAAGCACCAGAAATACAGTGCCTACAAGTAGTATTCAACCCCCTGCAGATTTAGCTGGTTTGATAAGATGCAAATAAGTTAGAGCCTTCAAACTGCAAACGAGAGTAGGATTTATTAACAGAAGCATAAATCTTACAAACCAAAAAGTTATGTTGCTCAGTTGAATTTTAATCAGTTACCTAAAAGGCCCCCTTTGTAATCCTTCAAGCCTCACTATTTTTGAATTTTTTCCCTTTGTTTGCAATACGCTATAACCGTATTACAAACTGGACAGGCCTGCAAAGTCGTGTTTCTTAGCCCTCCTCATGGGTTCAGTCAATTTCTGTTCTTTAGGTGCTTTTGCTTTCATCTGAGCTATTTCCCTCATTCTCTATTGCGGTTCATCAGTACTGAAGGCTCCTCAACCTTCTTTACTGTTTGAGAACCAGGCATTTTGCTGGCATGCGCCTTTGGTCGTTTCTTGTGAGTGCAAATCTAACCCTTCTTAACCTGAAGGAAGACGTACTCTTAAAGCGACAATCACGGAATCCGCTCTTCCATTCCAATGAAGGCCAGATGGCCGAGGCCCCTTCCCTGTGAAGAAAAGGCAAACTCACTGCGCACGCCAGTGCTGACTTGCAGCGGGGTACTGGGTCAACAGTGCAAATGCAGTCTCCACAGTCGTTTTATGGTTGTTAAGTACACAAGATCTGATCTTGTTCAATCTGACCTTGAACGAACATTCTGTCAAGTCCCCAGTGATCATGAGGCAAACTAATGAGTTTGTTGACATAAGCTTTGACAGTCAGCGCTCTTTACGCCGCTGGACTCTGGGACCCATTGGTTGTGTCCAGATTGCGATGGAATGGATTGTACTCCAAATTCCTTTTCCTGAGACTCTTCGGGCACTCCCCCTTTTAGTCCTGAGCCTTCTGCTTGCATTCGGACTAGTGTTGGCACTATATGGAATGACATTTTAATAACCCCCCCGGCCGTGGAAGGCATCAGTAGGTTCCTAGCTCTCCACGATCGGCTCCCACGGGGGTCACCCGCTCATTAAATCTTGAAAGGTTTTCAACCTTGCCAGTCCTTTTTTTATATCACAGATCTAAAAAGGTAGGGAGATAGCTGTGAAATACTTGTTTTCAGTTAATGATAGAGGCTGTCAAAGATATTGGGAAGGAAAACTAGTCAGAAAGGCGTAAGGATTCATTAATTCAATAAAATGCGAGCATATCTGGTTCGTGATACTAGCCTAAAATACTTATAAGGGGCAAACATGAATTTCTAGTAGTTTAGGTGAATATATAATACACTGATTCCTTTTAATGTTTTAAAAAAAAAAAAAAAAATATAAAATTTTTTTTTCCCAGTTCTTTTTTTTTTTTTAGTAAATTTTTCTAGATAATTGTCCAAGCATAATTCGGAATTTTCATAAGTTTTATGAAGTGAAATCTGTTTTAAATCACTGTAGGGGTTGTATCTATCTTGTAGGCATGCATGAGTACTATGCACCAATTATACAGGTTCTTTAAATTTTCGCGGTTTTTTATTTTTTCCTTTTCTTTTTATTTAGCCTTTTCCTTTCTTAACCATAACATGAATAAATGCCAGCTTTTTTTGTTTTTTTTTTTTTTAAAAAACACTGAAAAACTCTCAAATGTCATGGGTGACTTTTCCTATTAAATCCACAGACATGCCAGCAGAACAACCTGCAAAGAAATACAGTAGGTATTGCTAGACATTTCTTAACCTTGCTCTTTGAAAGCCTCAAGCATTTTAAAAAATGCTCAGAAGCCTTAAAATATGCGGTCGTTCGTTTTCCATAGAAATGTACGGGGATTTTTGTGAGCGCTTTTTCTGACTTTTTCATCGCAGTCCCACTAAAAAAAAAACCTAGTGTGAACATACCAATATAGCTTTCCAATACCCTTTTTTAGAATGTGGAGTCCAAAGCTGGATCCCATAATCTAGATGTGGCCTCACAAGTGGTTTATAAAGGGGTAACAATATGTTGGATTTTATCTTTCTTTTTATACACCCTAAAATCTTGTGTGCTTTTGTGGCTGCTGCTTGACATTGAGCACTGCTGCTCAGCTTACTTGTAGCCAGAATCCCCAAGTCCTGCTCCTGTTCTTAGTTCCGAGTATACTCCCATTTAATATATATGCGATAAGACGAATACTCCCAGCCTAGGTGCATTGCTCTACATTTATCTGCAGTTATTTATTTTCTGACTTGCAGTCTCCACACTTTGTGCTTCTTGTAGTCATTGTCTATATGGTCTATCACTAGTTACTGAGAGCACCCTATACGCCACAGCTCCCTTGACCGGCTTACCTTGTCTACATATATGAGAACAGATGTGACCTCTTTGCTTTAGAGATCTGAGCAGTTTGAATTAGTAGTTCTCTAAAGATCATGTTTCCATTTTCAGATGGACGGTGATAACTCTACAACAGACACGTCCCAGTTAGGAATTTCCGCTGATTATATTGGCGGGAGCCACTATGTAATACAGCCCCATGATGGTAAGTCTGGAAACCATGCTTTCTGTACCTTGCTTGTTGACTTTTAGAATTGATTGTAAGAACTGTGAAAGTTCTGTCCTAAAAGGACCATCCTGTAATTTGCAACAGTTTTCTGAACAGTTATACAGTACTGAGTTCTCAGATAATTACGGTATATATACAGGGTGGTCCAAAAGTAGGTGGACAGAAACTAATAACAATTATTTTGATTTTATAAAATTATATTTACTAACACAAGCATAACATTGACAGTTACATTTTATTCTGAACAATAACACAAAAGCCCTTCAATTTTATCACCGCAGGTGCTCAAACTGTTTTCCATCACAATTTGCACAGCTTTGAAGTCTGCAATGCTTCGACAAACATTTTTGCACAAGTCTCTTTGGGTATTAATTTCTTGAAATGCATCTCTTATGTAATTTTTCAGATCACTGACACTTTTTGGTTTTCGACTATAAACTTTGTCCTTGAGTACTCCCCAAAAGAAAAAATCCATTGGGGTCAAGTCTGGTGAACGTGCCGGCCAATCAAGTGGGCCTCTTCGGCCAATCCATTTATTAGGAAATGTTTCATCAAGATACTCGCGGACTATTGAATAATGTG
The DNA here is from genome assembly GCA_033576555.1 of Oophaga sylvatica. NCBI lineage: Eukaryota > Metazoa > Chordata > Amphibia > Anura > Dendrobatidae > Oophaga > Oophaga sylvatica. The sequence continues at coordinate 173,971,097 of JARQOD010000004.1, forward strand.
GAGGGGTCCCATCTTGTTGGAAATAAAGGTCATTTGAATTAGGCTGTTGCTGTAACTGGGGAACAACTTGATTCATTAGAAATTCGAGATACTTATCTCCTGTGACTGTTCCATCAAAAAAAATGGTCCAAAAGCACCAAAACTTGAAATACCACCCCAAACATTGACACCAGGCTCATTTAGTTGTTGCTCTAATGTTAACTGCATGTTCTGATTATACCATTAAATACAATTATGTCTGTTAATATGGCCAGATAATTTGAAAGAAGCTTCATCACTCCACATAATGTTATCTAAAATTAACATGTGCTAAGGGCAACTGAGTCAGTTTCACTTTACACCATGTTTGATAAATCTCCCCCTTCATAACCCTATTACATATACTGTCCACCTACTTTTGGACCACCCTGTATAATTAATCTAGCATTCTGGGAGTAACCAATGAAGGTTTCCAGTCAATGATTTAAACTATTGGAAAGGAGTGCAGAAAAAAATATTGAACAATTGTAAACTTTTTCATTGTTAAATGACTTTTATTTTTACTTCTAAAACTGCAAAGTCCATTTAATTGTGTATTACAGTCCATACCAGAATGATACTAATTTAGCCTCTTCTTGTTGCATCTGTTTCAGGAGATACAGAAGACAGTTTAAATGATCCAGATGACACTAATGGCTCAAAAGAAAGTTTCCGAGAGCAAGATATTTACCTACCAATTGCCAATGTGGCAAGGATAATGAAAAACGCCATACCACAAACAGGAAAAGTAATGTCTATAGATTTAGCTACTGCACAGCCTATTTTTGCTCCTCCGGTCAATACTATGGTTTTTTTTTGTTTTTCTAATAGGGTCCTAACTGCTGTCTGTGAGATAAATTTCTAACTAGATGTACTTACAAGGTTGTAGATTTGCCAATACAATTTCTAGACTTGGCAGCTTTTGGTAGAGTGTTGGTTTTTGGTATGAGACAATCTACAGAGATGGTGTGAAGTCGTACGTAGTGGTCAGTTCGCCCCTAGTACACGGCTAAGGTGTGGGCACGATGCTGCCAACTCATCACATTAGCAGCAGGTGTCAAGTGGTATAGAAGGAAATAGGCATAAATTGGTTACCTATTGTTCATGACCGTGTGGTCCATTAAGTGGTGATACACAATGGTTTGTGGGGGCATAAAAACGCTTTTACCTTGCGATTCACTGGTTAGGCTCCATGCACACTAGCATATCTAAAGTTTATAATGGAGCCATGATGGCTCTAATTTATACAGACTTTCCTGACTGTAACTATTCACTCACAATAGGGTCAGTAAAAGGAGTATTCACATCCCTAAGAAACTATACCAATATGTAGTAGGTATAATAATAGCAAACACCTCCAGTTAGAAATGTATACTTCTTCTGATTAGCTATGCCACTTACCCCACGTGCAGGGCATTGCTGTAGCTTAGGTATTCGTGGTTACGACCACTCATATAGTGACAGTTAGTTGTTAGAGGTCGTACTTATTGGGATAGGATCTTGGAGATGGGAATACCCTTTAAGTTTCTCTGAAGGTTCTGCTATTTTAGGTTGTATGGAGTACTGCAGACTATAACCACCTTTCATAACACAAATGTGAATGGAGTTCAGTGTGTTAGAGACTTTCCAATGCCTTTCCCTTCTACCTCAAGAGGTAAGAAGTACTGTGGACATGGCATCCTTTGGCCTTTTGCACTTATGGCAAATACCATGCACCTGTCCTATTAATTAGAAAGGGACATGCGCACTAAAATACTTGGCAAGCATCCATTGGTCACCAAGTCAGTAAATCCTCTAATTTACGCTTACAGAGAATCACTATCTTTAGGCCAGACCATCAGTTTTAATGAATGTAATAACCCGCTTATCATTTTCCTGTAGTTAATTCTCATTGGAGATTCCATATACAGCGACCTTCCAGTCTGACATAAGACTGAATGATTAGGAAATTAACCTGGCACCTTCTTTTTCGATAACTGTGCGACTGATTGCTTATTCTCTGACTTCTTCCTAAAATGGTGCTTGGTGAAACACCCCAAGGAATAAAAAGGAGGGCATTGGGTGACGTTACTCCCTCAATAGCGTTACATTTTTTTTCTGTCCAATTGGAAGGTCACTTTAAAGGTAACCTGACAGCCCATTGGTGCTACCCGAACCACTGGCGGTGTGAATCGGACTCCAGCTCTGTTATTTTGGGTATGCATGTTTTCACAGCATTTCAGAGAAGACATACATCTGAAAGCGGACCATGGAACTTGCTGCTCAGGTGACTACTCCAAGAGGCTGGTCCCTGGCACCCTGCTATTCTTGATGGACAAGCCACATGTGTATTTTTATAGGAAGATACCAGTCAGTCAAGAGGAGCAGGACGGGGAGAAGCCGCCAGGCTGGCATCCCTTGCCTGCTTTTAAACATGTTTTCCCTGAAATACCACAGCATACCTCGCTGAAATGATGGAACCAGTGTCCACTTCGTAGTGCTCGGGGTTCGTGCAGCATGAATTGGCTTGGAAAGTCCCTTTAATTATATGCTCTGAAACTGTGCACAAAACGCCTCCTGTCTTCTTCTTATCATACAGGACTTTAGCCGTGCTTTTTTGTTCTCCTGCCGGAGCGGGTAGTGTTGTTTCCATATGACCAGTTTCCCCTTTCTTCTTTTCCTTAGATAGCGAAAGATGCCAAGGAGTGTGTACAAGAATGTGTGAGCGAGTTCATTAGCTTTATAACGTCCGAAGCAAGTGAGAGGTGTCATCAAGAGAAGCGGAAGACCATCAATGGAGAAGACATTCTCTTTGCCATGTCAACCTTAGGATTTGATAGTTATGTTGAACCCCTGAAGTTATACCTTCAAAAATTCAGAGAGGTTGGTACTGTCCTCGTGGGGGGAGGGGGGGGGGCAGTTTTTTGCGGACTCCTGTAAAGTCTTGTGTAACTAAAACTGGAGGCTTGTTTATGTGCAAGTGGACAGATGCGGTAGGCCTATTTAATGCATGGGAACTGGTGGTTCTCTTGCTGCATAGTGCTACCAAACAGGCACTCCTTGTGCTGACGTAACCTGTAAGACACACAGGTTGCTGGCAGCACACGTGTTAATTCTGTCATCAAAGTAATGTTCAATTGACAACACAAATGATCCACAAAGTGAGGAATAATCTAGTCAATCAAGCAGATTTTCTCCATCAGGCCGGCGTCACACTAAGGCTGGGTTAACATTGCGTTAGGGGCATCCGTTTAACGGATCCGTTACATAGCGACACTAACGCTATGTAACGGATGCGTTAACGCACCCATTGGCCTCCATTATAGTAACGCATCCTAACGCATGCCAAATTTGGCATGCTTTAGCGATGATGCGTTACTTTGTGACGCACCCTCGAACACGGTCTACAGCGTTTTGGGGGGGCCTAAGGAGGAATACGGACGAGTGAGAGGCATGAACTATCAATTATTAATCCTATTGTATGAAATAAAAAAAAAAAAACACACATTAATTAAAAATCATTTTAATGAAATAAATACAGTTTTTGACCATCTTTTATTGTACTGGTACTCCATACGATTCCCTTGTTCTCCTGTAATAAAAAAAAATAAAATAAAACAACATTATTCTTACCTCTCCGGCTCTCAGTCAGGTCCCACGCTGCAATCCATCTGAAAGGGTTAACATTTTTACAGCGAGGACCGAAGCTAATGCTGCAGCCTCGATGTAAACCCCCGAATGAATGAGCTCATCTCCCCGGCTGACAGGAGAGGAAGTGATTAGCTGGGAAGCTTAATTGATTATTTCCCACGGTAATCAGTTCACTTCAGGTCAGCCGGGGACTCCGCACAGCATCAGTGACGTCAAGAGGAGTCCCCGGCTAACCTGAAGGGAACTGATAAGCGTGGGAAACATTCAATTAAGCTTCCCAGCTAATCAGCTCATCTCCTGTCAGCCGGGGAGATGAGCTCATTCATTCAGGGGCTTACAGCGAGGCTGCCAGCATTAGCTGCGCTGCTTGCTGTAAACCTGTTAACCCTTTGTGAAGGATTACAGCGTGGGACCTGACTGAGCGCCGGAGAGGTAAGAATAAGCTTGCTTTATTATTTTCATTTTATTACAGGAGAACAAGGGAATCGTATGGAGTACCAGTACAATAAAAGATGGTCAAAAACTGTGTATTTATTTCATTAAAATGATTTTTAATTCATGTGTGTTTTTTTTTTCATTTTATACAATAGGATTAATAATTGATAGTTGTCTAATTGACAACTCTCAATTATTAACCTGGCTTAAAGTCACCTTTCAATAGCAAGGTAGCCTTAACCCATTATTAACCCTTTAGCCACCGCTACAGGGCAATGGGAATAGACTGGCTAAGTGCCAGAAAAGGCGCATCTAATCATAGATGTGCCTTTTCTGGGGTGGCTGGGGGCAGATGTTAGTAGCCAGGGGAGGGCACAAAAATAATGGTCCCTCTCTGGGCTACTAATATATGTCTTCAGTCGCTGGCTTTCCCTGTCTGGTGGAGAAAATACCGCGGGAGCTCACGCATTTTTTTACAACGAATTTACACATTTAATTAACCCCTACATGTATGAAATTTTGCGCACATACACTCATGTAATTGTTAGTGAAAACCACATATCAAACTACATGAAATTACATGGTTAACTGTATGTAAACCATGTGTCATTTCATGTCGGGTTCTGTAATTTCACAAAAGGCGGCAATTGAATTAGTGGCTATTATACTATGTAGAAGTGTTTGTACTATAAATATATATATATTTCTTTATCGCTTCATTGGGGGACACAGGTTACCATGGGTGTATGTTGCTGTTACTAGGAGGCTGACACTATGCAAATAAGGAAAAGGATGGCTCCTTCTCAGCAGTATACACCCACCGACAGGCACAAAGCAACTCAGTTGGTGAAAAACAGTAGTAGGAGCAAGTATAACGATAAAGGGATTCAACCTATGTACCAACTCAAACAACGGCCTAAAGGTCAACACGGTACAAATTATACACCCACCGACAGGCACAAAGCAACTCAGTTTTTGCTTAGTGTCTGTAGGAGGCGGACCTGGATCTAACACCAGATCCGCAATCTTTTCCTTTACAGGTTTTGTGTGTTTTATTAACGTTTTCCCTTTGTTTTTCAGATTATTCTCTTCGGGTAACGGTGCAAATTATTCACCCTGTTTTCCCACACTAAAGCGACCGAGAGAGCAGCGTGCGAAAAATCCACACTGCCCACTCTCGGACCCGCTGGCAGGACTTTGTCCTCTGTCACCCTCACGGGTGCTTCAGAAGACTCGTGGCGGCAAGTCCTTGCCTCTCCCCTCTCCTAGGAGAGGACTGAGAGGAAGACGGCGGCCACCGGTGGTGGCCTCCCCCCTTGCTAAAGGGGTTGAAGCCGTCTTCTGCACCGTCCGGAGACGGCGCGGGAAGGAGGATTTTATCTGCCAGGACCCTCTCCATCTCCAGAGGGATCCTGATGCATCCTTATCCACAAGAAGACCCCGGATCCATCAACAGGTATCCTTCTATCCCCCCCTCCCCAGCCCTAGCTGCTGCAGCGTCCCAGGGTACCTCACTATTGTCCTGGCACCCTTCCTGCACCTTTGAATTTCGCGCCCTTCATCCTCAGTAGCGCGCAATGGCCGACATATTGCGGCTGCTGTAGCGCCCCCGGCCTCCCTGGGTGCCTCTCCATGGTCCTGCCAGCCTTCCTGCGTTTTTAAATTTCACGCCCTCTTTCCCTCAGAGGCCCGTGGTGGCCGACATATTGCAGCCACTGCAGTGTCCTCAGCCTCCCTGGGTACCTCCTTTTTGTCCTGGCAGCCTTCCCGCATTTTGAATTTCGCGCCCTTTTTCCCTCAGAAGCGCGCGGTGGCCGACATATTGCAGCCGCTGCAGCGTCCTCAGCCTCCCTGGGTACCTCCTTTTTGTCCTGGCAGCCTTCCCGCATTTTGAATTTCGCTCCCTTTTTCCCTCAGAAGCGCGCGGTGGCCGACATTGCAGCGTCTTCCCCATCTGCTCAGGTTCAGGCCACGCCCCCTCCTCTCCTGGCACTTTGCCTGCTTCTTTCTCCTGTCCCGGGACATGCTCTCTCCCTCTGATGCCGGCCGGCACACAGCTCCCTTGCCGGCCCCTTGGCCAATCAGCATTCGCCCTGTGCTTAGCCACGCCCCCTTACCAGCCCTTGGCCAATCGGTGCACGCCTTGCTCTTAGCCGCGCCCCCTTCCGGTGAGCGCGTTTTTTTGACTTGTGAGAGAGTGTGTTTGTCTTTCCCTCTCTCACAGTCTCCTGGGCCACGCCCCACGCATGGTGCATCTCTGCAAGCCTGGGAAGAATCGTTCACCTAATTCCGGCTCCATAGGGCAGAGTGGACAACCATCGCTGTTTCTGTACTGAATCTTGGGGGCGCTACATCCTGAGCAGCGACAGCGCCGTCTCTGGTATCAGGTACGATCGGCCCAGACTGGTAATTCCCCCTCTTCTCAGGATCTGCCCAACAGCAGCTCTAGTCAACCGTGCCATCTAAAAAAAAAGGGGTCCTCAGGCCAGCCTTAGTCCTTTCCTGCCTGCCCTGCAGCCACCACCACCTGATTGTCTCACAGGAGCCCTCTAATGTCTGGCACGAGAGCACACCCCTCTCTCCGGAGTGGGCTGTTGCCATCTTACAGTAAGTCTCTGACCTGACAAAGGGTATCACAGTCCCTGGGCCTGGATCGTCCTTCACATCTGTCTGCCGCCACCAGTGCTCCGAACGCCCCTCACGGCGATTCGTATGCACCTGACCATGACCTTACACCTAGGATGAGAGCACACCCTTCCCTCCGGAGTGGGCTGTGTTGCCATGTCATAGTACGTCTCTGATCTGACAGAGTGTACCACAGTTCCTGGTCCTGGATTGTCTTTTACTCCTGTCTACCACCACCAGTGCCCCGAACGCCTCGCATGGCGACTCATATGCAACTAACTACGGCCTTACGCCTAGGATGAGAGCACACCCTTCCCTCTGGAGTGGGCTGTTGCCACGTCATAGTAGGGCTCTGACCTGACAGAGTGTATCACAGTTCCGGGTCCTGGGTCGTCTTTTGCCATGGATCTGTCTACCGCCACCAGTGCCCCGAATGCCTCGCACGGTGATTCGCATGCACCTAACTACGTCCTGGGATGAGAGCACCCCCCTCCCTCCGGAGTGGGCTGCTGCCATGTCATAATAGGTCCCTGACCTGACAGAGTGTGTCACAGCTCCCGGTCCTGGACCGTCTTTTGCATCTGTCTACCGCCACCAGTGCTCCAAACGCTTCGCACAGTGATTCACAGGCACCTATCTACGTCCTTACGCCTGGGATAAGAGCACACACTCCCTCCGGGGTAGGCTGTGGACATGTCACAGTCGGTCTCTGACCCGACAGTGTATCACAGTCCCTGATCCTGGATCACCTTGTACATCTGCCTACCGTCACCAGTGCCTTTCAAGGTGATTCGTATGCACCTGATCTCGACCTCCACAGGGACTGATCGGATACAAAGCACACGGCCTTGGGTTCGGATGCGGATTCCCAGTCAGTGTCCAATTCCGACCAGGTATCAAAGACACAGGATATGGCCAATGACCTTAGCTCGGCAGTTACCAGAACAGGAATCTCATGGATAACGAGCCACCCGCTCAGGAACACTCTATTTCCCTCAAGCGGGTACAACGTCCTACTCGGACTTTTCGGCCAAAACAGGGAATTGGAAGCAATCGTGACTAAACCCCGGAAACATCCTGAAAAGCGTTTCCCGGACATAAGCAGATAAACATTCCTTATCCCTTTAGCCCTGATCTCTTTGGTAAATGGGCAGGGTCCCCTAAAGTGGGCCCGCCCGTTTCTCACCTTTCTTCCAAAACAATCTTGTCTCCGCCAGACGGTGTGTCTCTTAGGGGCACTAGGGATAGATGGATAAGATCTTTGTTCCCACCCTTGCCTCCGCCTGGTGGAAAAGTTCATGTCTGCCTGGGCTACAATGCATCGCCAGGGTATCCTAACTGCAGCCTCTCTGGACGAGATGGCGGATTTGGCAGAACAGATTGCCCATACCTGCAAATATTGGTTGACCGCCTTCTGGCATCCAACCGTTGCTCCGCTGTGGAGAATGGCAACAGCATTGCTGTGTGCAGCATCCTCTCGTTAAAGGTGTGGATTACAGACCCATCCAGGAATCAACTATTTCCTTCCCTCACAAGAGGACGTTTCTTCCGGTCTCGCGCTAAAACACCTGTAGCAGGTGCCATCGGTTCTTCAGGCCGTCCCTTCCCTGCTACACTCAGGAGTGATCGTACCAGTTTTTTTGCCCGAAACAGCTGCGTCTCAATGTTCTACCCTAATCGTTTCGTAGTCCCGAAGAAGGTCGGATCTTACCGGCTGATTATAGATTTCAAGCGATCGAACTCTCAGGTTCGGATCCGTCAATTCAAGATGGAGTCCTTCTGAGGCTACGACCAAAGTCCCCAGTTCACCTTAGACAATCTGTCCCGTCTCGGCTAGATCTCTAATAAGGTTAAATGTTTCCTTACCCCAGACCAACATCTGGTGTCTCTGGGTATGAGGCTTGACAGGGCACAAGCCTTGTCTTCCTTCCTAAGGTGGAGTTCTTATCCCACTGCCGAGGGACCCGCACTCTAAACGACCAGATTCCCTCTCCCTACACTACAGTATGAAAGTTCTGGAAAAGATAGTTATGCCAGGGGCACATACCCCTTCAAAGAGGACTGCGTCCCTTGGCCGTCTTATCCTACCGCCTCTTAAAGGGAAGCAGTCTCTGACCTGGTGGACGTTATTAGCGTCAGTCCTTCACTTAAAGAGAAGCAGTCTCTGACCTGATGTACGTTATTAGTGTCAGTCCTTCAAGGGAGGTCCTTCCACACTCCTCTTAATCTCCTGGAGATCAGAGAAAATTCTTTCTTCTTGCCCTTCGCTGCTGACAATCCCTCCTAGCAGGCCAGCAGGTCCGTATGTAATCGGGCGTCGCCACTGCCGGGGCTTAAAGCATCTAGGAGGGACTCGCAACAAACGGATGTTGGCAGAGGCAACAAGGATTCTGCGACGGACGGACCGTCCCCTTCCCATCATATCAGCCGTACACTCTACTGGAGTGGAAACTTGGACAGCTTATTTTCTGAGTCTTCAGGGTCCCACACCAGGCGAGCGGTGTCTCATTTCCACCATTTTAATGCATATATGCCAGAGATGGGACTCTCCAGGCACCATCCTACGGGTGTCTCGCATGGACCACAAGGTTCCTTAGTTCGGGACCCACTTGTCCTAGGATTTGAGGCACTAGTGATCACATTCAGTTGACTTATCCTTTTCCGCCTCTTCCCTTTATTCTGAGAATCGTGAAAAGGAGATAGACGAAAGTAACTCCCGTAATCTTGGTAGTTCCACATGGACCAATAAGAGCCTGGTATGCGGAGCCGGTGAATATGTTCATCAATGCTCCCTGGGCCTTCCAGACCATCCAGATTTTCTTTCGCAGGGCCCCCTCTTCCGCCAGAGTTCTCAGCCTCTGATTTCAATGGTTTACCCGTTAAGGCCACAGCCCTAGGGGTGATTGAACGGTCCCATCAGGTTATTCAGACCATAATTAGGGCAAGAAAACCAGCATTCTCGCTCACCTATCCCAAAATACTGGAAGTCTTCCTTCGATGAAGTCTGAACAAAATTTGGTCGTTACCCCTAAGAGTCAAGTTTTCCTGTCCTCTCTCCTGTCATAAAGGCGGCCTTCTGTGCCATTCTTCCATCAGGAGAGTTTCTAAGTTAGCGGCTTGTTCTGCCGTTCTCGTTCCTGATTCTCCATCAGGACTTGGTAAACCTCGGGCCATTTCTCCCTTCTTACACAGGGTAATCTATAGGGTGGTCCTCCGGCCTGTACCCTTCTTCCGAAAGTAGTTTCTGCCTTCCACATCAATGAGGACATCGTCCTCCCCTCTCTAGCTCATCCATTGGAAAGATCTCTCCACAAGCTGTACTTGGCCATGCCTATTCGAGTCTACCTCTCTAGGGCTGCCTCCCTGCGGCAGTCTGATTCCCTGTTCGTCATCTATGAGGGTCGTCGCTAGGGACTCCCAGCCGCTAATTCCACCATCACTCGTTAGGCTCGTTCAGCGATTCTGGAAGCATACCGAACTCAGGACAAACAGCCTCCCCCCGGGGTGAGAGCTCACTCTACCCGGCCGGGGTGCTTCCTGGACCGTTCGTCACCAAGCTTCGGCTAAGCAAAAAACAAAGCCGCAACCTGGTCGTCCCTTCACACCTTTGTGAAGTCCTACAAGGTGAATACTCACGCCTCTCCGAATGCAGGCCTGGGTAGGAAGATACCGCAGGCGGTGGTTTTCCCACGGCTGACCGAAGTCCTTCTTCCTCTACTATACCTATTTTCCCACCCTTGGGACTGCTTTTGGACGTCCCATGGTAACCTGTGTCCCCCAAATGAAGCGATAAAGAAAGTAGAATTTTTGGAACTTACCGTAAAATCTTTCTTGGAGTCTTCATTGGGGGACACAGCACATTCCCTTAATTTGTACCGTGTTGACCTTTAGGCCGTTGTTTGAGTTGGTACATAGGTTGAATCCCTTTATCGTTATACTTGCTCCTACTACTGTTTTTCACCAACTGAGTTGCTTTGTGCCTGTCGGTGGGTGTATACTGCTGAGAAGGAGCCATCCTTTTCCTTATTTGCATAGTGTCAGCCTCCTAGTAACAGCAACATACACCCATGGTAACCTGTGTCCCCCAATGAAGACTCCAAGAAAGATTTTACGGTAAGTACCAAAAATCCTACTATGTCACAATGACGTGTGTATGTGTGTGTATATGTATTATGTGTATGTATGTATGTATGTATATATATATATTTCAGCAGCAGATGGAAGGAAGGGAGACACATTCATTACCAGTGGGTAGGCGGAGCCCACACAGGATAGAACACCTCAGATTACAAAAGAGTGTTGACCGGCCCCTCCAGCTTGGGCTCCTCCTACTCCAACTCTCCAGTCTAAAATTTGAGGTCACAGAGGATAGTCGCTGCTGGAGCAGCTCCTTAGAAATTTTTTTTATTTTAATCGGACAGAGACTTGGACCCCCGTGGTCTAGAGGTCTCAGGGGTCTCAGCGCTGCTGGACCCCCACCTCTCCCTTGGCGGATCTGTATTACCCTTTAAGGAGGTCCCTGCAGAACCCTGCCGGCCCTGGGGGATGAGGATTGCTTCCCTGGCGGGGACGCAAACCGCGCTTCTGGGGTCACTGCGTTCCCCGCCCTGGGGGGAAGCTGCGGGCACAGCGCCAAAAATCCCTGGGGGTCCCTGTGGCGCTCAGCTGGGTGAGTACTCAACATTTTAATGTGTTTGAGTGCTTCAGCGGCTGCTGCGGCAGCCGCTGCTACATGTATTCAGTGTAGTGATTGTGTACTTTTGTCCGCAGGTGGATGCCTGCAGGACATGAGAGCGGAGTGAGTCGCGCGCTTTTTTTGAAACCGCAGGGGGCGTGGCTTCGCACTTTCCCGTTTTTTCGCGGGCAGGAAGCGCTCTGAGCGCGCGCTTTACCCTGCTTTTTCTCTTCCGGCTTCTCTTCTCTAGCGCGGCGGCCATTACTGACGGCCTCCTCGGGCTCCTCACTCTCCGCTCCCCCCGACCGACCGAAAGGAACAAGGACACTGCACTGCGGCCAGCTGGGTGAGTCGCTTCTACCTGTCAGGGCAGAAGCTTGACCCCCTCACCCCCACAGCGCAGGGCACCTTTCTGGAGGTACTGTCACACTGAACGCTCCCGCTAACGATCACGATAACGACGCATACTAATGCGATCGTTTTTTGTGATCATTTTAATGTCGCTAGTAGCTGCCACAGTGGGCGATCTCATTGACGACGCATAAGTGGTTAGCGATCTCCTTAGCGACTTTGGCGGTCATTGCGATGTACAAATCAGCGCAATATGTTAGCGATCTCGTTGGCGTTCTTGTTTAGTGTGGCATACCCTTGAGGCACTGTCCTGCAGCTGCTACCTCATAAGAGGCACCTGGGGCTCGCACACCCTTTTCATTAAACAAGGGTTGTGGGGAGTCTGCAACATTAACCCCTTCTCAGGCGGTTAACCCTTAATTGGGGGACAGCTGGGGTGGCTCTCTCTTTAAGAGCTTTAACCCTTCAGCATTCGTTTTGCCTTTAAGAAACCACACTGTTTCTAGTAACTGACAGGTTTAACCTGCCATATACTGTGTGAGGGCATGTCAGATCAGGGTCCAGAAGGTGCGGACCGTCACCCAGATCCGCTACAGGATCAGTCTCGCGTATCTGACACGCAGACCTCGACGGCGTCAAGCGCAGCGGTCGGAGGTTTCAGTGATGTCAAAATGGAGGCCCTCACTCGTTCTATTGATGGCCTGTCTGACCTTCTAGGTTATTGGGTGTCAGCTAGATCCTCTCATGGCAGGAAGCGACACAGGCCAGTGCCTTCCTTCCCGCATAGCGACTCGGAGATCTCGGGCATGGAGGGTTCCCCTTCAAGCTCAGATGGGGAGATGTCCGATTCAGATAAGGAGGATCGGCAGGGACACTCTGCCTCTCTTTTGGGCCGTGCAGAGGCTTTTATTGGAGCCATGAGGGAGGCGTTACAGTTACCGGAGGAGGTAACTAGACGTCCTGGTAAGTCGGCCCGGATGTTTCAGGAGTCGCATAGGTCGCGATCAACATTACCATCTCTGGATGAGCTTAATGGGGCAGTGGAGAAGGAACGCCTGTGTCCAGGTAAATGTTTTCAGGGGACACGGTTTTTTGAGACGCTGTATCCGTGTACGACGGAGTTGATTGATAATTGGATTCCTTCTCCTGAAGTGGATGTCCCTTTATCCCAGCTTAGCAAATCCTCACTACTTCCTGTTAAAGGGAAGGCGAGTCTGCAGGATCCGCTGGACAGAAAGACGGAAATGGCAGCGAAATCCATCTACGAGGCCGCGGGTCATGGATTCAGAGCAGTACTAGGGTCCATGTGTGCTTGTAAAGCTTCCCTGAGCTGGTTAGACCGTCTACGGACGGCGTGGCAAGATGGATCCCCACTATCCGAGGTAGATGAGCTTTTCAAGTTGTTGGAGGATGCAGCCCGATATGCCAGTGATGCAGGTTTGGATACTGCGTCACTGCTGTCCAGGGCGCAATCCTCGGCGGTCACAGTCAGAAGAGCACTGTGGCTTAGACAGTGGACCGGGGACGCGGTTTCCAGCAGCGCCTCCACTTCCACTCCCTCTTCGCCCGGACCTGTTAACCCAAGGGCCCGTTCGTCACCCGGACCTGAAGTCTCTGCGTTTGATGGCGTGGCTCTTGAGACCGAAATCTTGATCCGTCAAGGTTTTTCAGCCGAAGTCATTGCCACTCTGCGAGCTGCCAGAGGTCCGGCTACTACTAGGATTTATCACAAGACTTGGGAAGCCTTCTTTTCGTGGTGTTCGGGTTCTTCTAGGAACCCGAGGATTTTTTCCATTCCCAATTTGTTGGCCTTTTTGCAGTACGGCCTGGACACGGGTTTGGCAGTTAGCACTCTGAAGGGGCAGGTTTCTGCTCTGTCCTTGCTGTTTCGGAAGGCTATCGCCTCGCGTAGGGACGTACGTTCCTTTTTTCGCGGGGTAACCCGTCAGTTTCCGCCGCGGAAGGCGCTTGTGTCTCCTTGGCGGCTCAATCTTGTCTTGGAGGCTCTTCAACATGGGCCTTTTGAGCCTATGGACTCTGTTAGCCTTTCCTTGCTCTCTTGGAAGGTTGCCTTCCTAGTGGCGGTCACTTCTTTTGAGAAGGGTTTCTGAGTTGGCGGCTCTTTCTTGTTCGCCTCCTTTTCTGGAGTTTCACCCGGATCGCGTAGTGCTTCGCACTCGGGGCGACTTTCTACCTAAGGTGGTGTCACAATTTCATGTTAATCAGGATATTGTGTTGCCCTCGCTTTGTCCGGAGCGGAGGAATGCGAAGGAACGGGCCTTGCACACATTGGATTTAGTGCGGGCTTTGAAGTTCTATTTGTCTATTACTCAAAGTTTTCGGAAGTCGGATTCTCTGTTTGTGATTCCAGCAGGTCGTCGACGTGGGCAACGAGCTTCCAAGGATTCTATAGCTCGTTGGATTCGGTCGGCCATTTTAGAGGCTTACCGACTTAAGGGCGAACCTTGCCCGATTAAGATTCGAGCTCACTCCACGAGGGCTGTGGGTTCATCGTGGGCCTTTCATCAAGGGGCCTCGGCAGCTCAGCTCTGCCGGGCTGCGACCTGGCGTTCCGTCCACACATTTACGAAATTTTATAAGGTGGACGTCAGTGCTTCCGCTGATGCGGCCTTAGGACGTAGGGTCCTGCAGGCGGCTGTAGTTTAAAGTTCTTGTGAACTTGTATTTAGCGCTAGTTGCGCATTTATTTAAGTTGTTGGGAATCTGCCTCTGTTGGTTTTTTGCCCACCCTTAATTTCTGGACTGCTTTGGGACGTCCCACTGGTAATGAATGTGTCTCCCTTCCTTCCATCTGCTGCTGAAATACGGATTTTGGTAAGACCTTACCTGTAAAATCCTTTTCAGCGAAGGAAGGAAGGGAGACACAGATCCCTCCCATGGCAGAAGTGTGTTGTTGTGTTTTCAGATGCGGCGTGACCCTTCTCTGATAGCGATTATCTGGGCTGAGGTCGGCGCGCTAAGGCTCTTTTCCAGCATTGCCAGCTCATCGCAGTAGTCAGGTTCAGTGAGTAGTACCTGGGACTGTGTGGTTTTTTCTGTTATATACATAACCTATCTTTTTGTTTTTTCTCTGAAGTTCTTCAGAAGGGGTTATGTTGCTCCGCTGGTGATTTTTGCTCTTCCTTAGCTTGTGTACGGACTGGAGAGTTGGAGTAGGAGGAGCCCAAGCTGGAGGGGCCGGTCAACACTCTTTTGTAATCTGAGGTGTTCTATCCTGTGTGAGCTCCGCCTACCCACTGGTAATGAATATGTCTCCCTTCCTTCCTTCGCTGAAAAGGATTTTACAGGTAAGGTCTTACCAAAATCCGTATATTTATATATGTATGTATTCTATGTGTATATATCTATTCTTTCTTTTGTGATGTAAAAACTGTCATTGGGATCCATTATATGTCGGTTTTGCAAGCTGGCGAGAAATTCTCACCGTACGGATGACATACGGATGCTTACATGCGCAAAATACGCAGCCACACCTTGACAACGGATGAAATACGGATAAATGTGCTGGCAACATTTCTGCGTAATACGGCCGTACAATACGATCCGTTTTTTTTTTCTACGGTGAGTGTGACGCCGGCCTAAGAGAGAGAATTAGGTGATGCTAAATTGAAGAAACTCCACATCTTCACCTACTAGACCTTGACTACTCCTCCGTACTGCTAAAGCCATCTCCTGGCTTCCACTTCCAGCAGGGTCTGTCAGGTGACTGCAGCCAATCAGCAGTCATGGTCTCCCAACGGTTCCTTCTGGCAAAGGAAGAAGACTGGTGGGGGACACCAGGCAGCACCTACTGTATCACATGCAATGGGACTTGTCATAATGGAGGCCATTATTGACAGAATCAGTGGACAATATGATCATAGCCCTTGTACATTACCAAAATTACCCATCACTGAGCACTCATCCATTGGGAGCTGAATTTTTCTCTGGTATGTCCCCTTATGCCCAAACTGCAATTTTAGGAACTTCTCCTGATGCTCGTCTATTAAGTGCAATTATAGAATGATTAACTCCCCTATTTCTGGTTTTACAAGGCAATGAAAGGTGAAAAGGGCATTGGCGGGACTGTAACAACAGCAGATGGCCTTGGGGAGGAACTCACAGACGAAACCTTCAGTAAGTACACATGCAATAATGAGATATGTATATCTGAGCCAGGCCTCTACTATGTAGAGCTTAGAAGTATATGTTGGGACACAGGGCTCGATTCTTCAAAGCTTTCTCTCCAGAATTCTGTCATAAAAGCTTTGCAGAATTACAAAACTCCAGCCTTGTTCATTAGATGTTGATTTCTATTGCGGGGATTTTCCCTGGACAAGTAACTTGCTGCTGATAACTCGTCCACTTCAGCCAGCGTACAGATGCACATTACAGCTGCTGCGGCTAAAAAATTGGAGCAATACTCCAAGGTCCTGGATGCTTCGCATGGTTCCATGCCGGACCTCTCTCTGCCTGCAGACTATGAATTCTTATCGTCTTCTCAACCTTATTCTCCTCAAAGATCCTTTTGCTCTTCAAATATTGCCCAGATTTTGTCAGCCATCAACCACTGTCAAGCCATGTTGGTAACTAAAGTGGACGAACTCCGGCAGGATTTGTGATCCTGAAACATGACTTGTAGAAAATTAGAGAGCACGCATCAGAGGCGGAGCACAGAATCTCGGATGTAAAGGACACGCGGAGGCCTATTCTGTCTCAGATTGCAGAGTTAAAGAAACTAAACAATGCTTATAGTGAAAGAGCGGAAGATTTTGTAAATCGTCTCAGAAGAAATAACATCAGAATATTGGGCCTGCTGGAGAAACTAAAGGGGCTGATGCCATATCATTAATTGAAAACTGGTTGAAAGATCTGCTGGGTGCAGAAGTCTACTTACTGCTCTATACCATCGAGTGAGTACGTAGAGATACCACATGAAGAGGCCCTCCTGGCAGGCCTTCTAGGCTATTATTGGCCCAATAATTGCATTACTGTGACAGAGATGCCATACTCAGGGCTATCTGCTGTAAGGGTGAAGTGCTGTCAGTAAGCAACGTACTCCCTGCAAAGCTGAGAGAAGTGGATGGGAAATTGACCCGTTTCTTCTCATTTCCTGCCAATGCGCCAGTGTGGGTTGAAGCTGCCCCTCGTATTTACGCGTATACGATTAATGAGATTTTCTGGGATTTTTATCAAGATTTGTACATTTCTAAATGTGATCATGTCTCCCAGTTTGTCAACTCCTTTCTATCCGATCTTCCCCTTTGGTGAGCTCCTTTTTGCACTCAATTTAGTCCTGTCGAAAAATTCTTCCATCCTGGTCTGAGCTACTTCTGTTTCTTCATGAATACTTTGAATTCCCTTGGGTGTTGTCCCCTAAATTGTGCCTGCTGGGGATTATAGATAAGCTTATTGATGGCTCCTACGATAGACTATTTTTTAGAATTCTGTTTTTCTGTGCTAGAAAAATAATGATGCCATGTAAATCCAGGTAAGTCCCCTATATGCTCCACTGGCTGCAATTAGTCAGTACATCTATTCCGCTATATATGGTCCACTCTACGAATAGGAGATGTGCTTATAAGCTTGATAAGGTATGGGACAGTGGATAATGATAGCATTCCCAGCAGAGCATTCTGTATATTTACTTCTATCATATGTCTTCATAAGATGTTAATCAATTATATATGTGGGAGGTGGAATGAGCATGCGGACCGGTATGATTGTGTGTTGTGTATGTATATGACTCTCGTTGTTAATTGTTATTATTTTCATTGTCTTTAAAAAGAAAAAGTGGAAAATAAAATGTTTTTTAAAAAAAAATGCCAGCAAGTGCATGGATCTGTGCAAGCCCCACTTTAGGATCTGCGTAACCACCTCAGACGCTGAATCCCTGCTGTTGTACCAAGAGTAACTTGGACCACCGCTGTGTGGGCAATCCTCTCCGTGACATTGCCTTGTGAAATCACACAAGCCATTCATATCCATTTTGGTAGATCATGCCCACATAACAGGAGATTGAACATGATTTGTGCGATGTTATTCCTGCCTCAATGTGTCCGTTTTCCTTTTTGTAGCAGGTCAGTTACCAGCTGGTTTAATAACTACAGATGGACAGCAGCCCAATGTTATGGTCTATACAACTTCATATCAACAGGTATGGCTCACGAGCTGCCCATAAAGCATTTTGACTTCTCTTTGCACTTGTGCATTTTATGGAAAAATTAATTTGGCATTTGATAAGTTATATGGAGATGCTGCTAACCACAAACTGATAAATGATTAAATTGTGGTACCGATCATTAGAATCAATAGAAGAATCAATGCTAGAATGAATCCA
The DNA here is from genome assembly GCA_033576555.1 of Oophaga sylvatica. Taxonomy (NCBI): domain Eukaryota; kingdom Metazoa; phylum Chordata; class Amphibia; order Anura; family Dendrobatidae; genus Oophaga; species Oophaga sylvatica. The sequence continues at coordinate 173,989,171 of JARQOD010000004.1, forward strand.
TATGTATTGCTTTGCTGTTTTTGTTGGAAGGTATAAGTAGTGGATAACAATGAGAAAAACTATTAGCACTACTCGTTCGGTGTCCTCTTTGGTAGCTAGACCAGGGCAAGGTCTAAAGTGCCTCCTACAATTCCTAGGCTCCTTTTACATATACCAAGATGTCACCGGCGCGGCTGCCGCAGTGTACTGAAGTGGACACTGGTCTAGGGTATTGCAAAGTTTTGGGCTCATCTCTAAATGTGGACTTTAAGTAATTGTTACATTATTTTACTACATATAACTGCACTTAGCAATGTACTCGTTTTTGTCGTTGATCACTAAACATTTACACTTGCTTTCTTTAACCACAGATATCCGGCGTTCAACAGATCCAGTTCTCCTGATTTTAAATCGCCTATACTATCTGCAAACATGAGTCAGGAAGAAAGCTATACATATGTGAATGCTACGTTGAATTGCAATGGAGTGAGAGGTTTTTTTTTTTCCATTTTAATTTAATTTTTGTATATTGAGTTGCTGTAATGTAGCTTCCTTGGGCATGTGATAGAGGTGATTAAACACCACCTTTTGTGGTTCCTTTTTCCCCCCTTTCATAGATTTTAAGTATTTGGTTTTAAAAACATTTAGAGGTGAGGTTTTGTTTTTGTACAAGAGTTGTTCTTCTGACTCCTGTATGCATTGTAAATTAATGGTTTATTACTGTCTGAGATTTGTAGACAGTTTCTTATTTTCATATTGAATCATGTAACTTCTTTTGTAAATCAAATAAAGAAAATTACATAACTTGTGTTATGAGTTTTTTTTTTTCTACTCTACTGTAAGGGTCTGACCAGCAGCACTAAATGACTGCCGCCCAGTAAATATTTGTCAATCAGCGGTCGTTTATTTTCTTATACATTTAGATCGTACTTCAGATGTGCAGCGAACAATCTGCAATCGATCATTCAGTACGCAGACTACCATTGTTCTCACAAGAAAATATCCCAGCAGCACATATTCATCATAGGGTAAGGGACATAAGATTATAATACCGCAGCATCAAGCGGTGGAATACTCTGAATAGCATACACATAGCAAAGAAAGGACTAGAGCAGCCATAAACCACAAATAAAGCTAAAACAAGAGTATTTATTAGAAAAAGTTAATTATCAATACATATGTGAAATTAAGGAGGATTACCAGGCAGAGAGCCACCAGACCAATCTGAACTATTAAGCAGTATATAACATATATAGTAAGGCTATACACCCAGTCACCATATATAATAAAGACCCAGTGGACCTAACATGACACAAGAGACCGGTTTATAGGTTGCCATGCTTACCCATAATGGAGGAGGAGAGGAAACTTGGTGTGACTCTGCCAGCACTATCCCGACGTGCGTTTCTCAAGGGAAGATGTTGATTGTTTAGATTCTATCTGATCTATATAGGGGTCTACAAGTGCCAAATTAGAAGCGGCACATGCTCTATGTTGCTTCCGCCATAACAGTATGACCGCCCACTGTCACCATAGCAGCGCACGCACGTTGGGCTAAAGGCCCAGTGACGTCAAATACCAGCACGCGTCACCTAACTGAAGACTGGACGGGATAGGAAGATGACAAAGCGCATGCGCACATTGGCGGCAATTTTAAAGAAGTCCGGTGGGAGTGGCCATTTGTAGGGCTATATCAAAATCCAATAGGAGCGAGATCTACAAGGAGGGGAGGCGGAGCGCAACAGTATCAAGAAATACAGAACCGAATAAAGTGCCGAGTGCGTGTGAGTTATGATGAAAAAATGAACAATTTGATTAGACAACCATCACATATAATGATAGTGAAGGAGTACTCAAATATGGTGAAATGTAACATGATTATATAGTAACAAAAACATATTGTAGACAAATATAAGATGACAATCCATAAAGTGCACAGTGACAATGTGAAATAAGTGATGCATATCTCTCCAGATACAGTCAGGGCCAGAAATATTTGGACAGTGACACAATTTTCGCGAGTTGGGCTCTGCATGCCACCACATTGGATTTGAAATGAAACCTCTACAACAGAATTCAAGTTCAGATTGTAACGTTTAATTTGAAGGGTTGAACAAAAATATGTGTTAGAAAATGTAGGAATTGTACACATTTCTTTACAAACACTCCACATTTTAGGAGGTCAAAAGTAATTGGACAAATAAACATAACCCAAACAAAATATTTTTATTTTCAATATTTTGTGGCGAATCCTTTGGAGGCAATCACTGCCTTAAGTCTGGAACCCATGGACATCACCAAACGCTGGGTTTCCTCCTTCTTTATGCTTTGCCAGGCCTTTACAGCCGCAGCCTTCAGGTCTTGCTTGTTTATGGGTCTTTCCCTCTTAAGTCTGGATTTCAGCAAGTGAAATGCATGCTCAATTGGGTTAAGATCTGGTGATTGACTTGGCCATTGAAGAATGTTCCACTTTTTTGCACTCATGAACTCCTGTGTAGCTTTGGCTGTATGCTTGGGGTCATTATCCATCTGTACTATGAAGCGCCGTCCAATCAAGTTTGCAGCATTTGGCTGAATCTGGGCTGAAAGTATATCCCGGTACACTTCAGAATTCATCCGGCTACTCTTGTCTGCTGTTATGTCATCAATAAACACAAGTGACCCAGTGCCATTGAAAGCCATGCATGCCCATGCCATCACGTTGCCTCCACCATGTTTTACAGAGGATGTGGTGTGCCTTGGATCATGTGCCGTTCCCTTTCTTCTCCAAACTTTTGGCTTCCCATCATTCTGGTACAGGTTGATCTTTGTCTCATCTGTCCATAGAATACTTTTCCAGAACTGAGCTGGCTTCTGGAGGTGTTTTTCAGCAAATTTAACTCTGGCCTGTCTATTTTTGGAATTGATGAATGGTTTGCATCTAGATGTGAACCCTTTGTATTTACTTTCATGGAGTCTTCTCTTTACTGTTGACTTAGAGACAGATACACCTACTTCACTGAGAGTGTTCTGGACTTCAGTTGATGTTGTGAACGGGTTCTTCTTCACCAAAGAAAGTATGCGGCGATCATCCACCACTGTTGTCTTCCATGGGCTCCCAGGTCTTTTTGGATTGATGAGTTCACCAGTGCTTTCTTTCTTTCTCAGGATGTACCAAATTGTAGATTTTGCCACTTCTAATGTTGTAGCAATTTCTTGGATGGGTTTTTTTCTGTTCTTGCAGCTTAAGGATGGCTTGTTTCACCTGCATGGAGAGCTCCTGTGACCGCATGTTTCCTTCACAGCAAAACCTTCCAAATGCAAACACCACACCTCAAATCAACTCCGGCCCTTTCATCTGCTTAATTGAGAATGACATAACAAAGGGATTGCCCACACCTGTCCATGAAATAGCCTTGGAGTCATTTGTCCAATTACTTTTGGTCCCTTTAAAAACAGGGTGGCACATGTTAAGGAGCTGAAACTCCTAAACCCTTCATCCAATTTTAATGTGGATACCCTCAAATGAAAGCTGAAAGTCTGGACTTCAACTGCATCTGAATTGTTTTGTTTCAAATTCATTGTGGTAATGTCTAGAACCAAAATTAGATAAATGTTGTCTCTGTCCAAATATATATGGACCTAACTGTATATACACTGGGTACAGAAAGTATTCAGACCCCTTTAAATTTTTCACTCAATACTGAGGAAAGGGTCTGAATACTTATGAACATGTGATATTTCAGTTTTTTTAATTTGCAAAAATTTCTACATTTCTGTTTTTTCTTTCAGTCAAGATGGGGTGCAAATTGTACATTAATGAGAAAAACCATGAAAACTTTTGAATTTACCAAATGGCTGCAATGAAATAAAGAGTGAAAAATTTAAAGGGGTCTGAATACTTTTTCCCTTCGCCATGACAGCACCGACGTGAGAGTATGGTATCTGCCCCCAGGAACAGGAAACCTGTAGCAGAGATAAAAGAAGGGGGGCGGTACCTCTCCCTCAGTTTTTGGTTTCCTGTTCCTGCAGGTGGATGCCTGTGGGGCAGTGTACCTGTGTGTGGGGAATCGTCCCCTGGATGGCCGGTCTGGAGACCGAGGTCCGAAGGGGAGGCATGCAGCTGAGCGCGGCGGCGCACGCTCTCCATCCCGGCTTCTTGGGGGCTGCCTGGCCGCGTCTCGCCCCCCGTGGACTCCCCGGCGGCCGCTCCGTGCAGGAGGCAGAGCCGGGGTAGGCGTGTCCACCACGACGCTGGTTCCGACTGAGTGGAGCGGCTTCCGGTCGCACCGGAAGTGACGCTACACGCCGGGAGAAGCGGTGTGCTGGACACTTCCGGGCGGAAGTTTGCTCCAGAGGCGCGCACACCTCTCTCCCCCCTAAACCCCCCCTCGCATACATAGCCTGCCGGAGGCAGGAGACTGGCGTCCGTTGCAAAAACGCTTCACAGCGATGGAAGGAGCAGAGGATCCCGTGCCAGAGGAGGGAGGCCAGCAGACTGCTGTGGTACCAGGGGGTCGGTGGGTGAGTGCCTTTGTAAGGCGAAGAAACATATAGTGATGGCCTTTCATCCTGTCCCCTCTCCCTAGGGTAGGAAAGCTGCAGCCAAACAAAAAAACAAAGCATGTGCTTTGTGTAAAAAAACTCTTCCCAAAGATTACAGTAAAGGGTTATGCCGCTCATGTGTACAGAAAACGATAGCGGAGGAATCGCCGTCCCTATTTGAGGATATTAGAGCCGTTATTCGTCAGGAAGTGAAAACAACGGTTAAGGAGGAGTTGAAACAGCACACGCCAGTTAGTTCAAGCCACCCCCTCCCCCCTCCTACGGAACAAAGTGACGTAGAATCGGATGGCGAACCGACGGAGATAAAAAAATCGGAAAGCTCAGACCAAAATTCCTCGGACGAGGAATATGGCCGCCCATATGTCTTGTCTGAAGACGTAGGAAAATTGTTAAAATTAATTAGATCTACCATGGGGGTTGAGACGCCAAAAGAGCGTCTTTCAGTACATGACTCCATGTTCAGCAATCTAGAAGGGAAAAAACGTAAAGTTTTTCCCTTTCATGAAAATCTATTAAAAATGATTAAAAAAGAGTGGAAGAAACCCAACAAGAAAATGTCTGTGCCACAAGCATTAAAACGGAAATATCCGTTTGATGAGGAAATATGTGGGGAATGGGAAAAAGCCCCTAAGCTAGATGCCGCCATTGCTAGTACGTCTAAAGGTATAGCATTACCATTCGAGGACATGGGGGCCTTGAGAGACCCCCTCGATAAAAAAGCGGATGCTTTTTTAAAATCTGCCTGGGAAGCATCGGCCTGGTCAATCAAACCGGGCGTAGCCGCCACTTGCACCGCTAGGGCCATGGTCAAATGGTTGGAAGAACTCAGTGAACAGATAAAGAATAAATGCCCAAGAGAAGAGTTATTGGACGTAATACCGTCACTACAAAAAGCGGCAGGTTTCCTAGCAGATGCAGCGGTGGATTCAGTGCGAGGTGCCGCCCGCGCATGCGCTCTCTCTAACTCAGGTCGCAGGGCATTATGGCTTAAAAATTGGGCGGCGGACTTCCAGTCGAAGGTAAAACTCTGCGCAATCCCCTGTGAGGGACAATACTTGTTTGGAAAAGCATTGGACGAAATATTGGAGAAAGCATCGGATAAGAAGAAACGATTCCCGCTACCATCTTTTTCAAGGCGACGTTGGAATGATGCTCGCTCGTCCTTTCGTGGAGCAAGGAATCGAGGGGCAGGAGTCGGCCAGATGAGAGGTCTATCCGAGGCAGGCATTGGGGAGAGAGAAGGGAGAAAGGATTTCTCTTCAAAGGCCCCACCAGATCAGATACTAAACGTCAATGACGCCAAGTCTCCGGTGGGAGGAAGACTGAAGAAATTTGTACGTCAGTGGGAAACATTGCCCGCTTCACGGTGGGTAACCAATTTACTATCCGAAGGTCTACGACTAAATTTTCTCAATCTCCCGCCACAGCGAATAAAGATAACTCAAGTCGCCAAGAAGAACCAAGCCACAATGGAAAAAGAAATCACCCTCCTTATGGGAAAGAAGGTGTTAGTGGAAGTGCCAACTCACCAAGTAGGAGAAGGGTTCTACAGTACCCTGTTTCTTACTCCAAAACCAGACGGCTCCTTGAGGGTAATATTCAACTTGAAAGCGTTAAATCGATACATCCGAGTGGAAAAATTCAAAATGGAAACGTTAAGATCAACAGTGAAGTTGCTAGAACCGGGCTGCTACATGGCCGTGATCGATCTGACAGATGCATACTACCATGTACCGATCTGGGAAGAACATCAAAAATACCTAAGATTGTTAGTACAGATTGCACAGGGCCCTACGCATCTGCAGTACCAATGTCTTCCCTTCGGGATTTCGGTGGCACCCCGTATCTTCACGAAATTAATTTCAGAAGTGGCATCTTTTGTAAGGAAAGAAGACATATTACTGGTGCCCTATTTGGACGACTTCCTAGTAATAGCAAACACCGAAGGAGAATGCAGGAAGGCAACCACAAGGATGCTAGAAATCCTAACCAGTTTAGGCTGGATAATAAACGGAAAAAAATCGAAACTAATCCCAACCAGAAAACAAGAATTCTTGGGAATAGAGTTAGATTCCTGCAATCAACAATGTGTCCTCCCGGACAGGAAAGTAGACTCCATTCAAAGCAAAATACAACAATTAAGATCGAACAGGACTATAACAGTCCGACAAGCAATGTCGTTGTTGGGAACATTAACAGCAACAATACCAGCGGTCCAGTGGGCACAAAGCCACACAAGAGACCTGCAAGAACAAATATTAGCCGAACAGGCAAAAGATCCGACCAGCCTAAATCGGCGATTCACCCTAACGCCACAGGTCCTCGACTCATTGCAATGGTGGCTAAAAACCGAAAACCTCAAAAAAGCTGTACCCTGGTCAATTCACAATCAGATAATATTGACTACGGATGCAAGTCCCTCGGGATGGGGAGCACATTTAATAGGACGGCTTGTACAAGGCCTATGGGAACCCTCAATGAAGGAAACATCCTCCAATTTGAAAGAACTAACAGCAGTGAGACTAGCGCTATACCAACTAAGAAAAGAGGTACAAGGAAGACATGTCACAATATTATCCGACAACAACACGACAGTAGCCTACATAAATCGACAAGGAGGTACAAGATCACCATCCTTGATGGCGGAGGCAAGAGAGCTGTTTGCATGGGCGGAAAACAACCTGTTATCCCTGTCGAGCACACATTTGAAAGGGACAGAAAATACGGTGGCGGATTTCCTAAGTCGGCATGTACTGCACCAGGGAGAATGGTCCCTAAATCAGGACATATTTGGAAAAATTTGCGCCAGCTGGGGCAGACCAGAAGTGGACCTGTTTGCTACAAAACAAAATCGGAAAGTAAACAGATTTTACTCCCTAAACCCGAGAGAACAACCAGAAGGAGTAGATGCACTACTACACCGCTGGAAATTCAAACTGGCATATGCCTTTCCACCAGTTCCTCTAATACCAATAGTCCTGAGAAAAATACGAGAGGACAAGAGCCGTGTAATCCTTATAGCGCCCTTCTGGCCAAAGAGAGCGTGGTTCACATGGCTCACACGCATGTCTGCCTCGGACCCATGGATCCTACCCGATGTTCCCAATCTACTACACCAGGGACCAGTGGAGCATCCTCAGGTGCACAATCTACACCTCACTGCCTGGAACCTGAGAGGGTGACTCCTATTAGCCAAAGGGTTCTCAGGGCCCTTGGTGACTACCTTGCTCACTAGTAGGAAAAAAGTCACCTCAGCCAAACATTATAAAATCTGGCAAAAATTCTTGGACTTCTCAGGTCGGAGGCTTTCGGGGACAGTCCAGATGGTCCCGATGACGGAAATCCTGGAATTTCTACAAAAGGGCCTGGAAAAAGGATTGTCCACAAGCACTCTAAGGCCGGTGTCACACACAACCACAAAAAATCGGTCCGTTTTAGACGGTCGACAATCGGATCAAAATAAAAACATCACACATCCTTCTGGCATCGATTTTCCTTCAAAGATGCGATTTAATCGCATGTGTGTGAACCTTGTAACATCCGATTTTCATCCGACTTGCGAGATTTTCTCGCAGGCTTGCAAAACTGACATATAATGGATCCAAAAGAATAGTATTTAAATGCCAAAAGAAAGAATAGATATATACACATAGAGCACATATATATATATATATATATATATATATATATATATATATATATATATATATATACATGTCATTGTGACATATATATATATATATATATATTAATATATATACATATATTTATAATTCTTACACTTCTACATACTGTTATAGCCGCTAATTCAATTGCCGGCTTCAGTGAAATCACAGAAGCCGACATGAAATGATACATTGTTTCCACACATTTAACCATGTAATTTCATGTATTTTTATATATTTTTGAAACATACAATTACATGAGTATATGTGTGCTAAATTTCAGACATGTAGGGGTTAATTAAAGGTGTAAATTCGTTGAAAAAAAATGCGTGGGCTCCCGCTGTATTTTCTCCACCAGACAGACAAAGCAAAGCGAGTGGGGGCAGATAATAATAGCCTAGGGAGGGTACATTTTTTTGTGCCCCCCCTGGCTACTAACATCTGCCCCCAGACACCCCAGAAAGGGCAAATCTATAATTAGATTCGCCCTTTCTGGCACTTTGCCCGTCTATTCCCATTGCCCTGTAGCGGTGGCGAATGGGTTAATAAGGGGTTAAAATGACCTTGCAATTGAAAGGTCACTTTAAGCCAGGTTAATAATTGATAGCTGTCAATTAGACAACTATCAATTATTAATCCTATTGTATGAAAGAAAAATCAAACACACACAGTTTAATAAAAAATAAGTTTAATGAAATAATCACACAGTTTTTGACCATATTTTATTTTCCTGCTAAAACCATTTCCTGTAATAAAAATAAAATAAAAAGCAAAATTATACTTACCAATCCGATGTACAGTCAGGTCCCACGGTGTAATCCATCAGAAAGGGTTAACAGGTTACAGGTCGCAGAGAGCTAATAATGCTGTCTCAGACCTGTATTCCCCTAATAAGTTAGGTGAGTTCACGGTCGGAACGCTGCGTGTTTGGTGTGCGCTGCGCAGCCAACCGCAGCGTCAAGTACAGCATAGTGGAGGATTTCAAGAATCGTCTCCACTATGTACAATACGCAGTGGCAAACTGCGAACGATGCGCGCGTCTTTTGCGACATGTCTCGCGTATTGCTGCGGTCTCGCAACAGAATTACAAGGGCTATGTAGCTGCGCTTTTCGGTGTCGGGTTGAACACCTCGGAAAGATGCGCGTCAGAAAGGGCGGGCTTGACGGAGCGAATTCCATCGTCAAAGCGCATGTTCCGACTGAACATAGCTAGGTGAATTTCACTCAGGAAACCTGCGTGTTGCCTGTGCGTGGCCAGCGCAACCCAGCGTCAGATGTTAAGCATAGTGAGGATTCAAGATCCTTCAATGTACAACGCAGTGGCAACTCGTAAAGGGACGCGGCTTTCAGACGCACGCAGTCCTCGCGTATTGCGCGACGTGCTCGCCGCAACATATAAACAGCTATGAAGCTGCGCTCTTTCGGATGTTCCGAGTGTCTAACCTCGAAGATCCGTGTCAGAAGGGCGGCTTGACGCGATTCCGCCCGTAAAGCGCTATGGTCCGACCCTGAACCATAGTACTCTCCACGAAGGAGAGAATGATTATGAGGCTTAAATTTTGCAATTAACTGTGACTGACCTAGGAGTGAATCATTACTCATTCAGATACATCTCTCCTTCGCAGAAGACTTATTCATTATGAGCTGAGCTGAGCACCAGGACATGTGCTCCAGTTCCTGGGGATTAGCTGGACGCATCGGGAATAGTAGATAAGTGATTTCATTTGGACGTTGACGATAAGTAAAATAAATGGTCAAAAAAATGTGTTTTTATTTCATTAAAATTATTTATTCTTAAAGTGTGTGTGTTTTTTTATTTACTTCAATAGGATTAATAATTGATAGTTGTCTAATTGACAGCTATCAATTATTAACCTGCCTTAAGGTCACCTTTCAATTGCAAGGTGACAATAAGGTGAGATTAACCCATTCGCCACCGCTACAGGGCAATGGGAATAGACGGGCAAAGTGCCAGAAAGGGCGAATCTAATTATAGATTTGCCCTTTCTGGGGTGTCTGGGGGCAGATGTTAGTAGCCAGGGGGGGCACAAAAAAAATGCACCCTCCCTGGGCTATTATTATCTGCCCCCACTCGCTTTGCTTTGTCTGTCTGGTGGAGAAAATACAGCGGGAGCCCACGCATTTTTTTTCAACGAAATTACACCTTTAATTAACCCCTACATGTCTGAAATTTTGCACAAATACACTCATGTAATTGTATGTTTCAAACATATATAAAAATACATGAAATTACATGGTTAAATGTGTGGAAACAATGTATCATTTCATGTCGGCTTCTGTGATTTCACAAAACCCGGCAATTGAATTAGCGGCTATTACAGTATGTAGAAGTCTAGGAACTATAAATATATGTATATGTACATGTCACAATGACATGTTGTATATATATATATATATATGTATTAATATTATGTATATCTATTCTTTCTAGTCTTTATTAAAGCTGTCAGTGTGATTTTACAGTATAGCCGGGGATGAATTGCCGGCTTTTCTAAAGGACACCGATGCGATTTCATCGCAAGTCACACAGTGCGGTCCGTTTGTAATCAGATTTTTCATCGCTCCCATAGACTTGCATTGGCGATAGTCGACCCACAATCGGTGACAATCGCAGCATGCTGCGATTGTACACGGACGTTTAAAACGGACCACAAAAAATCTGATACTGGGAGCTGCTCCATAGATTAACATAGGTCCGACTGCAATGCGATATTTCATCGCATTGCAGTCGTCCGATTTTGTCGCCAGTGTGACTCCGGCCTAAAGGTGCATGTCTCGGCACTAGGTGCGCTATTTGACAAAAAACTGGCTGACCACCCATGGATCTATAGATTCATTCGGGCCTCCTTTACAGCCAGACCCTTGAAAATTGTTCCTAAGCTCCCTGGGATCTAAATTTAGTGTTAAATGCGTTAACTACGGCCCCATTTGAGCCAATCTCATCTATTTCAATAAAGGCTCTGACACTAAAAACAGTGCTCTTGGTTGCCCTAACGTCAGCTCGGCGAGTCAGCGAGCTGCAAGCTATTTCTATAAATTCTCCATATACTACCTTTATGGATGACAGAGTGGTCATAAGAACTGACCCAGCCTTCCTTCCGAAGGTTAATACAAAATTTCATAGGGACCAAGAGATAATTTTGCCCTCGTTTTGTGCTAACCCAAAATCCCAGGGAGAGCAAACCTTTCATTGTTTGGATGTAAGACGTTGCCTACTTCAATATATAGAAGTTTCGAAATCTTGGCGACAGTCTTCAGCCCTTTTTGTCTCCTTCCAGGGGACAAACAGGGGTAAAAAAGCTTCAAAAGCTACAATTGCACGGTGGCTACGCATGGCTATCTCACTTTCTTATTCTTCGTCAGGTCAGACTCCCCCACTGGGTGTAAAGGCTCACTCCACAAGGGCTATTGCGACATCTTGGGCCGAACGGGCAAATGCGTCAATAGAGCAGATTTGCAGGGCAGCGGTGTGGTCGTCACCATCCACCTTTTTCCGTCATTATAGGCTAGATTTAAGTTCTTCGAATTTAGCCTTTGGTAGAAAGGTGTTATCTGCTGTTGTCCCACCCTAGGAGGCTCTTCTATTTCTTCCTCTCACGTCGGTGCTGTCATGGCGAAGGGAAAAAATGATAATTACGTACCGGTAATTTGATTTTTGAGAGCCATGACAGCACCGTATTAATTCCCGCCCTATCTTGGTGATGGTTGTGTGACTCACAAAAAAAAAATATATATATATATAAAAATGCATGTATAAATTAAAATATAAAGAAGGTAAATGTCGTAAATATGCTAGTATATGTGTATATATAACGACTAATTTTGGCGGTTACCTTGCATACTCTGAAACAAACTGAGGGAGAGGTACCGCCCCCCTTCTTTTATCTCTGCTACAGGTTTCCTGTTCCTGGGGGCGGATACCATACTCTCACGTCGGTGCTGTCATGGCTCTCAAAAATCAAATTACCGGTACGTAATTATCATTTTCCGAACCCACTGTATAAGCCCCCTTCCTGGTATATATGTCCCCATCCTGGTTTACATGGTCGCCAATCCTAGTGTATGTGTCCCCGTCCTGCCCCTAATGCATAATTAAAAACAAAAACATTCTACTCACCTTTCCTCTGCTTCCACCTCGCCCAGTGTCTTTTGTAGCCACCGCACAGCCGGCAGCTGACATCAGAGTGTGCGACATTGTCATGCTCCGCTCCCTGTGGCTGCACCTCCGACATCAGCTCACAACCACTGTGCCGGCAGCATGTATCACAGTGCAGGGACCCGACAGGTCTCTGCAACACAATGCATGGCATCTGGATCTGCGTCTTCAGTGAGGAGGCAGATCCAGCAGAAGCAGGCAGCTGTGCCTGGTCGTGGCCTTTGATCCCTGCAACCACAGTCGTTACACCTCTGTTTTTTTCTGTTAGTGAACCAGTGGTGTTACCAATGTGTGTTCCCCTCACCCTGTGTTGTCTGAGTGGTGTTCTACCCACAGGGATCGAGTGTGGGCGTTCAGTAGATGAGCCCTGGTTCTTGCGGGATCTCGAATGACAGCCAGGCCAGCTATCCCTTACCTATAATTCTATATTATTCTCCTGCCCTGCAGAGCATTTCACCTATAATTCTATATTCTCCTGCCCTGCAGAGCATCTCATGTATACCTGCATACTATCTCCCTGTCCTGCAAATAATTTAACCTATAGATCTTTGCTATTCTCTGTCCTATTCTCTGTCCTGCAGAGCATCTCACCTATAACTCTCTACTGTTTTCCTGTGGGTATTCATGTCTGTGGGCACTTTTCACATATCACGTGAACATGCTCATCTTGCACCTCAAATATCATAGATCTGAAACTTTGTGATGCTGCAATTGGCAATTTTCCTGTGGCCATTTTTCTGGTCAACCCGTCCTTTTCATCTCTGCTCTTTCATGACAATTTATAATCAATTTCCTCATTCTTCGCAGCAATTGTGTATCCCTCCGAGACTCCTCTGCCTATATTTATTCCTCTTAAACTTTATTACCTCTGGTTGAAGATACATTTTTATCTTCATTCCACCCTATTAGGCCGGGATCACACATGCGAGGAACACGGCTGAGTCTCGCATGTTAATAGCCGGCACTGCCGCCAGCACTCGGATCGGAGCGTGCGGCCGCATAGCAGTACATGGAGCCTCATGCTCCGCTCCTGACTGCCGGCGGCAGTGCCGGCTATTAACATGCGAGACTCGGCCGTATTCCTCGCATGTGTGATCCCGGCCTTATCCTCGTCTCCTTCGCTTATATCTCCTTTCCTCTAGTTCTATGACTCCAATACTCCCCTTATACTCCCTTTCCCTCTTTTCTTTGTACTTGCTATATTTTGTGCAATGTTTAACATTTTTTTATTTCTTTATTTTTTTCTTCATTGCATGTATTTGACTGTACTTTATGGTCGCAGGATCTATTTGTCTGATATGCGATTTTGGAATGTCATGTGTATTTCTTTATTATAATTCAGATTACTGGTTGTATATGCACTAGAGTTGTTGTATTATATTGATTCATGTTTTTTTTATTTTTCAGCGACTCTATGAGTAGGGTCGAAACGTCATATATTTTCAGTCGCTTTTGCTATTGTTTATTTGATTCTGCTCCCAATCAATAGAACACTTTTTTGCAAATTGATCTATTAGAGTATGCGGTGAATATTATCTACTTGATTTAAGGGACTTTTCACAGTCCGTTATACCAGCACCTCATATTATCAAGACAGAGTGCACACTAATTTAAACCCCTCCTTTTAATGTGGGCATAACAATACTCAGGCAACACAGGGTGAGGGTAAAACAGTGTGCCAATGCTTTATTGAAACAGGCCGATAACGCGTAGAACAGTCCCAGCAAAATACCCCAAGATGGTGGACATTAGGGTCTTACCCTTTCCACTGACTCGCCGGGATAATATCAGCTGTTACTTCTGAGCTTCCAGTTCGACTACCACACCTGTGGCACACACACAGAGGGAGGAAATGACAAGCATAGGAAGATGACAGTCCATTCAGATACAAGGGCCAGTTGACCGGAGGGTCACAACCTGAATTCATCTTCCAGGGTCGATTACCCCATATGTGGCATGAACACAGAGAGGAGGTAAAGACAAGCTTAGGAAGATGACAGTCCATTGAAGTACAAGGCCAGTTGACCTTAGAGTCACAACTTGGCTTCTCCGAACATCTCCGTGGAGCCAGGCGACCGGCAGGTCCCAATCCTGGCTTTCTCTAAATGTGGTCAATGGAGTAGATCTGTATTCTTCCAACAGGGGCCAAAGTCCCCTAAGCCAGCATCCCGTAGAATATTGAATCTGTGTTACTAGTGATGGAACCATGATGTATTGGCTGCTGTCCTGTCTCTGAATGTCTTGATGTCTTGGCTGACTCTGTCTCACAGAGGCATATCACCTCTTTTTTATGTTTAACAAGTGTCCTTCAATCCAGCATCACAAATAAGGGGAAGAATGGTGACGACCAAGTCACATTGTTTGATTATGTAATCTATTTGCATAAATTTTCCTCCACTGTTTTAAAAATCAACAAACTATCTGGCCTAGAGGGTAAAGTCGATTATCATAGTTTGACTGACTGTGGGAACATACCTCCAAGATCGGGTTGTTCCCTAAGTAAGTCCTCCAAAGTAGGCCAGGTTTGGCACTCCACCTCGCCCTCTGGCCTTGAATTCATGTCAGTTTGATTATGTAATTTTTTAAGAATCAGTTTTCGTCAAAATAAATGCACATCCTTTAGGGTTGTGAAAAAATATATACCATTATTTGGTACAAAAGTTAAACCGAGTCTTAACAAATCACATTGAGGTTGGGACAAAGCATATGAACACAAATTGATTACCTCCAATGTGTCCTATTTGGATTTTTTGTAACGTGGCGGAGAATATATCTTTCTTTTAATGGGGTCCTCTATTAGGTCTCTGGTTAATTCTGCCTTTTAGCTTGTCATCATGTACAGGAATTTCAGATGTTAAATGTGAGTCTTTAAAGGAGTCATGAGAGGAGGCAGATTCCGATCGTGTACGGGATGTTGAACGTTCCCAATGTCCAGGGGATTTCCATTTGTTTATCCTGTTATTCTGAAAATCAGTAACAACCCTCTGGAATTTCTTAGTTTTGGTGCTAAATATATGTTGTTCCCACTTAGACACGTTAGTTTTTCAAGCTCAGCATTTAATTTTTCAAATGCCTTAGGTGTTAAAAATCCTTCCTTAGCCCTGTTTGTATATTATAAATTTCATTCTCCAATTCCTTAATTTAGTGTCATCCAGCTTAATTAATAACTCCATAAATCCCTGGGAACACTTAGTGGCCATTTCCTTCCACACCGTTCTGAAGGTATCATCATCGATGGTAAAATAGGGAAAAATTAGAATACGTAACCCACAAGGGATTCAACCTCAGTTTAAATACTTTTCCAGAAAGGCTTTATTCCACCATAATTTTGTCCGCTTGTGTAGCAGCTCCTTAAGTCTTAAGATTTGTACACTTAGTTCACATTGTCACTGTGCACTTTATGGATTCTCATCTTATATTGGCCTACAATATGTTTTTGTTGCTATCTTATCATGTTACATGTCACCATGTTTGTGTATTCCTTCACTATCATTATAAATGATGGTTGTCTAATCACACTTGTTCATTTTTTCATCATAACTCACATGTGCTCGGCACTTTGTTCTGCTATGTACTTTTGGATACTATTGCGCTTCTTGTCTCTCCCTGACCCACCCCGCCTCTTATCCCCTGCTTGTAGCGCCCCCTCTAATAGGATTTTGATATAGCCCTACAAATGGCCACTCCCGTTGGACCTCTTTAAAATGGCTGCCAATGCGCGCATGTGCTTTGTGCTTAATCATCTTCCTATTCCATCCAGTCATCAATTACATGGAGCCCGCTTTCATTTGACGTCACTGGCCCTTGAGCCCAACATGCGTGCCGCTGTGATGGCAGTGGGCGGTAATACTGTGATGGCGGAAGCAACAGAGCGCATGCGCCGCTTCTAATTTGGCACCTGTGGACACCCTATATAGATCATAAAGGATCTAAACAGCAAACACGTTCACTTGAGAAAGCTGTACGCTTTCTTCTACTCCCCTTTCACTATGGGTAAGCATAACAACCTATAAACCGGTCTCTTGTTTCATCTTATGTCCATTGGGTCTTTATTATATATGGTGACTGGGTGTATAGGCTTACTATATATGCTATACTGCTCAGTATTTTGGATTGGTCTGGTGGCTCTCTGCCTGTTAATCCTCCTTAATTTGACATTTTGTTACACTGTTTGATATTTATTTTTAATGAACTTTTTCTAATACTCCTATTTAACTTTATTGGTGGTTTATGGCTACTCTAGTCCTTTCTTTGCAATGTGTAACATTGTTCTCAGCAGCACTGTTTACACAAGTTGCTGTCTTGCAGAGAACAATGATTTATCAATTTATTTTTTAAAGCCAGCTTGAAAGTCATTTCACCTGACAAACGAGCGTTTTTGCTTATCGCGTGATCGGCAGTGGGACAGGGTAAGTTTGCAAATGTAGTCTCCACACCATCACCAATATTTTTGCATTATCTACAGCAAATGACACCCTAATCAAATTTCATCCCACTACGCTAGCTTACTAGGTTTACACTTATGAAATTTAGTGGCAAAATGGTATCACATCGACTTGTATAAAAGTACCAAGTAGCTGCAGCGTAAGTATCCACCTCTACATTTACTTACGAAATGGTGTGAAATGATTGGCCTGACTTGGTCCATTGGTCACAACCGTAATCTGTGGCCATTGTATGGGAATCATGAGAACCGCCTCTTACCTGATTAGCTCGTCGGGCATGACATCACATATGCATCATACCGCAACAATGACATCGAGCCAGATAATCAAAATAACTACAGATGGAGTCAGGTAAGAGGTATGAATTTTGTCCAATGGCCCAAGAGTACTGTCATGGCTGATAGCACTGGTCTTGCAAATTGATTCACACCAACTCTATATACTGAACTTTCAAGACAACTATTACTAAAGTGTTTTGCATGATGAAAGATGACTGCTTTAGTTACAACTTTCGTTAGTCGTTAGTTGTGGTTGAGTCAAATGGAGAATGCAAACGGTCACAGCTGCCATTGAACCTTACAACCTGCTGTTATTGCTGGTCCTCAGAAACTGACAGTTTACTGTGTAGGAAAACATCTTCATGGCATAAGAAAAAACAGTTAGTGTCAGTTCCTAATACTATTAAAAGAAAATACTTGTATGAGGATCTTTGTGAAATGTTGCAGGCTATTTCAATTAATCCATCCTTCACAACTATCCTAGAGGATAGAGTAATTTTAAGACCTGACCCAGCTTTTTTCCATAAGAGGTATCCGGATTTCATAGAGTTCAGGAAATAATCCTGCCTTCCTTTTAAGATGGCCCAGAAATCCCAGGGTAACCTAATCTTTCATTTCCTAGATGTCAGAAGGTGTCTCATTAAACAACGGGAGGTATCAAAGCCCTATAGGAGGTCTTTTGCCATGTTTATTTTGCTCCAAGGCCCAAATGAAAGTAGCAGAGAAAATAAATCCACCTTTGCTAGATGGATTAAGATGGCCATGAAACCTTAGCCTATTTTGCCTTGGGTCAGGGTCCCCCTCAGAATGTTAAGGCACATTTTACTAGGGCCACTTACACTTCATGGGCAGAAAGGGCTAATTGTTCCATTGATCAAATCTGCAGGGGGCAATATGGTCTTCCCACTCCACCTTATTTAAGCACTACAGGTTGGAACTGTGGAACCCTAACTTCTCCTTTGGAAGAAAGGTTCTTTCAGCTGTGTCCCTCCTTAGAGATTTTTTCTATTTTAATCTCTCGGTACGGTTCTGTCATGGTGAAGGGAAACTATGATAATTGCTTACCAGTTATTGGATTTTCCAAAACCACGATAGCACCCTACTATTTCCCTCCCTTTAATTTCTGGTGGTGGAGTGTTTCCCCTCTCTTTTTCACTGGGTGTAATTATTTTAAAAAAAAAAGCCTTTTAGTATGTGGTGAAGAGAACGGTCTAGTGTGTATAAATATATATAAAGTTTGGACACACCTTCTCATTCAAAGATTTTTCTGTATTTTCATGACTGAAAATTGTAGAATCACACTGAAGGCATCAAAACTATGAATTAACACATGTGGAATTATACATTACACTTTACAAAGAAGTGTGAAACAACTGAAAATATGTCTTATATTCTCGGTTCTTCAAAGTAGCCACCTTTTGCTTTGATTACTGCTTTGCACGCAGAAAAGGTGAACGGATGGACTCTACATGTCTAGTTCCCACCGTGAAGCATGGAGGAGGTGGTGTGATGGTGTGGGGGTGCTTTGCTGGTGACACCTCTCTATTTGGAGGTCCATTGTCCTGTTTTTATAATTGTTTTCTTTATTTTTTAATTATTAAATAAACATAAATCTTTTTAAAACTATCTCTGTTTGTTCTCACTTCATATCTCTTATGGGCTCCTCCATAATTGATTTGGTATAAAATATTAGAGGTATTTATCCTACAAGAAGAGTCAATACTTCAGACAACAGTTTATGATTCTGGGCCTACACAGTAGTTGTCTGGTTAATTAAGATACAATGCTGTGTCTTCACACCTGTAAACAATTATCTTTTCTTTAGAAAGATGCAAAGCCACATTATTCCAGTCCTTATTTAGCAGAGGTTCGTTACGCATAGCAGAACTCCACTTTTTCTAGACACTCAGCTTTTCCTCTCTCCTAGATAAAGGTAACTTCCCCCTTTTAAAGGGAATCTGTCACCCCATTTTTGGACTATGAGATGCGGCCACCGCCATCAGGGGCTTATCTACAGCATTCTGGAATGCTGTAGATAAGCCCCGATGTCACCTGAAAGAGAAGAAAAACGAGTTATATTATACTCACCCAGGGGCGGTCCGCCGTCCGGTCCCGACCGATGGGCGTCGCGGTCCGGTTCGGTGCCTCCCATCTTCTAGCGAAGCCGGCCTCTTCGAGTCCCGTCGCGGCTCCTGCGCAGGCGCACTTATCTGCCCTGGTGAGGGCAGAGCAGAGTTCTGCAGTGCACAGGACCTCTATGACCTTTCCCGGCACCTGCGCACTGCAGTACTCTGCGCTGCCCTCACCAGGGCAGATCAGTGCGCCTGCGCAGGAGCTGTGACGGGACAGAAAGAAGAGGCCGGCTTCGCTAGAAGATGGGAGACCCTGAACAGGACCGCGACGCTCATCGGACAGGACGGCGGACCGCCCCTGGGTGAGTATAATCTAGCTCGTTTTTCTTCTCTTTCAGGTGACATCGGGGGCTTATCTACAGCATTACAGAATGCTGTAGATAAGCCCCTAATGGCGGTGGTCGCATCTCATAGTCCAAAAATGGGGTGACAGATTCCCTTTAAATTATCTCTCAAGTCCCACCTGGAATGTAGTACAGGAGTGAGCATCCCGCCCAGTCTTTACACGCACTCCTAAATGCCAGACCATAGAGTCCACTAAAGAACAGACTTGGCAGCTAAATGTTACTAAGTGAGCAAATTCTTCCGCGATTCATACTACTGAGATTGCAATGACATGACATGGGAGCTGCTAACTGGGTGTAATTGACTATCTTAAAGAAGTTGCTCGGGGGCATGGCCTACTGTAGAGGGATATGTGAGCGGACATTTGCAGGAGCCCCTCCCGCCACACATATTCTAGAAGGGGCTGAACGGAGGCGCCGCCTAATGCAAATACAGCTGCTGGAGTGCCCGTGAGTGTGGTGAGCGAGGGGATCCTGCTGGCGACGATACTTGTGGTCCGGATGACGCGCAGGAGGCAGAAGGAGGTGGGGATGGAGGGAGGCTCCCGATCCCAAGATGGCGCTGAGTCAGCAGAGGAGGAGACGGCCAAGACTGGGGCCGCATACAGGAGGAAGATGGAGGTGGTCTCCAAACTGGAGAAGTTCGCCAGGATAGAGGGGGCAGAGCAGCTGCGGCTGGAGGTGAGGAGGCTGAAAGTGTGGTTGACCCAGGGGAGTTGTTTGAAGAGCAGCCCCAGGCACAGCATGGTACCATGACTCAGGAGTCCCCTGTGTGTGCTGATAAAGCACTAGATATGTGTGGCACATCACTCACTGCAGTAGCTCCACAAGCCTTTACGCTCAGTGTTCAGCCTGCTAATTTGTGTGAAGCTGATATGACTGAGCCGACTCTCAAGGATGTATTCTCTGTAGTGACATTCTGTAAGTCTGCACTCATGGCCCTGACCCTACCGGTTGATGACCTAAAGGGTGAAAGTTACTTTTCGCTTTGCCATGCAAAAAGTGGAGCAGAGAATGGAGGCGGTAGAGGAACGTGTGGGCAGTGCTGAGGACCAGATTGCTGAACTGTTAAAAAGGGAGAAAAGATATATGTCCAACGCATCTCGGAGCTCGAATTTAAAACGGATGATCTGGAAAACCGTTCCCGTAGGGACAATTTAAGAATAATTGGTGTGCCTGAAAAGTTGGAGGGGAGAAACCCCACAGATTATATTGAGTCATGGCTGAAAACCAAAGTAGGAGGGGACAGCTTTACTAAATTGTTTGCTGCAGAAAGGGCTCACCAAGTACCATCTAGACCCTTGCCTCTTGGGTCTCCCCGAGATCTATCCTGGTCAAAATATTGAACTTCTGTGACCGTGATATCTTACTCATAAAACCCAGACACATGGCTGACCTAACCATTGATGGCAACTGCATATCTCTTTACCCAGACTACTCCGCAGCAGTTCAGAAGCTCAGGATGAAATTTGGAGAGGTCAAGAGGAGATTGCGGGGACTGGGCTTGGCTTATTCAATGTTATATCTGGCTAAACTAAGGGTGGTGGCCCTGGGGGGGTACACTTTTTCCCTGACCCCTGAGGAGGCAGCAAATTGGATGGATCACAACGCTAAACGTACTGGAGCAGAGAGCGCTCCTTGAAGAAGACTCTATGTTTGTGGGCTAACGGTTATTAAGATTGTAAAATTTGAAAGGTTATGGGTTGATTGTCTTGTCATACTGCGAGACGAAATTATTCAGGACAGTTGTGTTTGGCGGCGCAACTTACATTTCATTGTGTTAATGGTGAGCGGGAGAGTTGATGTGGTGGAGTGTTATTTGGAAGTGTAGTAAAGTGTACGAAATCTCGGACCTTTATGACTGCTAGGTTGTGGAAAAGCGTTCCCCTTTTTCGTAGAGAGGGCGGTATAGGTATTAACACAAAGGGTTTATAAAGTTTCTGTGGGGAGTGGGTTGGGAGAGCTTGAGGGGTTGTTCAAGTTGAGTTTTAAAATGAAGAAATGGGGGTGGTAGGGGTTGGGGGGTGTATATGGGAGGGAGATACGTAAAAGACCAAAAAGGGGGAGACACGTAATACTGATTTCATTGATTATGATGGAAGGAAGGGTTAAAATTTTGAGTTGGAATGTTAGGGGGCTATCTAAGAACAGCAATGTTGCAATATATGAAACAGAGGTCCTCAGTGATATGCCTTAGGGAAATGCACCTGGTTAGCGACAAAATTGCTGTGTTACAGAAGAGATGGGTGAGGAAGGCGTATCATTCGACATTCTCAGCCTACGCTAGAGGGGTGTCAATGCTGATACACACAAGTACTCCGTTTGAGGAGGTGGAGGTGGTGATAAAGACGGTCAAAATGTATTTGTAGTGTGTAAGATTTTTAATAGATTTCTATGCATCGTGTCGGTATATATCCCTCCGCCATATTCGGGGAAGAAGTTACAAGAAATTTTAGAAATATCGGGTAGGTGGGTAGGGGTTCCTTTGATTATAGTGGGAGATGTAAATAATATATCAATGATCATTGGGATAAGGGAAAACATGCCTTGTTGAGGAGAGAGGGGAATGAGACAGTGTTTGGTAATTACTGTATTTGAAGGAAGCTGCCTGGACAGATCTTTGGAGGGTACGAAATGTGGATAAGTACTGTTATTCCTGCTATTCGGCCACATATGGCTCTCTGTCCCGTATTGATTTAGCTTTGGGAAATTAATGGATGGATAATTTGGTACAGGAGGTAGAGTATTTACAAAGAGTGGTGTCGGATCATAGTCCGGTGGTAATGTTGCTACAAATTGAGGATCAGGGGAGCAAAGTGGGATTGAGATGGAAAAGTCACCCCTTCCGGTTGCAGCTACTAGACATGGGGAAGATTGATGCAGAGATAGCGGAATTTTTTAGGCTTAATGAGGGTAGTGCAGACCAACACATT
Organism: Oophaga sylvatica; assembly: GCA_033576555.1. Lineage (NCBI taxonomy): Eukaryota > Metazoa > Chordata > Amphibia > Anura > Dendrobatidae > Oophaga > Oophaga sylvatica. The sequence continues at coordinate 174,011,669 of JARQOD010000004.1, forward strand.
GTTTGGGACGCAATGAAGGCATATTTAAGGGGGATTTTGTTCAGAGACATAGCAAGCCATAGGACTGCTTCCAGGAACTCTGATATAGCGGTAATAGAGGAATTGAGGGCAGCAGAGGAAGCGCTGAGTAACCAACGTTCACAAGATACACCAAACCATATGAAAGCCTCTCAGGAGGAGGTAAATAAATCACATTTGCAGAAGGCGGAGAGGTTGAGGGCTTTTCAGAAAGAAGCGTTCTATGCAGAGGGTGAGAGTAGGACATTTGCTCTCGGTGGCCTCTGCTCAGCGAGACTCGGCACATGTATATGCATTAAAACTGGAGAATGGCAGTATGGTTACGCAAGGGGAGCAAATCTTAGAGGTTTTTAAGGGTTTCTGTAGTAAGCTATACTCTCAGGTACAGCAGGTGGAGGGGAGATTGATGGGTTTCTGGGGGAGGCAAATCTACCTAAATTATGCAATGAGGATAGGGACTGGTTAGACTAACCGCTCTCAGTGGAGAAATTGGGGGAGGCTCTGGCGTCCATGGCGGGGGACAGGGCTACGGGGCAGACGGCATCCCAGCTGAAGTATACAAAACCCTCAATGAGGATAGTAATAACTAAATTAAGAGGGGTATTTAATGAATCGTTGGAGAGGGGTGTGCTGCCCGCGTCTATGAGGGAGGCCATTGTGGTGGTTTATCACTTTAACTGAGAAAGATGCACAGCTGCGGAGTCACATAGGCCAATATCACTTTTGACAGCGGATATTAAAATACTGGCAAAGGCCCTGGCAAATAGACTAATCCGGGTAATAGATAAGGTGGTTCATTCAGACCAATCTGGATTTATACCTAATAAATCTACTGCTGTCAATCTAAGGAGGCTGTACTTAAACATGCAAATCCCAGCTGAAAATGCGTGTAAGAGAGTGGTGGTGTCTTTAGATGCACATAAAGCCTTCGACAGCGTGAAGTGGAATTACCGTCATCGGTGCTGGGCTGCTTCGGGTTTGGGCCAGTGTTTACCTCGTGGGTTAAATTGCTATACTCCTCTCCAATGGCAAAAATTGGAGTGAATAATAAACTGTCGGAGAGTTTTCCACTGTTTAGAGGTACGAGGCAGGGATATCCTTTGTTCCAGTTGCTTTTTGCCCTGGCTGTGGAGCCATTAGCTGTTAAAATTAGAAGATCGCAAGAGGTGAAGGGGTTTGTGTATGGGAAAAAGGAGAAGGTAGCTCCTATGCTGATGATATTCTGCTATTTTTTTGGAAAATACTGGAGAGGCCTTGAGAAATGTATTAACACTAATTGAGGGATTTGGACGGATATCGGGGCTGCTTATTAACTGGGATAAATCGTGTGTTTTGCCGATAGATGGAGAATGCTTGCACCAGGGAGGTGGAATTGCACACTAAATTAACGATGGTCCCAAAATGTAAGTATTTAGGGATTAAAATAGCAATTCCTTTGTCGTTATTTGAGGAGCTTAAAATTACAGCGCGGAATAAGTTACTTATCGGTGGTGGGCAGAGTGAACCTCCTCAAAATGAGTGTCGTGCCGCAGTTGCTACATGTGTTACATAACTCCCCCATCTGGATCCCACTGTGTAGATTCAGCAGGATAAAGTCACTATTTGGGGACTAAAGGTACTGCCACACTAAACTATCCCGCTAGCGATCACGATAACGACGCATACTAATGCGATCGCTAGCGGGATAGTTTCAATATCGCTAGTAGCGGCTTAATTTAGCGATGTCGTTAAGGACGCTATCGCGGTTAGCGATCTCCTTAACGACTTTAGCGGTACAAAAATACCGCTAAATCGCTAAAAAAAGGTGCCACACTCAGCGATATATACTTACCAGCGGGACGCCGACGATAAAAATAGGGTCCGGACCGATGTCAGCGACGAACGAGATCACAGCAGGATCTCAGCAGGGGCCACGTCGTTGCTACATGCCACACTGAACAACGTCACTAACGAGATCGCTAAATAGTGACGTTTTTTAGCGATCTCGTTAGCGACGCTGTTTAGTGTGGCATACCCTTAAGTGTGGGATAAGAAGAGTCTGAAGGGTATGCCACACTAAACAGCGTCGCTAACGAGATCGCTAAAAAACTTCACTATTTAGCGATCTCGTTAGTGACGTTGTTCAGTGTGGCATGTAGCAACGACGTGGCCCCTGCTGAGATCCTGCTGTGATCTCGTTCGTCGCTGACATCGGTCCGGACCCTATTTTTATCGTCGGCGCCCCGCTGGTAAGTATATATCGCTGTGTGGCACCTTTTTTTAGAGATTTAGCGGTATTTTTGTACCGCTAAAGTCGTTAAGGAGATCGCTAACCGCGATAGCGTCCTTAACGACATCGCTAAATTAAGCCGCTACTAGCGATATTGAAACTATCCCGCTAGCGATCGCATTAGTATGCGTCGTTATCGTGATCGCTAGCGGGATAGTTTAGTGTGGCAGTACCTTGAGACTTAAACAGGAAACACTGCAGAGACCAAAAGAGGAGGGTGGCCTAGCTCTTCCCAACCCCTGGCTATATTTCCTATGTGCACAAAGCCAACATCTTAAAGGGTGGGGGGAGATGCCAGGGAAGGGACTGATACCTATTAGTCTGGAGTACTTAATTAAGGTCTTGACCATAAGCACGGGCCTGGAGGCAGAACTTTTCAAGAAACTGGGGTCTCATTATCATACTATAAATTTTATTCATCAGGTGTGGCAGAAAATTAAACAGATCAGGGGGGTAACACGTTTCACTAGGTTTTCGCCTATCGGGGATAACATTTATTTTCAGGAGTGATCTATTGGGGGAAGCTCAAACTGTATGAAATGCTGCAGGAGGAATTTCAATTCCCAAGGCTGTTTCAATATAGACGGGTTCAACACGCATTTCAGTCACAAAGCCTATAGAAATACAAATGGATCTCACGTTAGATTTTATACTTAAAAACAGTGGAACAAAAGGGGCGATATCTGAAGTATACAGTGACCTGTTACATTCTTTTCTGGGAGGACACCCTATCAAAGGAGAATGTCACAATTGTATATGATCCACAGGGTGTATAGAACCCCTGATATGTTATTTAAAGCAGGGCTGAGGTCTAACTCTGACTTCCCAAGGTGCTCGCAATCTCAGGCAGGAATATTGCATATGCTCTGGCATTGTCCCAGATTGTCCTCCTTTTGGATTGTAGTATTGAACCATATTGGAGTGGTGTATGAATGCGTTGTCCCTAGGGATCCGCTGACATGTATAATAGGATATGTTGAAGAAATAAAAACTGACAACACGACCAAAATAGTAATTGCAAGATTATTGTTTATTGCTAAGAAACGGATTGCAAAATATTGGATTAGAGAGGAGCCCCATCCAGACCAGAGTTTATTGCTCAAACGAACCATATCATTCAACTTGAAAGAAGCATCTACACCAAGAGAAATAAGCTGGACTTCTATAAACTATGGCAGCCGTGGTTAGATAGGATTCATTAATTCAACACCTGTGTATAACATTGCAGTGTAAAATTCACGGCGAATTGGAATACTGTTTGATATTGTAAATTATGGACAAAATGTTGTTTGCTCCTGGTATAATCTCCATGGGGAGCGGGGCTAATTTACTTTTTTTTTACTAAAACATTCTAAAAGGAGTATTGATATGTGATATTTGTTGTAAACTTTGTTATGTTTAATAAAAAGTTATCTGATTAAAAAAAAAAAAAAAGTTGCTCACTACTTGAACTTCTCATACCCCTCGCTTGGCCCCCATAAAATAATAAAGCCTATACTCAGCTCTCATATCGGCACTCCGTGTTCCTGGACTCCCGTGCTGTTTTGGTGACACCGCTGTTCACTCAGCGCTGGCGTCACTGTCCCCACCTCCTGTCGAATTGAGAAAGAAGAGGAAGTCAGAGCAGGTGCAGCCTATACTTCCTCTTGTCCTAAGGCGGGGACAGATGCTGGCGCTGACTGGGCACCAGCGTCGTGTCACAACAACTGCATGAGAGCTCCAGGATCACGAGTGCTCGCACCACGGAAATGGCGCCGGCACAGGAGGCGAGTATAGGCTTCATTATTTTATCGGTGCAAAACATTTTGATCACAAAGGGGTTGTCCTGGTAGTGGACAACCCCTTTAAAGGGAACCTGTCAGCAGGATTGTGCACAGTAATCTAGTCAGGTCAACGCCGTTATACTGATTAAAATGATACCTGGGTGATGAAATCCGTCTTGTAGTTGTTGTTTAATCTTTATTTTGTTTTGAGTTAATGATATGCTCGTGCCCCGGGGCGGCCTGTGGGGGGAGGGGCGCTCTATGTGGTGGTCTGCTTAGGTATTCAACTGAGTGGCTTCTTACAGGTCACTGATCCCTCTCTGACCTGCCCCCTAGTTTACATAATATTATATATGGCTTGGAAAAAAAAAACCTTCTGCAGGCAGGTGCTGGCGGTGGCATCTGTGCTGCAGCCTGATCACATCTATTGTGCATATAATCATTTTGTTTGATCTTATTCTTATATTGATAAAAAAAAATAAAAATCGGTTGGAAAATGGCGCCCGCAGCACCTGTGCAGTAGCAGCTATCAGTGATCCAATAGCTGCTGGTGCTGATGGAGCCATCTTGCTAGAGAAAAAAAAAAAAAGTCCTCCAAGATGGTGGCGCCTGCGCAGTAGCTGCTACTGGGCGGGTGGCGCCATCTTGGAGGATCTTTTTTTCTCTAGGAAGATGGCGCCGCCGATGGATCCGCACTAGCAGCTATCAGATCACCGATAGCTACTACTGCGTGGTGAGCACTATTTTCATACGCATTTTTTATCAATATAAGGATAAGATCAAACAAAATTATTATATGCACAATAGATGTGATCAGGCTGCAGCGCAGGTGCCACCGCCGGCACCTGCCTGCAGAAGGGCTTTTTATTCCCCAAGGAGATCTTCAGTTACCTAGGTGTCTTTTGATGATTGCAGGACTCATATGTGAAGTTACATTATTTGCAAGAAACCCTTGTAGTGTACCATTAAAAAAAAAAAAAACGACATTTTGAAAATGTTACAGTTTGCCAAATAACATTGGCTGGCCTAACAAGAAGAGGCGCAAGACTATGGCCGGATTGAGAACAAAATTGTTCTTATTCGGGCCAACGGTCGCAGATGTTTTGTGAGAAGACCCATAAACTCGGAATTCAAGCCCAGTACACTGAGTACTGTAAAACATGGAGGTGCAAGCATAATGGTTTGGGGATGTTTCTCATACTATGGAGTTGGGTCCATTTATCGCACACCAGGCGCCATGGACCAGTTTTAATGTATCAAAATACTTCAAGAAGTCATGTTTTATGCTGAAGAAATGCCCTTGAAATGTGTGTTTCAGCAGGACAATGACCCGAAACACCAGCAAGCAGTCAACATACTGGTTCCAGCCCAACAAGACTGGTTATGAAGTGATCAGCCGATTCCCCAGACCTCAATCCAATTGAGCATTTGTGCAGTGACCTAAAAAAAATGCTATGTTTGATACAAAACATAAGAATGCAAAAGAATTGTGGAATGTAGTCCAGTCAGCTTGGGCTGGAATATCTTTTCGCAGGTCTCAGATGTCAGTCGACTCCATGCCACATATATAAAGCAGCTATCAAAAAATAGCAGTGTCTGTATTTTCATTTACAAACTCATATTTACAGTATAAACTGAATTTTTTTTCACTTAGCTTTTCTGTTAATCATAGTAAAAATGTATATTTTGTTCACCTTTTCATTTGGAATTCAATGTGTAGTACTCCCAGTGCCTTTGGGTATATGGAAATAAATGCTATTATGAGGATTGAACTTTTTTGCAGTTTTATACACACTGCTATTATTTTGCACATAACTGTACCTGCTTGTTGCTTGCTAAATGCCAAGCACAGATGTATTTCAAGCTTATGATCTAGGCTCTTGTAAATATAAACTTATGGGCAACACAAATGGAAAATATGCAGCCCGGTACAAGAAAAAAAGGGAGAAAAAAAACCAAAGCTACAACTATAATTCAACACTACCTGCCACCCACTGAGGAGCTCTGTAATGATTTCTTCAGTGTCACAGATGAAGTGTTAAAGTCAATAATGACAATCTTAAACAATATAATGCAAGTTTATTTCATTCATTTATAACATGAAGTTTCAAAGTTCAAGCAAAAAGTTCAATTTACTGTAAACAGGTAAAGAACAAAGACATTTTAATACAGGCAAAGCGCATTTTGGTCAAAATTAACAAATGACAACAAATTAATAAAAATATTCAGTTTGGCAAAACGAATCATAATTTATAAAAACAAAAAGTGCCACAGAGTAAAAGCAAACTATATATTCCTTGTATATTAAAGCATGCAGATAAGGCAATATACAGAAAAAGCAGCGATTGTCTTAATGTACACCACGTGAATACCTACATTTACTAGAATTTTCATTAAGATTCCTGACTCTAGTGCAGGCAGAGACAAATCACTTCTAGTGAACAAGGGACGTTACAATTTCTGGGCATCTATAGCAGATCGGTGGGAGCCTAACTTGTGGCATCACTGAGCCTGCTGTGTTAGGGGACCATAGCTCAGGGCCACTCGCTAGATAGTTGTGAAAATTTGGGGAAATTCATGCTCTGGGAGCCTTTATAAAGACCTTCCCCCTGTGAGCTGCATAGAAAATATGCTAGATTATGCTGCCATTACTTTGATATGTCACAATGATGTGCCAATAAGCTGGAAAATAACGTCCATATTTTACAGCGTAGGCTTACACTTCTGTGTCAGGAAAAGGGAATCCCCTAGTCTAAGGATTAGGGCTCATACTCGCATGCGAAAAACTCGGACAAGTCTCGCACGTCAATACCCGGCACTGCCGCCAGCACTCGGATTGGAGCGTTCAGCTGCATAGAAATACATGCCGATCCGAGTGCCAGCAGCAGTGCCGGGTATTGACATACGAGACTCGTCCGAGTTTCTCGCATGCGAGTATGAGCCCTTAGGGGGGGGAATCCAAATTTCCTGCCCCTCCCCCATGAATTCCAAAGCCTGTAGTTCATTTTTAAACTAATGGTATTCAGATTGTGGCACGCAAGTCTAAACTAAACACGTTCTAAGCAACTAATCCAACATCATGTGAGAGAAGCACAACCTCGATATATATATATATATATATATATATTTGATCTATATAAAAATGCGTTTTTAACATGAATATAATCTGTGTACAAAATCCATGACGGCACAAAATATATATCATATTTACTATTAACTCACTTATACGGTTACATTAAGAAACAACATATGTGTAAGCAGCACTGTGGGAAACGGGGTTTCCATCTGACCCCTCAATATTGTGCATGCCAGTATTGCAGCATGAATGCTTTGCAGAAGCAGAGTTTCCACGTTCATATAACTCTGTGCCCATTACCCGCTCATATTTGCACACTAGGCTCGCACTCGGTGGTCATGATGACACGATTTCTACTTAACGAGACGACGGCTTTTATTCATTGCATATGGATAGATGTCAGACAACTATTCTGTAAAGTGCTGCAACGTCAAGCCACGTGCATAATGGTATTAGTGCAAAGCCAGCCTGAATCTAATGGAGATAATGAGTGGGGGCGAGCTGTAAACATTGGCGGGTAAGCCTCGGAACCATTTTACATTGAACTTGCATTTATGACTAGAGAAAAGGCAGCATTACAAGCGGATACTTAGAGGCACGCAAAAGGCTTGCACCACACAATTCACAATCTGATACGGGGTCAGTACAAGGCAGGCAGCGACAGTACTGTCAACGCTAAAGCCACTTTAATGTCACACCAGCAACAAGAGTACAACTTGGTAGCATGGGACACTGGCAAGAGAATGGTGCACTCAGGCAACACTGGATCAGATCCCTACTCTAATCCTGTCTGCGTATTTCTCAGGACAGGAAGAGGACTAGTAACTTAATACCAGTCACAATATTTTGTTTTGCCCGGTCTCCCATTTCTGGAAAACAAGTACATTATACAAGTTATAAATATTGAGTATCTAGAAGGAAAAATAAAACTTTCATTAGCCAATGTAAATATTGGGTTTGTCCTCTGTATTTATATAAAATATTTCTTAAAATTGTATAAACTGTATTGAACTATTCTTATTGCAGCAAAGATTTGCCATAGAGTGTTCAGTGCCATCTCCACAGACTGAAATACTGCCCAGTAGTCAGGCACTCGAAAGGCCAATGCCTAAAACGGAGAACATCTCACCCAAACCCTGGGTTTGAGGTCTTCCCAACATCCCCCTTGTAGTAGCTGCTTCTGGCACGGTTACATTAGTATGAAGCATTATTTCACAGAAGCACTGTCTGCAGAATACAAAAAATAATCCCTTTATTGTTCTGAATATAGGCACAGGAATAAAATTTGCTCACACACACACAAATTATATATATACACATATATCCACCTGCCAAATATGGTGTAGGCCCCCTTGTGCTCTGACTCCTCAAAGCATGAACTCCACAAGAACTATGGTGGTGTCCTGTGTTTTCTGAAACCAAGATGTTAGCAGCAGATCACTTGCTCCATGGTTAAGTTTTGATACATGGTGCAGGGTCAGTGACCGCACTATGGCTGGTCTAAATGGCCCCAGTGATGGAAGCCGTGGTTTGAGTAGTATGGCATGTGACGACAGCAGTCATTGATTTCACCAGTCACACACTGATCACAACTAAAGACTATATAGACAGAAATGCCTAGAGCTGCAAGTGTGAAAGTTAGAGAACCCCTCTAAGGCCAGGGTCACATGAGCATATATTCTCTCATGAGAGAGAACAGGGCCAATTATGCTGATGACACTCGGCTCAAACTTTCTCAGAGTGCGAGCCGATTCCCTCGCATGAAAGAATAAAAGCACAGGTGCAAAGACGGAGAACTAATTTCTCCATCTTCTCCATTGTCTCGTCGGGATGTCAGACTGCACTCGGATGACATCCAAGTGCAGTCCAATGTTTTACACACACCCATAGACTGGTATGGGGGTGCATGATCCGGATTCCAGATCCACTCGCATCATGCTGAAACTGGCATGAGAAAAAAAAAAAACATAAGTCTCCACTGCCCCATAGCATAACATTGGTCCAAGTGCTATCCGATAAACTATCAGATAGCACTCGTCCGTATTGTACGCTCACGTGAGCAAGCCCTAACTTCATGAACGGACTAATACGGCCCTCTACCTAACAAGAGAAATTATATTCTGAAAGGGACTACGGTAGTAACAAGGACTTGTGAAATTCACAGCCATTTATCGCAGATTTCTGTATTACATCTTTCGACAACCCTAACTTTTTTCTTATTTTCTTTTTTCAAGGGTTCAGTCACAGATACAGGTATAGGTGTCTTTAATGGACATGAAAATGTCCAGTACGAATACAAAGTACACAAAAAATGGCTCCAATATTCCTAATCCACCACCTGTATGGCTATAGAGGTTTCAATAAGCACACAAAATATAAACATGTTGATAAGAAATACCAATTAAGGTGCCCCCCTGGTGCTAAAGTAGCATGATAACATCACTACTAAACATAAGGTACTGCCACACTAAACAATCCCGCTAGCGATCACGATAACGACGTATACTAATGCGATCGCTAGCGGGATTGTTTCTATATCGCTAAGTGCGGCCACATTTAGCGATATAGTTAACGACGCTATCGCCGTTAGCGATCTTCTTAACGACTTTAGCGGTACAAAAGTACCGCTAAATCGCTAAGAAAAGGTGCCACACTAGCGATATATACTTACCCAGCGGGAGCGCCGACGAGAAATAGGGTCCGGAACGATTCCAGCGACGAGCGAGATCACAGCAGGAAGCTCGTCGCTGGCAGATGCCGCACTGAACAACATCGCTAACGGGATCGCTAAATAGTGACGTTTTTTAGCGATCCCGTTAGCGATATTGTTCAGTTTGGCATACCCTTTAGTTTTGTGAGGGTTTTTTCCAATCATGTAGAGTCAATAAAAAAAAAAAAAAAAAAAGCCAGAACACATTTGTATTAACAACTTTACACGTGCTTATATTTGGCAGAACTAGTTGACGTTTTCATTGGAACGATTTTGGGGCATGCACAACTTGTTGGATGACGTTTTGTTCATCTTTTGGGAGGAACATATCGATGTGAATACTTTTCCGTCCAATTATGACAAGAGCATTCTTAAAGTGATACCTTTATTGGCTAACCAGAAAATTATATGTTCGCAAGCTTTCAGAGCTCAAAGGCTCCTTCTTCAGGCATGATTACATTTGGAATAATAAGAAAGACACATTAGATGCTTACTATAGTAGGAAATTTGTTCAAGACCTGGGAGGTGTGATGCCTTCAAAAGATACGCAAAGGAAATCGAATTTTCTTACAAATGGAGAGCTAGTGGGAGCTCTCCATTTGTAAGAAAATTCGATTTCCTTTGCTTATCTTTTGAAGGCATCACACCTCCCAGGTCTTGAACAAATTTCCTACTATAGTAAGCATCTAATGTGTCTTTCTTATTATTCCAAATGTAATCATGCCTGAAGAAGGAGCCTTTGAGCTCTGAAAGCTTGCGAACATATAATTTTCTGGTTAGCCAATAAAGGTATCACTTTAAGAATGCTCTTGTCATAAGTGGACGGAAAAGTATGCACATCGATTTTTCCGGCTAACACTGTACCACAATATAATTTATTATTGTACACCATGGGAGGAACATAAAAACGATGCCAGACTTGTTGTATTTAGTGTTGTTCGTTCTTTTTTTTAACCGCTCACTGTGTGGGATAAATATCATGATGTTATAGTGCCTTCACTGGCTTCTATTGCCCAGAGGCTCCAGTTCAAAACCCTAACCATGACATACAAAGCCATCCACAACCTTTCTCCTCCATACATCTGTGACATGGTCTCCCGCTACCTACCCACACGCAACCTTCGATCCTCTCAAGATCTCCTTCTCGACTCCCCCCCTCATCTCTTCTTCCCACAACCGCATACAAGACTTCTCCCGGGCTTCCCCCATACTCTGGAACTCTCTGCCGCAAAACATCAGACTTTCACCAACAACGGAGACCTTCAAGAAGAACCTGAAGACCCACCTGTTCTGACAAGATTACAGCCTTAAATGATCCTCAGTCTACTGAACCACCGCACGACCAGCTCTACCCTTTCCTAGTGTATTCTCACCCATCACTGTAGACTGTGAGCCCTCGCGGCAGGGTCCTCTCTCCTTCTGTACTTGTGTGTCCCTTGTCTAGCACATGTTTATTGTACCTGTCTATATTTTTCCCTTTCATATGTAAAGCGCCATGGAATAAATGGCGCTATATAAATGTATAATAATAATAATTGCTAAGATTATGGCAATCCTGATTTTTCCCCCATAAAGCATTTTATAAAGAAAAAAAAAGTTCTCATTAGGTGTTTTTTTTAAATTCCCACTATGGCACTCAAACATGTAATCATTACATATAAAACAGTGCAATGCAGGGGTATTGCAATATATTAAGTCTGTCAGTAAAGATGGGAGAATGAATTCTGTACACGAGACCCCTGAGTCTCCCTACTTCCTGGCTCTTCTGCTAGTTAGTCCAGCATTCTAGGGGTAAGGAGATTCGCAGGCTATTGACCTGGAACTGTAATGTATGGCATGCCCAACGTTCTTTGTTAGGCCTCCCAGCAATCATGGCAACCTCAGAGATGTGGGTGTGGAAAGTATGGAGCCTTTGGCTTAGGGTACTGCCACACTACACAATCCCGCTAGCGATCTCGTTAGCGTCGCATACTAATGAGATCGCTAGCGGGATTGTTTCTATATCGCTAGTAGCTACCTAACTTAGCGATGTCGTTAAGGACGCTATCGCGGTTAGCGATCTCCTTAACGACTTTAGCGGTATAAAAGTACCGCTAAATCGCTAAGAAAAGGTGCTACACTAGCGATATATACTTACCCAGCGGGAGCGCCGGCGATAAAATAGGGTCCGGAACGATTCCAGCGACGAGCGAGATCACAGCAGGAAGCTCGTCGCTGGCAGCTGCCGCACACAACAACATCGCTAACGGGATCGCTAAATAGTGGCGTTTTTTAGCGATCCCGTTAGCGATGTTGTTTAGTGTGGCATACCCTTTACAGAGGAAGCCCCCTCCCATTGTAAAACCCCTCATGTGCTCCAGGGGCTATACAACATCTAGGGTTTAATCGGTTGGGATGGAGATCATGGTCATCACAGCTGGTGCAGGCATCATCTCTGTGCTGTGGAGTTATTATGGCACATCAAGATCTACTTCCCATCGAGGTCATTTTGAGATGTAAAACAGGATTAAATTATTCTACATTAAAAAATCACTGTTTGTGTACATGAGATGAGCAAGTTCTCTAAAACCCTGGCAGCCAAAATTTTACAGCGACCACTACAGTTTCCCCATTGTCTCATTCCTATGTGGTGGCCAGTATGGCGGACAGGTTTGGGCTAGAATTGTAAAGCTCATATGCTTATACAATCCTAAAGCATCGCTTCTTTCTCATCTATTGCGATCAATAGGCAATCAGCAGCCTTTAGGAGAACGTGATCTGTACTGACGTCACTACAACCCTACGATGCATTAAATTTACACACTATGCTGGAAAAAAAACCAAACATTTTTCTGGAAATAAAACAGGGCCAGATTCATCAAAATAATGACCTATACTCCTCACCAGTGCTGCGACATCAACGCCTAGTCTCCCATGGTTCACGTGAAGTTGTTATGCAGTGTGATGTCTGCACTCAAATCACAGCTGCTTCACTCACTTCCTTCAGATGTAACTGACATCTGGAGACAGCGAGAACAGCAGCAGCTCTCTCTTCCGGGTGTCAGTTCTGTATCTGGAGGCATGAGAGCAGCATCCAGTCAGCTTTGGCTCTCTCCAGGTGTCAGTCTGCATCTGGAGCAGCGAGAGCAGCAGCACCTCTCTTTCCGGTGTCAGTTCGCATCTGGAGCAGTGAGAGCAGCAGCACTCTCTTCTTCCAGTGCAGTTCTGCATCTGGAGGCAGTGAGAGACAGCACTCTCTCTTCCAGTGTCAGTTCTGCATCTGGAGCAGTGAGAGCAGCAGCAGTCTCTCTCCAGTGTCAGTTCTGCATCTGGAGGCGGATGCAGCAGCAGCTCTCTTCTTCCAGTGTCAGTTTCTGATCTGGAGGCAGTGAGAGCAGCAGCAGCTTCTCTTCCGGGTCAGTTCTGCATCTGGAGGCAGTGAGAGCAGCAGCAGCTCTCTTCTTCCAGGTGTCAGTTCTGATCTGGAGGCAGTGAGAGCAGCAGCAGCTCTCTCTTCCAGGTGTCAGTTCTGCATCTGGAGGCAGGAGAGCAGCAGCATCTCTCTTCGGTGTCAGTTCTGATCTGGAGGCAGTGAGAGCAGCAGCACTCTCTTCTTCCAGGTGTCAGTTCTGCATCTGAGGCAGTGAGAGCAGCAGCAGCTCTCTTCTTCCAGGTGTCAGTTCTGCATCTGGAGGCAGTGAGAGCAGCAGCAGCTCTCTTCTTCCAGGTGTCAGTTCTGCATCTGGAGGCAGTGAGAGCAGCAGCAGCTCTCTCTTCCAGGTGTCAGTTCTGCATCTGGAGGCAGTGAGAGCAGCAGCAGCTTCTTCTTCCAGGTGTCAGTTCTGTCATCTGGAGGCAGTGAGAGCAGCAGCAGCTCTCTCTTCCGGTGTCAGTTCTGCATCTGGAGGCAGTGAGAGCAGCAGCAGCTCTCTTCTTCCAGGTGTCAGTTCTGCATCTGGAGGCAGTGAGAGCAGCAGCAGCTCTCTTCTTCCAGGTGTCAGTTCTGCATCTGGAGGCAGTGAGAGCAGCAGCAGCTCTTCTTCCAGTGTCAGTTCTGCATCTGGAGGCAGGAGAGCAGCAGCAGCTCTCTTCTTCCAGGTGTCAGTTCTGTATCTGGAGGCAGTGAGAGCAGCAGCAGCCTCTCTTCTTCAGGTGTCAGTTCTGCATCTGGAGGCAGTGAGAGCAGCAGCAGCACTTCTTCTTCCAGGTGTCAGTTCTGCATCTGGAGGCAGTGAGAGCAGCAGCAGCTCTCTTCTTCCAGGTGTCAGTTCTGCATCTGGAGGCAGTGAGAGCAGCAGCAGCTCTCTTCTTCCAGGTGTCAGTTCTGCATCTGGAGGCAGTGAGAGCAGCAGCAGCTCTCTTCTTCCAGGTGTCAGTTCTGCATCTGGAGGCAGTGAGAGCAGCAGCAGCTCTCTCTTCCAGGTGTCAGTTCTGCATCTGGAGCAGTGAGAGCAGCAGCAGCTCTCTTCTTCCAGTGTCAGTTCTGATCTGGAGGCAGTGAGAGCAGCAGCTCTCTTCTTCCAGGTGCAGTTTGCTCTGAGCAGTGAGTCAGCAGCAGCCTCTTCTTCCAGGTGTCAGTTCTGCACTGAGGCGTGAGCAGCACAACTCTCTCTTCCGGTGTCAGTTCTGCATCTGGAGGCAGTGAGAGCAGCAGCAGCTTCTTTTCCAGGTGTCAGTTCTGCTCTGAGCAGGAGAGACAGCAGCACCTCTCTTCCAGGTGTCAGTCTGCATCTGGAGGCAGGAGCAGCACAGCTTCTCTCGTGGTTCAGTTCTGCATCTGGAGGCAGTGAGCAGCAGCAGCTCTCTTCTTCCGGGTCAGTTCTGCATCTGAGGCAGTGAGAGAGCAGCAGCTCTCTTCAGGTTCAGTTCTGCATCAGGTGAGAGAGAGCAGCTTCTCTTCCGGTGCAGTTCTGCATCGGAGCAGCAGAGCACAGCTCTCTTCCAGTGTCAGTCGCATTGGGCATGAGAGCAGCAGCTCTTCTTCCAGGGTCAGTTCATCTGGACAGGAACAGCAGCCTCTTTCCAGGGTCAGTTCTGCATCTGAGCATGAGACACAGAGCTCTTTCTTCCAGTTCAGTTCTGCATCTGGAGCAGTGAAGACAGCAGCTCCTCTCCAGTGTCAGTTCTGCATCTGGAGGCTGGAGCACAGCTTCTTCTTCCAGGTGTCAGTTCTATCTGAGGCGTGAGACAGCACAGCTCTCTCTCTTCCGGTTCAGTTCTGCATCTGGAGCAGGAGAGCAGCAGCTCTCTTTTCCAGGTTCAGTTCTGATCTGGAGGCAGTGAGGCAGCAGCAGCTCTCTTTTCCAGGTGTCAGTTCTGATCTGGAGCAGTGAGAGCAGCAGCAGCTTCTTCTTCCAGGTGTCAGTTCTGCATCTGGAGGCAGGAGAGCACAAGCTCTCTTCTCCGGTGTCAGTTCTGCATCTGGAGCAGTGAGCAGCAGCAGCTCTCTCTTCCAGGGTCAGTTCTGATCTGGAGGCAGTGAAGCGCACAGCTCTTCTTCCAGGTGTCAGTTCTGCATCTGGAGGCAGTGGGCAGCAGCAGCTCTCTTCTTCCAGGTGTAGTTCTGCATCTGGAGCAGTGAGAGCACGCAGCATCTCTTCTTCCAGGTGTCAGTTCTGATCTGGAGGCAGTGAGAGCAGCAGCACTCTCTCTTCCAGGTGTCAGTTCTGCATCTGGGAGTAGAGCAGCAGCAGCTCTCTTCTTCCAGGTGTCAGTTCTGCATCTGGAGGCAGGAGAGCAGCAGCAGCTCTCTTCTTCCAGTGTCAGTTCTGATCTGGAGCATGAGAGCAGCACAGCTCTCTCTTCAGTGTCATTCTGCATCTGAGCGAGCACAGCACTCTCTTCTTCCAGGTGTCAGTTCTGCATCTGGAGGCAGTGAGAGCAGCAGCAGCAGCTCTCTTCTTCCAGGTGTCAGTTCTGCATCTGGAGGCAGTGAGAGCAGCAGCAGCTCTCTCTCTTCAGGTGTCAGTTCTGCATCTGGAGGCAGTGAGAGCAGCAGCAGCGCTCTCTTCTTCCAGGTGTCAGTTCTGCATCTGGAGGCAGCGAGAGCAGCAGCAGCTCTCTTCTTCAGGTGTCAGTTCTGCATCTGGAGGCAGTGAGAGCAGCAGCAGCTCTCTTCTTCCAGGTGTCAGTTCTGCATCTGGAGGCAGTGAGAGCAGCAGCAGCTCTCTTCTTCCAGGTGTCAGTTCTGCATCTGGAGGCAGTGAGAGCAGCAGCAGCTCTCTTCTTCCAGGTGTCAGTTCTGCATCTGGAGGCAGTGAGAGCAGCAGCAGCGCTCTCTTCTTCAGGTGTCAGTTCTGTATCTGGAGGCAGTGAGAGCAGCAGCAGCTCTCTTCTTCCAGGCATCAGTTCTGCATTTTGGAGGCAGTGAGAGCAGCAGCAGCGTCTTCTTCAGGTGTCAGTTCTGCATCTGGAGGCAGTGAGAGCAGCAGCAGCTCTCTTCTTCCAGGTGTTAGTTCTGTATCTGGAGGCAGTGAGAGCAGCAGCAGCTCTTCTTCCAAGTGTCAGTTCTGTATCTGGAGGCAGTGAGTGCAGCAGCAGCTCTATCTTCTTCCAGGTGTCAGTTCTGCATCTGGAGGCAGTGAGAGCAGCAGCAGCAGCTCTCTTCTTCCAGGTGTCAGTTCTGCATCTGGAGGCAGCGAGAGCAGCAGCAGCTCTCTTCTTCCGGGTGTAAGTTCTGCATCTGGAGGCAGCGAGAGCAGCAGCAGCTCTCTCTTCTTCCGGGTGTCAGTTCTGCATCTGGAGGCAGCGAGAGCAGCAGCCTCTTCTCTTCTTCCGGTGTAAGGTCTGCATCTGGAGGCAGCGAGAGCAGCAGCAGCTCTCTCTTCTTCCAGGTGTCCGTTCTGCATCTGGAGGCAGCGAGAGCAGCAGCAGCTCTCTCTTCCGGGTGTCAGCTCTATCTGGAGGCAGCGAGAGCAGCAGCAGCCTCTTCTTCCGGGTGTAAGTTCTGTATCTGGAGGTAGTGAGAGCAGCAGCAGTCAGTTCTGTCCAAAATAAGTGAGAGGAAAGCAGCTGCTGATTGGCTACAGGGCTCACATGGCATTACAATGTCATGTGAGCCACGAGATACCAGGCACTGATGTCTAAGGACCGGTGCTAGAACCAGAGTTGATGTTAGGAGGTTTGTATTTTATACAGGGGGATATAGCAATTGAGCCGGGGTTGTCAGAGTAGTGAACAATCCCTTTAACCTAAAGTCTAAAAGAGAATCCAAGTGGTGGGTCCCCTTCGGTCTATAGAAACACTACATGCATCCTATACAAGCATAGGCTAAATATTGTCTGCCTAAGCATTAATTAGCTTACCTATAATATATACAAATCCTCATAAGTCAGATTTCCAAAATCCTGCATTATTATTGCACCAAATGAAACAAAAGTGGCCCATCATGTCTCCAGCAATAGTCAGTCTTGTAAATGTGCTTGTAAAGCATCGCACGTGTGCTCAGAACTTCACCTCAATCATTCATTCATTGGGATTCCCTTTTAATGTATTTGTGTAATATTTACTTCACTTTTGAAGATTTCTGCTTTTGCAGTCAGTGATAGAAAACTTTCTTGTTACCATTCAGCGGCTGAATATCCATCCTGATCCTGCTGGTTACCATAGCAGCATTCATCAGCAAGGAGACACATTTTCCAGCTAAGGAATAGCATATTTCAGGCTTGGCATGACCATTTGTCTGGAAGTTTACAGAATGTGATTTCAATTCTGTATTATTTTTTTTTTGCAAAAATTAGGTAAAAACAGAATGAACTATTAGACAGGAAAAAGAATCATGTACAAAAATGCCCAACAAGCCCTGGACTTGTGCAACAGGAGGCTCTGGATTGCAACAATAAATTTTCCATTCACTGACAGATCTTGGAAATCCTGAGTAATTGATACATAAAACTATGATAGACAGCTCAAGAACTTCCTAAAATGATGGAGTTTGGAAATGTATAGGTGTTCCCCATGTTTCCAAACAACCATCTACTTAGGCAAGGAGGAGGGGGTGTCATTGTCAAGTGACAATGGTGGTACAGGCATCATGTCACACCTTCCAAATGAAACCGTGATCATTACAAACTGGTTCTTATACAACAGAAATACTGCAGTTGATGGTACAAACAACAACCTGAGGCCGGTTACACATGTCCAAGTTTCATGGTCCATGTTGGGATTACATTTCTGGTCCAGCCCCAAAAGGTCTCCTGACCTGAGCTCAATAGCTCTGCAGAACCACAGCTGGTGTGTAGATCACGGCTTCTGATGACCATGACAGTCTGATGTGTGAAACCGGCCTCACTCCTACAAAAACAACAACTTCACCAAATTTACAGAAAAACCTCAAAGTTGAAATTTTGTTCTGTTCTATTTTTCAGCTTGACACAATGGAGTCATCCCAACCCACTGCATAATGTGACACCACCAAGTAGTTTTTAGACATAGAATTCTTCTCCCAAAATTAAATTCATGCACAATCATCATAAGTCCGTAGTATGGGAAAGGCGTGATCAGAAAAACACATTGTTTAAAACAGATGTGTGTTAAATATATAATATTTTGGAAATTTTTTTTCAAATATTACAAACTATTAAAATTAAAAATCTTGCAATTTTCACATTGGCTATTGAGGCTTCTTTAGACTCAACTTCCCGATCTGTCAGAAAATGCACATGTACACTAGGAGTAAGACTGAGCCATCTTTTGCATGCGCCTGCACAATGTGGTGGAGAATATCCTATTTTAGTAGCGGTGTATAGAGGTGTTACGTCATTGCAACCTTGCCTGTGAGGATACAGAAACTGATAAAATCGCTTTTTGAAAAGTGACAGGTGTCACGATTCCACCTTTATGTGTCTGGATGCAGTGAATTACTGGGTCGTCCAATCTAGAACTGGGGCATGTTGAGCGCTCTGCATTTGATGGACAGCTCAGCTGCCCAATCGGATGCTGGGGCGTGCTGAGCGGTCAGTGTCTAGATTGACAGTTTACCCATCCAGTCGGAGTTTGGGTGTTACTTGAGCTTCATCCAGGTGTCTCCTGTTCGGATAATTACCTGGCTATTTAGCCAGCTCTCTGCCTCAGACTAGGGCCAGTTGTAGCTTCATGCTCACTGGTGTATGTTTGCCTTGTTTCCCTGTGCTCCGTGCTCTTATCTACCGCTTTCTGACCTAGGACCGCAAAAAAACACAGCATTTTACTGTACCAGCAAAGTGAATGCTTTTTGGATACTTTTTTTCACCCCATGCATTTAAATGAGTGAAAAAACCTGCTGAAACAATTCGCACGTAGAGATTTGAAACTGCGTCTATTCAGCTAGGAGAAAAAAAAACAAGAACAACAAAGCAATTTGTGCATAAAACTTCAGATATCTCATTCATTTACATACATACTTTGCTAGTTCAGAGAAATGCAACTATTTTTCATGGCAAAAATGTAATGTGTGAACAAGAGCTAAAAGAGGCTGCTTATCCAGAATATATTTTACATACGAGTTTTTTTCCATTGACACAAAGGGCACAGAAAACCAACACACTTTAGAGAGTGTTCAGATCTGTGTAATATGTAACAGTGCCATGTAAAAATTTGATCTGCTGTACAAAAAATATCAGAACAAAATTTCAACATATTGATTCAAGTCTCAGAATTCGTATGCAAAACACGGTATACCCTGCGGTTTCACAATGATGGCAGAAAGGGGGGAAAAAAACAGCTACAAAAAGCATCTGAATGAAGTGAGCAATCTGAAGAAAGGTCACTTCATTCAGGGACTGCAACTGACAAATAGATTTATCCCACTTATACATTTAAAGGGAACCGGTCACGTCGGAAAACGCTTTTAACCTTCACATGGTTAATAGCATTAGAAAGGTGCCCGGTTGCCGTAATGAGAGCGCAGCCCCTGGGAGTAAATTAGCTTTATTTTCTCCTGGAGCCGCTGGCTTTCAGTCCTACAGGTCAGCCTGGAACAATTACGGTCACAGCGAGTGGCTCCTGGTCGCACGCCCCACTTGGACTGACACCGATTCTCAGAGGGAGTGCTGGGGCGTGCGTACAGCCAACACTTACACTACTATAGTGAGCGATGACTGAAGCTTTCCCTGCACGCCTGCATGGCAGAATGCCGGCAGCTCCTAGGAATAAAAAGGTGAATCTTCCCCTAGGTGCTGCACTTTCAGTATGGCTGCCAGGCATCTTTCCAACGCTATTTACCTGTAGATTAATGATTATCTGCAGGTTAATCGTTTTATCTGGAGTGACAAGTTCCCATTAGACTCCTAGAAAATAGATGTGAAGTACCCCAATATCGGTTATTTACTGAGCAGCTACAGCCAGCTGGGCTACTTTAGGAATATACTCATCCACGATAACCTGAAAAAGCATATGCAGAATCCAATGCCCCAAAATGACCTGAAAAATGGTGGCCAGTGACAAGACAGCTGCAATATTAAACTAGAGCCATTTCTGTACATTATATTGCAAGTAAAAACAAACATTTAATAGAAACAAACAAACAATGAGATTATATATATCTATGTTGTTTTTTTTCAGCTCTTACACTAACATTTAAAAAAAAAATATATATATATATATATATATATATATATATATATAATTGTTGGTACCCTTGTGTCATCAGATTTTTGCGATGTAATCTTGAGAACCCTATAATGCAATAGCAGAGACCCTGATTACAGTGATGTCTCACTCACTGGCCTGTGTTTTGCTGTTTCAATACAAATCAATGTTTTATCATCAGATTATCATCACTACAGGACAACAGCCTCCTACCACCTAGTCCAACCATGCCCCCAACACCGACTAGCAGCTCTGTCACTATACAATATACACAGAAAGCTGCAGTCAGGGTTATACACATACACAGCTGAGCTCTGCTAGATCTGCAGCCTAGAAAACGGACTATCATTACAGCTGCACACAGTGCACTAAGTGACACGCCGCAGGGTCTCAGTCCCTAAGGCTAGCAGCTTTTGCTATGTAATCTGCTAACAGATTCTCTATAAGACCCACAACGGTCACTGAAAGCTTACAACAAAAGTCATTTTAAATTTCCTGAATATCAACTATTGAAATGAAAAGTGAAAAATTTTGAAATAACTTCCACAATTGGATGTGTTAAAAATAAATGTTCCTGTGCTGAGATAATCTCATAAATGTCCCCTGCTGTGTGCTGTGTAATGGCTGTGTGTGACCGTACAGGGACATGGTCTGATCATATCACATCTCGGAGCAAAAGAAACTACAGACAGGACATTACAGGATGACAGCTGCTGGTTTATGTAAGTCTGTAAGGAAAACATTTTGCTGTCTGTTTAAAAACTTGCTTTGCCTCACAGAAAGAATCAGCTGTGATCCCGTGCTGTTCTGTCTGTATACTCTTTTGCTTCCCTCCCCGCCCAGGAGCTGTTCTATGATCAGACCATGTTCCTATACAGTCAGACACAGCCATTACACAGTACAGAGCAAGGGCACATTTATAAGATTATCTCAGTGCATGAACATTTTGTTAACACATCCAATTCCAATTGTAGATTTTTTTTTTATTCCAAGATTTGTTGATTAAAATATACTTTGTTTGTTTGGAAAAAAAACCTTTAACTTAATATTTTGCTGCACAACCTTTTGAAGCAATCGCTGCAAACAATTTCTGTAACTCTCAACGACACTTCTGCCCGGTCCACAGGATTTTGACCCATGCCTCCTGAGCAAACAGCTCCAGCGCTCTCAGGTGTGAGAGCACCTTTTCAGGCTGCATGTTTCATCTCTTTTCAGAGATGTCAATAAGATTTAGATCAGGGCTCATAGAAACCACTTCAGAATAGTCCAATTCCTCGCTCTTAGCCATTCTTGGATTTTTTTTAGCTGTGTGTTTTGGGTCATTGTCCTGTTGGAGGACCTGTGACGGCGGCTCAGAACAAGGTTTGACACTCAGCTGCACATTTCCCTCCAGAATGACTTGGTTGTCTTGAGATTTCATTGTGCCCTGCAGATTCAAGACACCCTGTGCCAGATGCAGCAAAGCTGCCCCAAAACATAACCAATCCTTCTCAATGTTTAACAGTAGATACAATGTTCTTTGCATGCTTCATTTTTGCATCTGATCACAGAGCTGATGCGACTTGCCAATAGCCAGCCTTGTCCTAAACAAGCTTGTTTTCAAAAGCGGTTTCCTTCTCAGTCGTCTTCCATAAAGTCCACTTTGGCAAAGACAGCAATGGAGGATGCGATCTAATATGGATGTACCTTGAACTTGGAAGTTCACCTCTAAACTCTTTAGAAGTTGTTCTGGGCGCTTTTGTTACCATTCGTACTATCCATCTCTGTAGTTTCCCATTTTTCATCGCACAGCCACGTCCATGGAGGTTGGCTACAATCTCATAGATCATAAGCTTCTGAATAATCTGTGCAACTGTAGTAATAAGTGCATCAAACTGTTTGTAGATTGACCTATAGCCTTTTGTGTATCATTACCTTTCCAATCTCCTGAGAAAATGCTCTACTTAGCTTTCTTTGGTCCATGCTCAGCGTGCTACACACCATGATACCAAACAGCATGGTGACTACTTTTCACCTTTTAAAATAGCTAGACTGGCTGATTACAAGGTAGACACCTTGTATGCCAATTACAGGAAACACCTTAGTTTAACATGCCCTTAAGGTCAAATTATTTTTGTCCAGGCCATTTTCACTAGTTTGACATTAGTTTTTATTTTTCCATTGAACCACAATTTAAAAGCAATGTTTGATTTTCAGTAGCTGATATACGTAAATTGAAAACGATTTTCTCAGTTTCACGCCATTTCAGGTGACTATCATGGGGTTTTCTTACTTTAGAGAGAAAGGAACCAACAATTTTGCCAGTGTGTGTGGCTAAATAATATATATATTATACCCGCAATAACTTGTGAAATATACAGGAAGGCTTAAGATTAATATTGCAGCTATTGTCACTCACGAAGATTTTCAGGTCATTTTGATTTTTCTTGTGTGTATATAATATAAAAGTGCAATACACATACACGATGTAATGTAAACATATATAGTCTGAAAGGAAGAAAAATAAAGTATTCTGATGAAACACATTGTTACGCCAGAGTTATTCTTTCATGGAAAACCGACAGGAAACCCCTAGATTCAGGGGAAGTGCTATGTGCCTACTGTATTGCACTGTGAGATCCCTCCCATCCCTTTGCACAATTTTATTGCTTAAAAACTAGATACAAATATATGTAAGTGGTAAAAAAATGGAAGCAGAAAGGCAGTTTCTATTTAGAAACTGTACCACATTGTCCCACCTGAGCACATATCACTAACATTTATAATATAACATGAAAAAAGTATATACTGTCATCATATATTTAGATTATATGTATATCTATACAATTAGAAGCATAATGAAAAAATAAACATTTTTGAGATTTACAAAATATTACAAAAAGTGAAACATACAGCTCTAAAAACACTCTGAAAAAGGATTCCTTCCATCAAAGTGGCAAACAGATCAGAACTGTCTCATCACCTTCCTCTAGAAGTCTCAGGTTTTCTCTGAAAAAAAAAGCAAAAAGAAAAGAAGCGCCTTTAAGTAGTCAACCACTATAGGTCATCGCATTACTTCATCGCTGTATGAATAAATGTATATATGCAAGATTGCCGAATTATGACTGACGCTTCGGTCCAAAAGTACGAGGACACTGAAGGAGAAGTGAAGAAAAAAAAATTGTGGGCTGTCCCATACAGTCTTATATTTATATAGATCTATCATAATATTAGATAATGTATAGTAGCAAGTACTGAACTACAGAAGGAAGTCACTCACCTTGCAGCCACCTAACCTGGATAGCTGGACCGTAACCCTTTTCATTCTTGGCAGAAATCCTGAACACCACCGCAGGCCGGGAGCTGCAGTCGACGTGCGCGTTGGCCAGCTGGGAAGCCGTTACAGTGCACGATGTCTCTAAGCCACTGTAAATTTTTACGAATGCAAGCTGGTTCTGAGCCTCAGGAAGAGAGGTGCGAATGGCTAGATACGCAGAATATTCTAATATGTTTCCTGTTGGTGAAGAAGGCGATTCCCAGGAAATATGGACACAGTCTGTACTCTGCAAACGGAAACACATTTTGTTTAATAGAGAAATAAACATTTCTAATAGTCCATATAAAAGTAATTCATATTATTAAGAAATGCCCCCTTTGGGATTCTCTACCATAATGCTTTAAAAGGTCAAAACTCAACAGATTTTGCACTTTTGTTCCTGCGGCTCCTCTGAATATTTTTTTTTTTTTAAATGCCCATCATGAGGTTCAGAGATACTTTTTATGGCCTTAATTCACCAGTCCAGTGTTGCTTCTAATGCAAGGTCCCTGCCCCTATTCTCATACTTGCCCACCGCCATCTTCACCTTCCATCACTGCAGATCTGGTTGGTCTCCAGTACTTTGTGACCTGCTGCATCGCTCCAGTGTTTGCTGGGTGAGACGGAGGTCACTTTTCAATGCATAATTAATAAGATCCTCGTTCTGGCTCTCAGACTTCCATTGAGAGCTTGTGACGTAACTTCTGACTTCCGATCAGTCAGAAGCTGTCATAAGATGGCGCCAAAGGACGGAGGGGCACCAGGAATAGCTAAAGACGAAGGGTGGAGAGTATAATACTAGGGGCAGGGATCTAGTGTTAGTAGCACCACTCCAGTGCTGAATTAAAAAAAACAAAAAACTGGAGTAGTGCATTTCTTTCATAGCAACATTTTATTAAGAGTTGTAAAAGAACAATAGAAGCACAAGGGAGGAAGAATGGGAAAAGCAAAAGAAAAAGGGGTGCAGCCACAAGGTGTTCAGACATGCAGTGATCTCAGACATCAGTATCTTTACTTATATATACATACACACACCCCTGAAGTAATAAGTATTAAAGAGTCATCTACCACACGGTACGGTACACCAAAGTGTGAAAAACTCTTTAGGGTATGTGCCCACAATTCGGAACTAGCAGCACTTTGGACGCAGCGAAAATTCGCTGCATCCAAAGCGCTGCCAGTTATTGAACGCAGGTGAATCCGCATGTGATCACTGAACCGTGCATTCATCCAAATACATTGTATAGGTCACAATTCTCTTGCAGAGACTAGAATCTCCACAAGAGAAGTTGATATGCCTGCTGTCTGGAAAGACATGACGCATGTCCATGTCCGAGGGTGAGCCACGGTCGCCTCTGGACATCCCATCCACTATGCTGTAACAGCTGGACGCTGCACAAGTATGCAAAATTGGGGGCGAAAATATCATTTTTGTAAAAAAAAAAAAAAAAAAAAAAAAAAGATTTTTTTTACGGCTGTACGTTATAAACTTCTGTGAAGCACTTCGGGGTTCAAAGTGCTCAGCACACATCTAGATAAGTTCCTTGTGGGATCTATTTTCCAAAACGGGGTCACTTGTGGGGGGTTTCCACTGTTTAGGCACATCAGGGGCTCTCCAAATGCGACATGACACCCGCAGACCATTCCATCAAAGTCTGCAATTAAAAACGTCACTACTTCCCTTCCGAGCCCCGACGTGTGCCCATACAGTAGTTTTCTCCCACATATTGGGTATCAGCGTACTCAGGACAAATTGGACAACAAATTTTGGGGTCCAATTTCTCCTGTTACCCTTGTGAAAATAAAATATTGGGGGCAAAAATAGGGATTTTTGTGTACTCACCGTAAAATCCTTTTCTCCGAGACGCTCATTGGGAGACACAAACCATGAGTGTTATGCTGCTGCCACTAGGAGGACACTAAGCAAATGCACAAAGAAGATTGGCTCCTCCTCCGCAGTATACACCCTCTGCTGACTCTAGCCTGAACCAGTTCGGTGCAAAAGCAGTAGGAGAAGGTCAACATAATACCAAAGTACGATCATTCACATAATATTAGTGATCACCACATCGGCTGAAAAAGACAAGCAGAAGTCGTTAGACTAAAAAGGGTGGGAGCTGTGTCTCCCAATGAGCGTCTCGGAGAAAAGGATTTTACGGTGAGTACACAAAAATATCTATTTCTCCTTCGCCTCATTGGGAGACACAAACCATGGGATGTCCTAAAGCAGTCCCTGGGTGGGAAAACAGCACGACAGCCGAAAACCTGAATATACGCAGCAAATAATCTGGTGTACAGATGCGCTGCTGTCGATTGCAGAAGAAATCTGCTTAAGGGTAGCCTTGCAAAGGCTTAAGTGTAATGGTAAATTAAAGTGAGAAGACTGGACCAAGTTGCAGCCCTGCAACCTTACTGTATTGACGTCCGGGACAGAATGCCCCGGGACGCCTGTACTGACGTAGTGAAGATTACTCTGAGGTTCGCAGGGATAGGAGACCTCAGACTTGGAAGCTTCTTAAATTGTAGAGCAGATATATCTGGCTACTGCAGGTTTTTTTTTTTTTTTTTTAAAAAGGCAGGTAGGCCTTTTCTGTGTTGCTCTGGAAACAGAGAAAACAACCTATTTGGAGAAAAGCGCTGTTCTGGAAGTGTTTGTTACAGCCACCAGAAAGGGAGCTTTCCAGGAAGGAAGAGTGACAGATACGTCTTACAGGAATTCGAAGAAGACCACTTGTAAAACACCTGAGATCAGAAGAAAACAGGGTGGATAGCATTGAGAAAACAGTGCCAGGTTTTAATGGAAGCCTTTTGGAGGAATTCCAATATGGACGAAATAGCAAATACAAGTGAGAAACAAACGTGGTTGTTAAAAACAACCAAGGGAACAAAGCTTTGTTGAATATGAAGGTAAATACGCCTAAGAATAAGTTTCTGGACAGTGACGATAACGGTGAACGCCACGTGTGGCGGACAAAAATCAAGTCGATAAGCCCAGCCCTCTTGAGTTCTGGCGCTCTGGAAAAAGAAGATCTGGACGGTTTGGTAACCGCAGAAGTAGGGGTCTAGATGCACTAGAACCTTGTACCACGCTCGTCGTATTCAGACTGGTGTGCCACAGTGGGATTCCCTCCGCCTTAAACTTCAGGAAGATACTTTGAATTAGCAGAAGAGACGGAGAAAAAATTTTGGAAGCGAAAAACTGAAGCCGCGAAAGCACCAGGTCATCTGACCCGAGGACAATTATGTCACAGAATGGATCTAGAAATGCCGGGAATTTGGTGTTTAGCGTAGAGGCATGGAGGAAGCCACAGCGGCGGTTCCTATGAGAAGGCCGCGGCGGTTGAGAGGGCGGCTTGAGAGGAAGCCGCGGCGGCGACTGCGATTTCTGAGAGCAGCGGCTGTGAATCCAATGAGAAGTCCGCAAGGGCGTTTTGGAGCATGCCACGACTGCGGTGTGGCGCAGACCGCAGTGGCGGGGATGACGCGGACCGCGGCAGCAGTCGGAACCACGACCTAATATGACAGGCCTTGGCAGCTGATGGGGGATGCATCAGCAGCTGCCATGGGAAAAAAAGCGCAGTAGCGTATGAGTACACACTGCGGAGGGAATCAGCGCATATGCGGTCATACTACCTCAATCCACCATCTCTTTGATAGGGAGTCGGAGAGGGTTAGTTTCTCGTATACCTCTCACTATTCATGGACATCGCCGGCATGTCTGATTGCCCGGATCTCAAGAAAATGATCAGGAGACTTGATACCCAAAGAGGAAGCATCCCTGGACCGTGTGGTGGCGGGAGAGCACTTTCCAACCTAGAAGACCTTTGTCTGAATCAATAAGTACAACAACGTCCACCACTTCAGAGACCGTCCGAACTGGAGGGACTGGCGAAAAATAGCGGTCCAGAGAGAATGGATATCCGTCCCACGCTGGTAGCAATGTCTGCTACAGACGATGGAGATGTAGTTGAGGAAATTGTACTGGTGGATTGTCGGCACCATTTTTATCTTTTTTTTTTACCTGCGTTCCAGACTGCAGGAAAAAAGAAACGGCGAGAGGAAACTTCCGAGCTTCGTAAATCAGTGAAAATCTTTCCTGAAGGGAGAATTATCAACACTTGGAAAGAGTCCAGGCCTGAAACGAGGATCCTCTGAGATAGGATGAAAAGGAATTGCGTAAGTTCTCTAACCGACCTAGACGAGTGAGAGTGTCCACGCTGATGCTGACCCTGTCCGGACAGGCTTGAATGTACGACCTCTTGAAAAGGAGGTCGTCTGTGTAGAGTGGAATCACTATGCCCCGAGAGCACGGGATAGAAATAACGGCTGCTATGACTTTGGAGGGCAGCCTAGGAGCAGAGGAGAGACTGAAGGCTAAAGCCGTGAACTGAAAATGGATGTCTGCAATGGCAAAACGGAGAAATCCTTGTCGGGCTGGGAAGGATTGGGATGAGAGGTGATAACACAGGGAAAATTACATCTTGAAGAGACGCACCCTGACAAAGTTGTTCATCAGTTTTACTTGTAGGATGGGACGCACGGTTCCGTCCTTCTTTGAAACGACGAACCGGTTTGGGTAAGACCGCTTTACACTGACTGTGTGTGGGGGCGGAGAATGGTCCCATAGATGCAGAGTACATGAAATGGCCTAATAAGGTGGGTCCGCTTGTTCCTTTTGTCCTTCAAAGACGGGACTGGAGGAAATGAGTTGGAGAGAGGGACAGGAATTCTATGTCCGTATCTGAACACACTAGATGACAGACCCGTGGTCGAGAATACCCGAAAGCCTGACCTGGTAACCAGGTACTGCAATGAGTCCTTAAACAGAGACAATATGTTTGAAGGGGTACCCTTGAGTTTGAACCATGAGGGTCCGCGTTCCAAGGAATGGAAGAGCTTAAGGAAGTTAGAGATTTCTTTGAAGGGGAATTTGTTCGCCACTCCCGGAGCCATAAAGCTCTGCTGATGGTAATGTCGTTGAAGCTTTAGGAGCGTCGCCTTCCGAAGAGACAAGTTATTGTCTTGACTGATCTCGGCTAGGGCCCTAGTTTGACCATCATGCTGTGGGCACCTAGGTGAAAAGTGACGCGGACCAATTGGATGGTCAGTGGGGATTTTAATAAACAAGCCGTTAGTCAAAGACCGTAGAGGTTGGTAAGCGAGCCGTAATCTAGTATCCATTGTTGGAGACACCGTCCACTCTCTTTTCTTTTAGAGCGTGGACAAAAGGTTACCGTGATTAAACCTTTAGCTCAGAGAATCATCTGTCCGGCAACCAGTATATCTCTGACCTATGTCAACAACGCAGGGAGATTGGTAAAAAGAAACCAGTGCGGACGTTTGGTCCCTTTGAAAGTCTCAATGAGATAAAGTACGGCTCTCAGAATTATATTAACTGGGTCGATGAGGGCCTCTAAGGACTCCTGGTAATTCGGCCAATCCGATATACGGCCACATGAGACTCCTATCCTGAGTCGTGTTTGCTGCAATCTCCAGGGACGGGGGAGCTGGAAAGGGAGCCTGCTTTCCCCCAAAAACAGCAAAATGCCCGTGAGATGATAGGTACAAGATTGGGCATTCTTTGCTGCTATCAGCCCCTGTCTGAAGACTCGAAGGGCAGAGGGCCTTCGTTGTATAGGTAAACTGAAGCCGGAAACTTTTGCCCATCCGTTGGGCTCCTATGAGAAAATGCAGGCTACACAGATTGCAGTGGATAGCCTTCGTGGTAACGGGTCATTACACGTGGAGAGCTAGGCGTGAGCGTGCGTTTTATCAGTCAGTGCTCCTAGGTCACATGTCCGTGCCGCCAGAGACGGCAGACTGCGTAGCAGCAACTGACGAGTAACGAAGGTCACATGCAAAACCACTCGCCATCCGCACCAATTAACTGCTCAATCCATCATCCCTTTGATAGGGAGATGGAGAGGTTTTTTGCTAGCCTCCAGTCACGATTCACCTTTGGGCAGCGGTGACATAGTGGGGCCGCACGGACGCCGCATGGGACCTCAGATATTAATAGAGACTGCAGGGAAAAGGTCAACTGTTAAAGCTTACCCAGGGCCTGTGCCCTGGAAATGGCGACCGGCCTGAGTTGACGCTTCTCGTTTTTGACGAGAAGCGCCAGAACAGGTGGTCATAGTCTTGAGCAGAGAAGCGATGCACTTTGCCAGCGACATAACCACCAAGGCGGGCTAGGTCCACCCATGTCTGTATTAACAGAGGGCTCCTGTACACACGAGGCGTCGCAGGCTGTCCGAATGCCTATGCGGTATGATTAGATCGCTGCATACTGATTTTGACCACTGACCCTCTCCTTATGGAGAGCTATGTGTGTGTGGAACGCTTCAGGGGCCATGCTGATTTTCAATTTTAAACTATGCGCTGCCGAAGCGAGTACTAAGACATACATCATGTCTGTATCTGCTACTAGGAAGGAGTGAAGTGCTGTACACCAGCTTCCCAGATCAAAGTCCGAGCCCCAGAGAGCAGACTGCCGTTGAAATGCGCCTGTGTATTTCCACAGTCCCACTGCGCATGTCATGTGAGGGCCGATTGCCTCACCCTGCCTGTATGAGACAGGTGCGGAAGGGGGAGGGGGGAGCCCGAGAACAAGACAGCGCTTCTCGTTAGGAACGAGAAGCGCCAATCCAAGGGGCGGAGCCAGGACTGGGAGCAGGAAATGGCCACAGCGATGCTCGATCAGAGCGAGAAAGGCGTCATAGGCAGTGGGCGGAGCCGCCGGATGGGCGGAGCTTGGCCTATCCCGGCCAGAAGCCGGGGACTAAATTAGAGGCCGCCGGTGTGACGGACGCGGCGATGACCGCCAAAGCCGGCGGAGTGACGGCCGCGGCCAGCGACCGAGACTCCAGCCCCCCCGCCATGCGCTGGCCACTGTGGCCTCTGCAGGCAACGGCCGCGGCGGCGATGGCGGGGGAGGGGTGGGAAACAGCGCCCTGCGATGCAGCAGAGTCGGGAGTGCTGCAAGGGCAATAGAGGACGACGTGGTCCGCTCCTTACATCCTCAATCCACCATCCCTTGACAGGGAGGTGAGCGGGCTCTTTTTCCTCCTGGCACCAGCTGTTATGGGTTCACATAAAAGCCGCTGGAAACACATGGTGTCGGGAACAGTACATGGGGCGACTCCCTCAGATGTACTCACTGCGGAGTCCCTCTGGCTCAGAACTCCGGCGACCGGCGCGGCTGTACCTACTCAATCCAACATCCCTTTGATAGGGAGATGGAGAGCGTTTCTTCCCTGCGTCCTAGCACCAGCCGCTTTCAGTAGTGGTGGTGAGGGGTTTTTGCTCCCAAAACCGCATTTGGAGCGCGTTTACAGCCGTCAGACTCATGGGGAGAGTGGCCATTGAAGGGATCCGTTGCCCGATGGTAGCGTTGCAGGAGGGGGTACGTGGAGGCGACACTCCGCGTTCCCGCCTGTTGATGATTTTGGGAGATCGGGACTTTTCATTAAGACCCGTCGCCCTTCCTTGCGTGGAAGAAATAAAAACAATAAAACTTGAAAAATAAAAATTGAACAATAAAAATTGGGGTATGTAACCAGACCCTAGTGCCTCCTACAGACACTAAGCAAGAACTGGTTCAGGCTAGAGCCAGCAGAGGGTGTATACTGCAGAGGAGGAGCCAATCTTCTTTGTGCATTTGCTTAGTGTCCTCCTAGTGGCAGCAGCATAACACCCATGGTTTGTGTCTCCCAATGAGGCGAAGGAGAAAAATCATTTTTGTAAAAAAAATTTTTTTATTTTTACGGCTGTACGTTATAAACTTCTGTGAAGCACTTCGGGGTTCAAAGTGCTCACCACACATCTAGATAAGTTCCTTGGGGGGTCTATTTTCCAAAATGGTGTCACTTGTGGGCGGTTCCAAGTGTTTAGGCACATCAGGGGCTCTCCAAACGAGATATGACACCCGCAGACCATTCCATCAAAGTCTGCAATCCAAAACGTCATTACTTCCCTTCCGAGCCCTGACGTGTGCCCATACAGTAGTTTTCTCCCACATATGGGGGGTATCAGCGTACTCAGGAGAAATTGGAACCCAAAAGTTGTTGTCCAATTTGTCCTGTTACCCCTTGGGAAAATAAAAAGTTGGGGACTAAAAGATCATGTTTGTGGAAAAAATATGATTTTTTTATTTTCATGCTCGGGCGTTATAAGCTTTAGTGAAACACCTGGGGGTTCAAAGTTTTCACCACACATCTAGACAAGTTCCTTGAGGGGTTTAGTTTCCAAAATGGTGTCATTTGTCGGGGTTTCTACTGTTTAGGCAGATCAGGAGCTCTCTAAACACGACATGGCGTCCAGCCAATTCTGCGTTGAAAAAGTCAAACGGCGCGCCTTCCCTTCCAAGCTCTGCCATGCTCCCAAACAGTGGTTTACCCCCACATATGGGGTATCAGTGTACTCAAGACAAGTTGCACAATAACTTTTGGAGTCTTGTTACCCTTGGGAAAATAAAAATTGGGGTGAAAAGATCATTTTTGTGGAAAAAAATATGATTTTTTAATTTTACGGCTCTACGTTATAAACTTGTGTGAAGCACTTGGGGGGTTCAAATTGCTCACCACAGATCTAGATAAGTTCCTTACGGGGTCTAGTTTCCAAAATGGGGTCACTTGTGGGGGGTTTCCACTGTTTAGGCACATCAGGGGCTCTCCAAATGCAACATGGCGTCCAATCTCAATTCCAGCCAATTTTGGTTGGAAAAAGTCAAATGGTGCTCCTTCCATTTCGAGCTTTGCCGTGCCCAAACAGTGGTTCCCCCCCACATATGGGGTATCAGCGTACTCAGGACAAATTGGACAACAACTTTTGTGGTCCAATTTCTCCTGTTACCCTTGGGAAAATAAAAAATTGATGACTAAAAGATAATTTTTGTGGAAAAAAATAGGATTTTTTATTTTCATGCCTGGGCATTATAAAATTGTGTGAAGCACTTGGGGGTTCAAAGTGCTCACCACAGATTTAGATAAGTTCCTTAGGGGGTCTAGTTTCCAAAATGGGGTCACTTGTGGGGGGTTTCCACGGTTTAGGCTCATCTGGGGCACTGCAAACAGAACATGACCCCCATCAACGTCTGCATTCCAAAACGTTATTATTTCCTTTCCAAGCCCTGCCGTACGCCCAAACAGTTTCCACCCCCCCCCACATATGGGGTATCAGCGTACTCAGGACAAATTGGACACCAACTTTTGGGGTCCAATTTCCTTGGGAAAAATCAAAAATTTGGGACTAAAAAAATCATTTTTGTGGAAAAAAAAATTTTTTTTTTTCACACCCAGGCATTATAAACTTTTGTGAAACACTTGGGGGTTGAAAGTGCTCACAGCAGATCTAGATAAGTTCCATAGGGGGTATAGTTTCCAAAATGGTGTCACTTGTGGGGGGTTTCCACTGTTTAGGCGCATCAGAGGCTCTCCAAACGCGACATGGCGTCCAATCTCAATTCTAGCCAATTTTGGTTTGAAAAAGTCAAACGGCGTTCCTTCCCTTACGAGCTCTGCCGTGTGCCCAAACAGTTGTTTTCCCCCACATATGGGGTATTGGAGTACTCAGGAGAAATTGCACAACAACTTTATCTGTCCATTTTCTTCTTTTACCCTTGTGAAAATAAAAAAAGTTAGTAAAAGATCATTTTTGTGACTAAAAAGTTAAACATTCATTTTTTCCTTCCACGTTGCTTCAGCTCCTGTGAAGCACCTGAAGGGTTAATAAACTTCTTAAATGTGGTTTTGAGTACCTTGAGGGGTGCAGTTTTTAGAATGGTGTCACTTTTGGGTATTTTCTGCCATATAGACCCCTCAAAGTAACTTCAAATGTGAGGTGGTCCCTAAACAAATGGCTTTGTAAATTTTGTTGTAAAATGAGAAATCACTGGTCAACTTTTAACCCTTATAATTTCCTAACAAAAAAAAATTTTGGTTCCAAAATTGTGCTCATGTAAAGTAGACATGTGGGAAATGTTATTTCTTAACTATTTTGTGTGACATATTTCTCTGTTTTAAGGGAATAAAAATTCAAAATTTGAAAATTGCAAAATTTTCACCATATTTGCGTTTTTTTTTTTCAAAAATAAACGCAAGTTATATCGAAGAAATTTTACCACTAACGTGAAGTACAATATGTCACGAGAAAACAATCTCAGAATCGCGAAGATCCATTGAAGCGTTCCAGAGTTATAACCTCATAAAGAGACAGTGGTCAGAATTGTAAAAATTGGCCCGGTCATTAACGTGCAAACCACCCTTGGAGGTGAAGGGGTTAATTTGTTGTATCAGTTTATCCCGTACATTGACAAAAGTCCATGGATATTGAAGCTAGAACCGCAGACATCATCTATATCAGTTATACCCTCCCTGCATTGATGCAGAATTTTTATTTTCATTGGGCAATATTTCTATTTAAATAAATATGAAAGCTAGACAGTGGTTTAGCAAGGCCACTGCTTTGCATTATTATCCTGTGAGCAGTACCTCCTTGTTAAAGACCTTACAAATTAGCTTCAAATAAAAAGGCCTATAAACTCATGACCAGTATGGCAGAGTTAAATATTAAAAAAAATATATATATGAATACTTGAGGGAGCAGCGGGACTAAGCAAGATTAAAAGAAGAATTTTTGGTACTCACGTAAAATCTCTTTCTTGGAGCCTTGATTGGGGGACACAGGTAACCATGGGTGTATGCTGCTGTCGCTAGGAGGCTGACACTAGGCAAAAGACGGATTTTGGTAAGAACTTACCTGTAAAATCCTTTTCAGCGAAGGAAGGAAGAGAGACACAGTCATTACTAGTGGGTAGGCGGAGCCCAGATGAGATAGACACCTCAGATTAAAAAGAGTGTTGACCGGCCCCTCCAGCTCGGGCTCCTCCTACTCAGCTCTCCAGTCGTACACAAGCTTAAGGAAGAGCAATATCACCAGCGGAGCAACATAACCCCTTCTGAAGAAATTCAGAGAAGAAAACACAAAAATACAGGTTATGCTGCATGTAGGCAAAAAACCACACAGTTCCAGGTACTACTCACTGGACCTGACCACTGCGATGAGCTGGCGATGCTGGAACAGAGCCTTAGCACGTCAACCTCAGCCCAGATAATCGCTATCAAAGGAGGGTCACGCCGCATCTGAAAACAACAACACACTTCTGCCATGGGAGGGAGCTGTGTCTCTCTTCCTTCCTTCGCTGAAAAGGATTTTACAGGTAAGTTCTTACCAAAATCCGTCTTTCAGCAGCAGATGGAAGGAAGAGAGCCACAGTCATTACTAGTGGGACGTCCCAAAGCAGTCCAAAAATTAAGGGTGGGAAAAAACCATAAAAGGCAGAACCCAACAACCTAAGAAAATGCGCAACTAGCGCTAAACACAAGTTAACGAGAACTTTAAACCACAGCCGTCTGCAGGACCCTACGTCCTAAGGCTGCATCAGCGGAAGCACTAACGTCCACCTTACAAAATTTTGTAAAGTGTGGACGGAGCGCCAAGTCGCCGCCCGGCAAAGCTGAGCTGCCGAGGCCCCCTGATGGAAAGCCCACGATGAGCCCACAGCTCTCGTGGAATGGGCTCGAACCTTAATCGGGCAAGGTTCGCCCTTAAGTCGGTAAGCCTCCAAAATGGCCGTTACCGAATCCAATGAGCTATAGAATCCTTGGAAGCTCGATGACCACGTCGACGACCTGCTGGAATCACAAACAGGGAGTCCGACTTCCGAAAAATTTGAGTAATAGACAAATAGAACTTCAAAGCCCGCACCAAATCCAATGTGTGCAAGGCCCGTTCCCTCGCCTTACTCGGCCCGGGACAAAGAGAGGGCAACACAATATCCTGGTTAACATGAAATTGCGACACCACCTTAGGTAGGAAGTCGCCCCGTGTGTGAAGCACTACGCGAACCGGGTGAAACTCCAGGAAAGGAGGCGAGCAAGAAAGAGCCGCCAACTCAGAAACCCTTCTCAAAGAGGTGACCGCCACAAGGAAGGCAACCTTCCAAGAAAGCAAAGAGAGACTAACAGAGTCCATAGGCTCAAAAGGCCCGTGTTGAAGAGCCTCCAAGACAAGATTGAGCCGCCAAGGAGACACAGGTGCCCTCCGTGGCGGAAACTGACGGGTTACACCGCGAAAAAAGGAACGTACGTCCCTACGCGAGGCGATAGCCTTCCAAAACAGCAAGGACAGAGCAGAAACCTGACCCCTCAGGGTGCTCACTGCCAAACCCTTGTCCAGCCCAAATTGCAGGAAGGCCAACAAATTGGGAATGGAAAAAATCCTCGGGTTCCTTGAAGAACCCGAACACCACGAAAAGAAGGTTTCCCAAGTCTTGTGGGAAATCCTAGAAGTAGCCGGACCTCTGTCAGCTCGCAAAGTGGCAATGACTTCGGCTGAAAACCCTTGACGGGTCAAAATTTCGGTCTCAAGAGCCACGCCGTCAAACGCAGAGACTTCAGGTCCGGATGACGAACGGGCCCCTGGGTTAACAGGTCCGAGCGAAGAGGAAGTGGAAATGGTGGCGCTGCCAGGAGAGACACCAGAGTCGAGAACCACGTCCTTCTTGGCCAATCTGGGGCTATCAACATAGCCGGGATTCTCTCTAGTCTGATCCGACGTAGCCCCAGAGGAAGCAAGGAAATCGGCGGAAACACATAGATTAGCTCGAATTGGCCCCACGGAGCCACTAGAGCATCCACCGCCACAGCTTTCAGATCCTTGTACCTGGACATGAAAGTCGGTAACTTGTCATTGATCCTGGATGCCATCAGATCCACTTGGGGAGTTCCCCAAAGGGAGCACAGCAGTGCAAAAAACTTCCGGATGAAGACTCCATTCTCCGGGATCCATCTTCTCGCGACTGAGAAGTCCGCTGTGATATTCTGAACTCCCGGAATGTGGATCGCAGAGATAGCTGGCACTCTGGTCTCTGCCCATACCAAGATACGAGATACCTCCACCATGAGCTTGGAACTCCTTGTCCCGCCTTGGTGGTTGATATATGCGACCGCCGTCGCATTGTCCGTCTGCACTCGCACTGGCAGACCGCTTAAAGGGGCCGTCCAGTGTTGGAGGCAAAGAAAAAATCGCCCCCAATTCCAGGATGTTGATCGGCAAGACAGACTCTTCCGACGACCATACTCCCTGAGTCCAGAGATCGTTCCAGACACCCCCCTCAGCCCGTCAGGCTGGCATCGGTGGTTATGACCGACCACTTCGGAGGGAGGGAGGACTTCCCCAGGGATAACTCTTTCGGACGTATCCACCATCCTAGAGACTCTCGTACCCTGTGGGGGATGATGACACTGCAATCCAGTGAAGCCTGCGATCGATCCCAACGGCTCAGAATGAACCTTTGGAGGGCCCTGGATGAAACCGGGCAAACGGAAGCGCTTCCATGGACATTCACCATCAACCCCAGAAGACGCATACAGCTTCGCAGGGACATTGCTGTCGAAGACTTCATATCCCGTGCATGTCGAAGGAGACATGCTTGCTTGTCTGGAGGCAGGGACACCACTGCTCGTACCGTGTCGAAATGCATCCCCAAAAACAGGATTGACTGCGACGGTTCCAGAGACGACTTCTCCCAATTGACCAGCCACCCGAAATCCTCCAGGAGCTGAAGGGATAGATTGCGAGCGGTTACCGCCTCCTCCTTCAAAGACGCCACAACCAGAAGGTCGTCCAGGTAGGGAAGAATCGTAACCCCCTGCCTTCGAAGAATCGCCATGAAAGGCGCCAGAATTTTTGTAAAAACACTGGGCGCTGAGGCCAACCCGAATGGCAGAGCCACAACTGGTAATGGTCCTGACCTATGGCAAAACGAAGGAAAACGTTGGTGAGCCCTTCCGATTGGAACGTGCAAATGAGTGGCGCGAATGTCGATTGACACCAAAAAGTCGTCCTGCGACAAGGCTGCCACAACGGAGCGAAGCGACTGCATGCGAAATTTTCGGGTGTGGACATGCCGATTCAATCTTTTGAGATCCAGAATGGGGCGAAATTTGTCCTCCTTTTTGGGGACCACAAAGAGGTTGAATAAAACCCTCATCCCCTGTCCTCTGGTGGAACCGGTACCACCACACCCTTCTGCAGAAGAGAGTCGACTTCTCGCAGTAGAGCGGTACATAGCTCGGGCTCTGACGGGCTGTATGAAGTAGCCTGCCGACACAACCCGCGTCGCCCAGGTGTCCGGGACGCGGGAAAACCAAGTCAATTTGAATAGAAGCAGGCGACCCCCTACTCGAGAGCCCTCGAGTGGAAACCTGGCGTCAATCCGTTTTAGTGGGTTTTTTTTTTTTTTTTGTCAGATTCCCGCTTGCCTTGACGGAAACTTTGTTTCCAGGGAGTGCGGGATTTCTGAGAGGTCTTTTTTTTTCTGAAAAAGAGGGACGACCCGATCCCCAAGAGGGCTGACCGAACCGTCCCCTGGACCGAAAAGATTGCCGACACTACCGGCACTAGTCCTGCCAGACGCAGAAGTCACAGCTCTGCGCTGCGGAAAAGCCGTTTCTTTTGCCTTTGCCTTGGCAATCAGCTCCATGCGGTCAGACTCAAATAGCTGACCACCTTGTAATGGAAACCGCGTCCCCGATCCACTGTCTAAGCCACAGTGCTGACTGTGACTGCCGAGGATTGCGCCCTGGATAGCAGTGACGCAGTATCCTCCAACAACTTGAAAAGCCCATCTACCTCGATAGAGGGGATCCATCTTGCCACGCCGCCCATAAGACGGCCTAACCGAAGCTTTACAAGCACACATGGACTCTAGTACTGAATCCATGACCCGCGGCCTCGTAGATGGATTTTTCTGCTATCTACGTTTTTCTGTCCAGCTGATCCTGCAGACTCACCTTCCCTTTAACAGGAAGATTCTGCTAAGCTGGGATAAAAAGGACATTCACTTCAGGAGAAGGAATTCAATTATCAATCAATCAACTCCGTAGAAAACGGATACAGTGTCTCAATTATCTGGACACAGGCGCTCCTTCTCCACTGTCCCATTAAGCTCATCCAGTGATGGTAAAGCTGATCACGACTGAAAACATCCGGACCGACTTACCAGGACGTCCAGATACCTCCTCCGGTAACTAACGTCTCCAATAAAAACCTCTTTACGGCCCAAAAGAGGGCAGAGTGTCCCTTTGCCGATCCTCCTTGTCTTATGCGGGAAGAAAAGTACTGGCTTGTGTCGCTTCCTGCCATGAAAGCATCTATGACACTCAATAACCTAGAAAGACAGACAGGCCATCCATAGAAACTAGCGAGGGCCTCCATTTAGACACCACTGGAACCTCCGACCGCTGCACTTGACGCCGTCGAAGTCTGCGTGTCAGATACGCGAGACTGATCCTGTAGCAGTGGTCTCTGACCTTGCAGAGTATACGGCAGGTTAAAATGCGTTCCTTAAATAAAAAATGAACGCTGAAGGGTTAAAGCTCATGAGAGAGCTACCCCAGCTGTCCCTCATTAAGAGTTAACCGCCTAAGAAGGGGTTAAAGTCGCAGACTCCCCACACCTTGATAATGAAAGGGGTGTGCGAGCCCCAAGTGCCTCTATAAGGCAGCAGCTACAGGACAGCTATGCCACACTAACAAGAAAGTTCAACAAGATCGCTAAAAAATTGCGCTGTTTTGTAAATCGCAACGACCGCCAAAGTCATTAAGGGGATCGCTAACCGCTTATGCGTTGTTAATGAGATCGCCCAGATTGGCAGCTACTAGTGACATTAAAAATGATCACACAAACGATCGCATAGTATGCGTCGTTATCGGTATCGTTAGCGGAAAGAATAGTGGCAATATTAATATCGCAGGCTCCCCACAGCCTTTTTATGAAAATGGTGTGCGAGCCCCCTGTGATAACAGCTGCAGGCAGCGCAGTCTGCCACCCATTTGTGCCTCAGAAAG
This sequence comes from Oophaga sylvatica, assembly GCA_033576555.1. Taxonomy (NCBI): domain Eukaryota; kingdom Metazoa; phylum Chordata; class Amphibia; order Anura; family Dendrobatidae; genus Oophaga; species Oophaga sylvatica. The sequence continues at coordinate 174,051,256 of JARQOD010000004.1, forward strand.
GCGCCCGCGCTGTGGGGGTGAAGGGGTTAAACTTCTGCCCTAGACGGGTAGAAACTCACCCAGCTGGTCGCGGTGCAGCGCTTGCCGGGAGGGGAGGGGAGCGATGTCCGAGGGAGCTTTCAGCCTGTTTAATAATAATGGCCGCCGCGCTGTGCCTCCGTGTGCTCCATGTAGAGAAGCCGGAAATGGAGACTGCAGTAAAGCGCGCGCTCAGAGCGGCGCGAAATTCAAAATAAAAAAGGCGCGCAGCTCCTCTCTCCCCCGCTCCTATGTCCTGCAGGCATCCACCTGCGGACAAAAAACACAAGTCACCGCATGTATGTTGTAACAGCGACTGCCGCAGCAGTCGCTGAATCACTCACACACATCATAAAAATGTGGAGTACTCACCAGCCGAAGCGCCACAGGGACCCCCAGGGGTTTCTGGCGCTATGCTCATCGCTTCCCCCAGGGCGGGGAACGCAGTGACCCCTGCAGCGCGGTTTGCGTCCCCGCCAGGGAAGCCATCCTCATCCCCCCGGGCCGGCAGGGTTCTGCAGGGACCACCATATAGGGTAATACAGATCCGCCAAGGGAGAGGTTGGGGTCCAGCAGCGCTGAGACCCCTGAGACCTCTAGACCACATTTGGTGATCCAAGTCTCTTGTACGATAAAAAATAATAAAATCTTCTGAGGAGCTGCTTCCAGCAGCGACTATCCTCTGAGACCTCAAATTGTAAACTGGAGAGCTGAGTAGGAGGAGCTCGAGCTGGAGGGGCCGGTCAACACTCTTTTTAATCTGAGGTGTCTATCTCATCTGGGCTCCGCCTACCCACTAGTAATGACTGTGGCTCTCTTCCTTCCATCTGCTGCTGAAAAAAATAATTAGCTCCTACCCAGCAGTATACACCCATCGACTGGCACAAAGCTTGTCAGCTAGTAAAGAACAGCGAGAGAACCAACAATAAATAACTATATATAGACCCAACATAGGCAAAAACAAGGGAGGGGGTGCTGTGTCCCCCAATGAAGGCTCCAAGAAAGATTTTATGGCGAGTACCAAAAATCCTACTTTCTTTATTGCTGCATTGTTGGACACAGGGAACCATGGGACATCCTAAAGCAGTCCCAAGGGATGGAACAGAGAAACATGCACAAATCAGGACGGACCGCTTGCAAGACCGCAACTCCCTGGAGGAAGGTCTTGACCTGGGGACGAGAAGTACTGAGCGTAAACCTGGAGTCGAGGATTTACTGGACAAAAGCCAGGATGGATAGGAGAGAAAAAGACATACAGGTTGAGTGGTTGTCTTCACACCAACGAAAAAAGGTCTTCCAAGTCAGATGATAAATGCATGAGGATGAGAACTTTCTTGCATTGACCATGGTCTGTATGATCTCGAATGAAAACCTGCTTCCCTCAGAACGGCAGTTTCAACAGCCAAGCCACTAAATTCAGACGAGAATTCTGGTGGAAAAGAGGACCCTGTGAGCGTAGGTCTAGAAGTTTCCCGGGAATGTCTGCAAGCAGATTTACTAACTCTCCGTACCAGGCCCTTCTGGGTCAGTCTGGAGACACCAAGATTACGGAGACTCCCTCTGCCTTGATCTTCTTGCCGACTCTTGGGATCAGCGGGAGAAGTGGAAAGAGGTAAGTAAGCTGAAAATGAGACCAATGACCAGGGCATTGTAACCGACCGCCAGGGGGTGAAGAGACTTGGCTAAGAAGAGGCACCTTGTGATTCATCCGAGAAGCCATTACATCGATGTCGGGGGTGCCACCATCTCTGATAGATCTGATTGAACACGTAGAGGTTGAGGGACCACTCGCTCGAGGAGAGACCCTGACGACTTAGGAAGTCGGCGACCCAATTGTCCAGCCCTGGAATGTGCACTGCCGATATCGCAGACATGTGACGCTCGGCTCAAACCAGAATTTGAGAACTCTGTCATAACAGACTTGCTGCGTGTTCCGCACTGGTGGTTTATATATGCCACAGCTGTAGCGTTGTCTGATTGAATATGAACTGGATGTCCTGCTAGGTGTTCCTGCCAGTGGAGAAAGGAGAGGTAGATTGCTCTTATTTGCAGTAGATTCATGGGAAGGGAGACTTCCAGAGAATTCGAGAGGCCCTGGACTGTGTGATGAAGGAAGATCACTCCCCATCAGCGGAGACTGGCGTTGATCGTGATGACTTATCAGTGGAGAGGAAGGAATGATCTCCAGAGTCAAATGGAGGGGGATAGAATCCACCATGTCAAGGACTGTCTCACTCAGAGAGGCAGTAGGATGGGACGGTCCAGGGAAGAGATACTCTTGTCCCCAAGCTGTAACGAGAGTCAGCTGAAGGGGGTGGGTATGGAACTGGGTAAAAGACACGGCTTCCATGGTGGCAATCATCTACCCCAATACACTCATGCATAGCCGAAGAGAATGTGTAGATGTGTGCCTCAGAGAAAGAATCCCCAGACGGAGAGCGGAGATCTTTTACTGTGGAAGTAGGACCTTCGCGCGATTGGTATCGAACAACATCCGTTGAACAAAGTCTTCCCCCGATTCCGTTGAGCTGGAATAAGGGAAGATTTTGCCATGTTAACAATCCTACCGAGATGGGCAAGCGTGTCCAAGGTAATCTGAAGACTCTGGCAACAGTCTCAGAAGGACGGACCCTTGATGAAGAGATCACCAAAATAGTAATTATCCCCTATCCCCTTAGATCGAAGGATGGCTAGGACTGATGCCACCACCTTTGCAAACACGCTGGGGACAGAGGCTAGGCCAAAGGGGAGAGCAGTGAACTGATAATATTCCCCTTGAACCGCGAATAAGAGAAATTTCTCATGCAGGACACAGATTGTAATGTGAAGGTAAGGCTAGTTTCACACTAGCGTTCGGCAGAGCTGCGTACTTCCTCCGTTAAGCCCCACCCATTACCACACCTCTTCCGTTCAGCTGGGTACACAGGCCATGCGGATGTGTCCGCATGCGTTGTTTTGATGTTGCGCCGAACGCAACATGTTGCATTTTGTTGAAGTCGGGTTGTCAAAACGACTCATGTGGACACATCCGCATGGCCTGTGTACCCAATGTTGAAGATAGGTATGCAGGATGCAGGCAGACGTAGGCGGAGCTGAACGGAAGAGGTGAGGCAGTGGGCAGGGCTTAACGGAGGAAGTACCTAGCTGAACACTAGTGTGAAACTAGCCTAAGCAGCTGTGTCCACTGACTGTCCACTGAGCAGAGAAACTCCTCGGTTTCCATAGAGGCAACTACTGAGCGAAGAGATTCCATCCTGAAGATACGGAGCCGGACTCGGCGGTTTAGATGTTTGAGGTTCAGAATCGTACGGAAAGAACCATCCTTCTTTGGAACAACCAAAAGGTCGGAATTAAAAACCTGAAAAGAGTTCTTGAGAAGGAACAGGTATGATGACTCCTGTCGAGAGTAAAGAGGAGACAACTTGGAAAATAGCTGGGACCTGAGCTGGGAGCCTTGAGGGGTGTGACATTTAAAAATGTCTTACGGTGGGGATTATATCTTGTAGCCAGAGGTTACGATCTCTCTGACGCAGGCGTCATTGACCAAGGATAGCCACGCGTACCGGAAGAGAAGACGACAAGATGGGGGTGACCCGTCATGCAAAGGAGAATCTATTAGAACGGGACATTGAGGGTTTTGATCCACGACCCCTGCGTGCTAGTTAGGAGAGTGCTTGAATGACAGTTTCTTTCTCTCACGCTGGGCGGAAGAAGGTCTTGTTGGAAGGAGGTACCAAAAGACGAGAAGAGTTAGGTTGGGGAAGGGAGGTGCACTTACCGCCGTTTGCGTCCAAAATTATCTAATCCACCTTAGACCCAAAGAGTCTTGCACCCTGGAAGGGGAGATTGGTAAGGGACTTCTTAGAAGCCGTGTACGTTTCCAGGCATTAAGACAAGCCAGAGAATTATACGTATGATAATGATATTGCTAGTGACACGGGCTGAACAGCTGACAGCAAGGTCAGCCAGCTCGTCTGGGGGCGTTGCTGAGAAGATGCCCTGCCAGAGGAGTTTTGCCAAGGTGAAAACAGACTTGGCTCCTCACGTGGAAGCAAAAGAGGGACAGAACAATGTGCCAGCAGCCTCAAAGGCTAATTTGGCTAGTTATTCTATCTGCCTGTCAGTAGAGTCCTTGAGAGAGGAACCATCAGGCAGAGAAAGAACAGTTTTGGCAGACAGGTGGAAGACCGGCGGATTGACGGCCGCCGATTCTGTCCACTTGTTAATGATGTCCGGACTAAAGGGATATAGGATATCCAATTGTTTTCTACCAGGGAAGGGCTTTTCTGGATGTTCCCAATGTTTTGTAAGCATTTCTTCACCAATTACAAACAGTTTGAACATCCAGAAAGGAAGTTTTACGCTCTTGAAAGAAACAGTTGTCCTGGGGGAGCACCCGTACTCCTTAATATTGAGGGTCTGGTTAACGGCCAATATGAGGCTGTTGACCATGTCCTGTAGCTTGGAAGTCTGATCCGTGTTGGTCTAAGAATCTGACTCGGACTCTGACTCAGACCCCAAGGCCACCTCGGGGGAGGAGTTGTGGGATAACGAGGGAATCCTGGAGGAAGTAATAGGGATGAAACACTGGATGAGGAGCAAGAGTGAGCTAGCTTCTTGGATCTAATCCTTGATCTGCCCTTCTGAGAGAGGTGTTGAGGTGCCTGCGAATTGTCCTGGCTCCTGTGATGCTAGCATGGTGGAAGGGCTGCAAGTTTTGCATAAGGCCAAGGTCTGGCCTGTGGGCCACTTCTTTTTGCAGAGGGCGCAGGCATTGTGAATGATAGTGGTAGAGGGACGAGATTGAGGCTCCCTGGGTTTGCACATATGTAAAGGAGGAAAAGGAATACTGCTGAGGTGGGCTAAGCCAAGGAAAAAGAAAAGAGAAATACAGCCTGGACAGAGCCTACCCGGTCCTGAATGAGGAAAGTGTTGTCAGCGTCAATCTGTCGGGGCAGGTGCAACGGGCACAATCTGCAGCTGCACCTGGATCAATGCTGCTGAGACAGAGTCGTTGCACGGGAGAGGAAGGGCAGGTCCACACCAGGCGAGCTGTGAAACCTCACTGTATGAGCCAGGTGTTTCAATAGAATGGTGGAAAAAAGGCATGCACGCTGATTGGCAGACCCCCCTGAGGCGGGCGTGGTGCTCCAGCAGGAAGAAGTGCTGAAATAGGCCAAAAAAAGCGTGCGGAAGGTCTCTCCATATTGATAGGCTGGCGCACACTGGAGGGAGGAAGCAAGATATACAACCGTTCTGTAGGAGGAAAAGAGCGTAAGCAAATACACACGGTGAGTGGATGACGCTTATCCAAAGGTGAAGGCCATAGAAGTCGGGGGCTAAATTACTATGTGTCATAGTGCCCTTTTGTAATGCATCGGGAACAGCACGTAGCAGGCTCAACCAATGCTCCACCCACAGTAGGGACTGTGGAGAAGAAGAGGGACAATACTTTGTGATTCCCGACTCCTCCTTCTCATGTTCAAGGACGGAATCTGGAGACGCCCCAAGTATGTTCACTGGAAACAAACAGCATCCTCCTTCCCGCACCATCACGGTCCTAGACGGTGCCAGAAGACTGTTGACCTCTAAAAAGGGGGAAGGTCACCGCAAAGTGACCACAGTCTTCCTCCGAGACTGTGCCGATGAGGGGGCTAGGAACAAGCGAGGACCAGCCACCTCGAATTACCTGGAAGCACTGTGAAGTGATCGGGGATAGGGTCCTGCCTAGCCGACCTGAACGTAGATGATGTGGGCGACACCACACTGTTCTCTCAGTCGCTCGTGTGTGGGAAAACAGGGTGAAAAAATACATCCTGTTACCCTGAAAATCTGATGAGAAGAGAAAAATTAATAAAAATAGACACAATAGGGTGATCAGATCCAGGTCTGCCTCCTACTGACACTAAATTAAAACTGACAAGCTTTATGCCAGTCGGTGGGTGAATGGCGTCAATGTAGTCAGTGTATGGGTGTATATGAGTCAATACTTTTTTTTGCCTAGTGTCAGCCTCCTAGCGACAGCAGCATACAGCCATGGTTACCGGTGTCCCCCAATGAAGCTAAGAAGAAAACTGACCACTTTTGGCCAGGTTACAGGTCCTCTTTATAGGCAGGTTATGAGGCTAAGAAGTAAAAACCATTGGCCACTGTCAGAAGATCAGCCATTTGCTCATGCTCTTTTCACACGTTTTTGTTTTGTTTTTTTTTACCTATATAGGAAAGTGGCATCTCTGCAGTTTTCTATAAACATAGAAATACACTATGAAAGCATGATTTTTTTTTTTTTTAGCAATTGGAGTCAATGACTAACATATGCTTATCCAACCTTCTGTAGAGCTGTACATTGGGGAGCACTCCTGACATACATCACTAATATAGACAAAAAAACAGACTCATCTAAAAAACAATCATTTTCCTTTTTACCTTTGCGACTTTTACTGATGAAGGAGCCCCAGGAAATCCAGGAATACAAGTCTTAAACTGAGTGATCTTACTGAAAGGACCGATACCACGTCCATTTATTGCAGCCACTCTAAATCTGTACACACTTCCGGGCCACAGGTCATGTTTCTTCAAGATCGCATAGTCGGAAAAGTCAACATCTCCAGCCTACAAAGAGGAAAATACATAGCAACTAAAAGAATATTGCAATGTCAGTCAGTAGGTATTACCAGTACATCATGGGATCTCTTAACCTTTTAAAAACTAAAGGGTATGCCACACTAAACAATATCGCTAACGAGATCGCTAAAAAACGTCACTATTTAGCGATCCGTTAGCGATATTGTTCAGTGCGGCAGCTTCCAGCGACGAGCTTCCTGCTGTGATCTCGCTCGTCGCTGGAATCGTTCCGACCCTATTTCATCGCTGGCGCTCCCGCTGGTAAGTATCTTATCGCTGTGTGGCACCTTTTCTTAGCGATTTAGCGTATTTTGTACCGCTAAAGTCGTTAAAGATCGCTAACGGCGATAGCGTCGTTAACTATATCGCTAATGTGGCCGCATTTAGCGATATAGAAACAATCCCGCTAGCGATCGCATTAGTATGCGTCGTTATCGTGATCGCTAGCGGGATTGTTAGTGTGCAGTACACTAAGGCCTTCATGTAGCAGGGATAATGAGGAGCAAGACACACATTAAAGAAGCTCTTCCATCAGGAGGGCCCAAATGTAATACATCCATGGTCAGACCACTGATTTCATGCAAGACAACGCATCCTTAAGGTACTGCCACACTAAGCTATCCCGCTAGCGATCTCGTTAGCGTTGCATACTAATGAGATCGCTAGCGGGATTGTTTCTATATCGCTAAATGCTGCCGCATTAGCGATATAGTTAACGACGCTATCGCCGTTAGCGATCTTCTTAACGACTTTAGCGGTACAAAAGTACCGCAAATCGCTAAGAAAAGGTGCCACACAGCGATTAGATACTTACCCAGCGGGAGCGCCGACGAGAAAATAGGGTCCGGAGCGATTCCAGCGACGAGCGAGATCACAGCAGGAAGCTCGTCGCTGGAAGCTGCCGCACTGAACAACATCGCTAACGGGATCGCTAAATAGTGACGTTTTTTAGCGATCCCGTTAGCGATATTGTTTAGTGTGGCATACCCTTTACCCTGGCGAGAATATCTGGTTTTCAAAAGAACTATTATTGTGTTAAAGAGCTGTTCAACGCCAGCTTTTTTTTTTTAAATTCTCTAAGGGCATGTTCTAATAAAAAAAAAAATTCCAGGCGGGTCTGCTCTTAAACTCACCTGAAAAAAACTTACCTACAATATACTAATGGATACATTAGTGGCTATAGTCTTCTAGAGCAGAAAATACATGGTTAGTACCTTGTTGGTTGAACTCTGATTGCTGTCTGGAAGTAGAAAGAAGTGTGTGATCACAGCACTATTGCTTTGGAAGATACCGACATCGTACCACTGCCTCCATCCGTTCTTCAGCGTAGCCTGTTCTCCGGTCTGACCATTCGTCTGTCAGCAAACCATAAAAGAACACCCTTAGGAAGTCTAGCCGTAATTTATGTTTTCTTTTAGTTTCTGGAAAGGTCAGTATGTCAGCATGGTTCGGTTCTCTTAGGAGATCATATAAATTTTTACAAAAATGATCCTGACATACAAAGGCAAAACTGAAAGCCCCTGAAAATGGCTTTAATGCCATAGTGTTCTAGAAGTTTATTATGTGCAAACTCGATACCATTATTACATGCACACGTTTGTTGAATGAGCAAATTAGAATTAGTTTGATATTACACTTCTTGTTACATTTACTAACACTGAGAAACCATATACACATATAACTGGACAGATTATTGCACCTTTTCTTACTTGTTAGCTTGACTGTAAACCATGAGAATCCAACGGGTAATTGTACATTCTGTTTTAGGCTGTATGTGCCCAAACCCCGGCCACTGTGAAGTCAATGGGTGAAAAGTTTGGCTTCAAAATCATGTAGCCACTGGGCATCATGGTGGGCAGAAGTTCAGGCACATGCAGCCCCAAGCAGAGAGCCCTTTTACTCCAAGGTCGAAAAAAAAACACTATTGCGGAGCCAAAATGTTACATCCTATGGGTGGATAAATCCCAATTATCACATTAAAAAAGGTCTTTTTGTTCAATTTACATAATACATATTTATTTATTAACTTTTTTTTTTACCATTGAAAGTCAGATGTAACCGAAGGGCATTGGCAAAAGGTGTCCAACTGAGAAGAGCAAATTGTTCAAGGGACTTGTCCTCAGGTCAACCTCTACTGCCTCAAATTTTTTTGATTATTTATTCCATTAGCCATAGTTATGTGCATAATAAATGTATTAAAATACTCACCGATCGTTATCTACTATTTAACACACCGTAATGGTCCTCTTCTGCACCACCTGACCAGAGTTGTGATTAGCCGGTTGGCACATCTTCTGTGTGGCCTGGAAGTTACTTTCTCAATGTAAGACTATGAGAGTCTTGATGATTGTCTCACAGACTTGCATTAAAGGTTTTTTTTCACTACTTCCCAGCCTCAAGGAATCTTGTCTGCTTAGGAACTCGCACGTTCCTGCCGTTTTGGATCAGCGGTATTGTTGCACCACTGAAGCCAACTACACACTCTCCGACACTACAAGCAGAGAGAGCTTTGTGTTGTAAATATATGCTGGAGGCGGCTTCTGAGCTGGGGCTCCCTCCGGTGGTTGCTGAGGGTAATGAACTGATTAATGAATGGCCTTCAGTTGGCGTTGAATGGTAGGATATACCGTATATACTCGTGTATAAGCCGAGATTTTCAGCACCTTTTTTCGTGCTGAAAATGCCCCCTCGGCTTATACACGAGTCATAGGGCAGAAACCAGCGGGGGAGGGGATGCCGCGGCAGGAGCCGGTGGCTGGGATCATACTCACCCCTCCCCGTGCCATCGCTGAGCGTCCCTGCAATCCTGCGTTCTCCCCTTCCTGCAGCTCTTCTGCACTGAGCGGTGATGTAATACCCGCTCATTAAGGTCATGTAATATGGACGCGACGCCACTCCCATAGGCGTGGCCTCCATATTCATGGCCTTAATGAGCGGTATTACATCACCGCTCAGTGCTGAAGAGCTGCAGGAAGACGGGAGAACGCAGGATTGCAGGGACGCTCAGCGATGGCACGGGGAGGGGTGAGTATGATGGAGGAGAGGACAAGGAGCACGGAACAAGACGGGGGGGAGAACGGTGGACGGGGGAAGCATGGAGGAGGACGGGGGAAGCTGGAGCAGGACGGGGGGAGATCGGTGCAAGGGGGAAGCATAGAGGAGGACGGGGGAAGCATGGAGGAGGACGGGAGAACGGAGGACGGGGGAAGCATGGAGCAGGACGGGGGGGAGATCGGTGGACGGGGAAGCGTGGAGGAGGACGGGGAAGCATGGAGCAGGACAGGGAGGATGGAGGGCACAGAGGAGCACTGAGCAGGACGGGGGGCACAGGAGGACGGAGAAGGAATGGGGGAGCACAGCGGAGCACGGAGCAGGAGGGGGGAGTACAGAGGAGAATGGGGGAGCACAGAGCTGGATGGGGGAGCAAGGAGCAGGACGGGGGCAGCACAGAGCAGGAGGGCAGTTTATACACCCGGCTTATACACGAGTCAATAATTTTTCCCAGTTTTTTGTGGCAAAATTAGGGGGGTCGGCTTATACACGGGTCGGCTTATACACGAGTATATACGGTAAGTTGCCTGATTTCCCAGCAGCCTTGCCAGTTATCAATTGTTCTTCTGGTCTTGCTTGAAGCACTGCTAGTTTCCTCCTCTCCTTCAGATAAGTGTTTGCTGTTGTTTTTTTCCTTTTTTACTATTTTTCCCTTCTGTTGAGTACCATATAATTTTCAGTTTGGCCGGTTATACTGTTATGTTTCGGTAACTGAGGAGAAATGGCAAAAAAATAGCAAAAGCGGTAATACACCAGAGAGGCTGGAACCTATTGGATTGCAGTAACCTGAACTAACCACACAACTAGAGGTAGCCGTGGAGCGTTCCTATGTTGATCCCAGATACCTCGTCACAGCCTGAGAGATAACTAAACCTAAAGGCAGAAAGATGAAAGCTATCTGCCCCGGAGCAGATCCCCAAAGAAAATAGGAAGCCCCAAACGTAATGGCGGTTAGACAAGAAGAAAGCACGGACACAGACAAAAAATAGAATGAGCAAACGCTGGGGCCCAATCTGTCTAGACAGAAAAGTACAGGAAAGGAGGCGGAGCCTAGCTGCACATGAGGAAGGAGCTGAGTCTGTGAGCTCCTCTCTTCAACCCAGCCAGCTTTAGCATTGTCACAGCGTATTTCTGCCCAAAATGGGGAAATCAGGAAGAGAAAAGGCTAAAGACTCCACTGGCACCCCAAAACCCCCAAGAAAGACGGGGGATTTGGATCATTATCTCCGGAGAAAGCCAGCTTCTGCACCAGTGCTTTCACCTAAGATGGCACCCGGAACCCTCTCTCTGTCTGACGCAGAGGACTCGGATATAGACACTGATGCTTGCTCAGGGCAATCACCCCGCAGGCCGGAGCGTTCCAACCAGGTCACCCGCTCTTTCATCCGCCGGATCATTGCTCCAGTGCTACAGGAGCTAGCCAGCATTAAGGCGGAGGTGTCGCATGTGGGACGCCGTGTGGAGGAGCTGGAGCAGGCCCACACTTCTTATGTGGAATTCGGCGATGGCATCTGTACCACGCTCCAGGACCACTCCAAGCATCTTAATGCGGCCCTCGGTGCTGCCGAGGACCTTGAGAACAGGAATCGCCGCCGCAATGTGCGAATGAAAGGTATCCCTGAGTTCTATGCCCCCGAGGCCCTGCGCTCTGTGGCACGCACTTTATTCTCTGCATTGCTGGGGGAAGAACCTGCTGAAGCTGTGGTTGTGGAGCGCATCCACCGGGCCCTCAGAGCTCGCCCCAGGGACACTGATCCCCCCAGGGATGTTATTTGTGGTATACTGGACTACAACCATACTGCTGCGCTTCTCACTGCTGCGAGGGAGCAGGGGTCCCCGATGCTAGACGGGTCCCCAGTGGCCTTCTACCAAGACCTGGCCAGTTCTACCCTCCAGAAGCGCCGCTTGTTAAAGCCTCTTCTGACCCACCTGAAGGAACATGACGCCCAGTACAGATGGTTGTTCCCCTTTGGGCTCTTTGTTACACGCCACGACAAGAAAGTTACTATACGTCATCCAGAGGACTTACCTACTTTGTGGAAGGCCTTATCCATCCCTTCACTGCCTGTGCCGTCCTGGCTGCCTGTTCCGGAGTCGTCCATACCACCGATCCAGCCGCGCCTGGACGATTGGCAAGTCACCCGCTCCAAGAACAAGTCGCATCGTCGCTCTCTATCTGCCCGCGGTGACCCGGCTGGAGACTGAGCTGTTACCAGACTGGCTTGCTGCTCTTGTTCTTGCCAGGACATGGTAGACCCGGTGTAATGCCTTTGTTCTGGAGGTCTCCTGCCCTCCTTCTACCTGAAACCTGAGGTTTACATTTTCCACTTTGCAGCCTCCCTGTTGAATTGTTGACTCACTGTGGTTATATCCAACTTATGATTCTGTTCACTCAGGCTCGTATTGTTGCTAGTGCTGACTGCTTTCCTGTGCTCTCTTCACCCTTGTCCCTCTTCCCCTCCCCCTCCTCCATCTTCTCTTCTTTCACCTTTGAAACTCAATGTGATATTCAAATTCAAATTCAAAGAAGCTTTATTGGAAGGACTAAATACACATTAGTTTTGCCAAAGCAAGTGTACCAAAGGGGGATAGGGATAGGGATGTTGAGTAGGGGCAGATCCAGGGTGGGGGCTATGGAAGTCCATGGCATAGGGAGGGGTGATGGGGGCGCAGGTCCAGGGTGGGGGCTATAAAACTCCATGGCATAGGGAGGGGTGATGGGGGCAGATCCGGGGTGGGGGATATCTAGGTTTCCTATGTGCTTTGTAGATTGCTGTAGTGTGCTGTTCACATGACCTATTGCACTGCACTGCCCTCTCTGATTTTCAGGATCTACCTGTTGTCATTGCTGATTTTGGACAACAGAGATGGCTTTTGTTCCCCTGTGGTCTGTTTTAAAATTACCTGCAATTTTTCAACGTTTCATTATGCTGTTATTTTCTGGTACATTGCTCACTGCTGCCATCTGCAGTTCATTTACAGTTACTACTGTTGTTACACTACACAGCACTTTCTTCTCCTCCCTCTATCTTGCCATTCTCTGCATTCCTTTATCTTTTCCCTCCCCACTCTCCCCTCTCACTGTTCCCTCTTTCCGGCTACCTTTCCCTTCCTCTCCCTTTTCTCTCCGTTCCCTCTTCCACTCATCCTTGGGGGACCTGACCCTACTTCTCATAATCTCCCCCTCACCTTCCACACTAGGACACCCTTGCCTTCTTACTATATCATAGGATCCTGATACATAGGACACGGTCCGCCTTACGGTCACAATCTTTTTCTCCCCCATCCTCCTTCCTACCCTCCTGACCCCCGGCCTCTCTCCTCCATTTCCATTACCCTATTCTTCACCTTCTTGGTCCGGGTAGTCGCCCCACCTGTAGCTATATGTGGGTCTGGTCTGCTATCCTCTCCCTTCTCCCCCCTTCACTCTCTCCCCCCTCCCTTTTTCTCTCCTATACGCTGCCCCTTCTGCTTGCACCTGGGAAGGCATCATCTCCTGCTGTTCTTCTCTTGGTCCCTTCCCTTCTTTTTCTTCCTTACCTTTCTCTCCCCACTCTCCTCCCCATTTTTGGGCAAATACATTTCACTATGACCCAGGTTTTCTTGGGTTCCACAGGCTGGCTGGAGGTTATTGCAGGTGGGCTCTTATGAGACTCTTGCATCGCCTCCACTGCCCCCTCCTCCTTCAGGAGGGGTGCAATGTCTCCCGGCTCCCCTTGTGGATCCGCCTAGTTCACATTTCTCCAAATGTTTACAAGCACCGCTACCTATGGTGCTTTATTTTTTGTCTCTGTTTCGATTTTTTTGTGTTCTTTCCCTCTTGTGTCCTCCTTGTCACACTCCTCTTTCCTTGGGGTCGCTCTCTGTCCTTGCTACGGTACACCGCTTTATCGCTTCTCTATCCTCCCAGTGCACCTCCATGATGACTCCACGTGATATTGTTATACAATCCTATAATGCTAAGGATATGAATGCGCCTGCGAAACGTGCTCAGGTTTTGCGACTCCTTAAAAAAGATGGTGTCTCTGTTATTTTTATGCAGGAAACACATTTCTGCCACGATCATGTTCCACAGCTGTCTCGCTCTTCATTCCCAGTATGGTTCCACAGTTGCAGCGACTCCCACGCGTCGAGAGGGGTGAGTATAGCTTTTTGCCGCAATCTTCATTTTCAGTTGCAAGCGCAGTTGGCAGATACAGATGGTCGATATCTTTTCTTGAAGGGTAAACTGGGAAACACTTTAGTGACTTTTGCTAATATTTATGCGCCCAATGTTCGCACAGTCGACTGGTTACTATCTACTCTACGTCTTTTACAGCAATTTATGTCGGGGCTAGTGGTACTGGGTGGAGACTTTAACCTCACTATGGAGCCTCTCGTGGACTCCTCCATGGGCCGCTCCGCCATCTCTTTTCGGAATCTCAGAAGACTTAAACTGCTATTGGCGGAGCTGTCCTTGGTGGACGCCTGGAGAGTCCTACATCCTGACACTAAGGATTGTACGTTTTATTCGACGCCGCATCGCTCATACCAAAGACTTGATTACCTCTTTCTATCCCGACGCCACCTGGGGTGTTATTCTACGGCGGATATTGGATCCATGACAGTATCGGACCATGCGCCTGTATCCTTAACACTGGCCTTACCTGGGGTGGGTGGTCTCGGATACACCTGGCGACTCAATGAGACACTGTTGGACGTTCAAGATAATATAAATGCCATTGAAATACCCCTTCAGGATTTCTTCCATAGAAATTACACTCCAGGCATGCAAATCCCCATCGTCTGGGAAACTCACAAATCTTTTGTCAGGGGTGAATTCATCTCAATGGCCTCTAGACTTAAAAAATCTAGGGAGAAACAAACCGATGCCTTGCTCCTTCAAATTTGCAAATTGGAGTCGCTCCACAAGCGATTTCTGTGCCAACAACACCTCTCCGATCTCCTGTCCTTGCGTATGGCCCTTAAATCCCTCCTAAACCTAAAAATTGCGAAAAATTTCTTACACGCGAAACACCGTCTTTATGCTTCAAGGTGACAGAGGTGGGAAACTTATGTCCGCCTACGTCAAAGAAACGTCTCCGCGTACATTCATCGCTGAGACGAGATGCCCCTCGGGTGCCGCACACACCGAGACGGCGCAAATCGCGCAAGATTTTCATCAATATTACACCGCCTTGTATAACTTACATAACCCCATGTATGAATCTGCCCCCACTGCAGACCCCCATCCTGCTATTGTGGACTTTGTCTCCTCCCTGAACCTCCCTAAATTGAAACCTTCCCATCACGCGGAATTGTTATCTCCAATTGCGGTGGAGGAAGTGGAGGAAGCTCTGAAGTCTACTCCATCGGGAAAATCTCCTGGCCCAGATGGTCTGACAATACTTTACTACAAAAAGTTTAAAGCTACCCTTCTCCCACACCTCACCCGACTTTTTAACGCCTTGATGACTGGCTCCTCCTTTCCTCCCCAATCCCTTTCTGCGGATGTAGCTTTAATCCATAAGGAAGACAAAGATCCAGCACAGTGTAGTAGTTATCGGCCAATATCTCTTCTTAAATGTGATTTGAAGCTCTGGGCGAAGGTCCTGGCGAACCGGGTGTCTCGCTTGGTCCCCCTCCTGGTGCAGAGCGATCAGACTGGGTTTGTACTGGGTAGGGAGGGGAGGGAAAACTCCACAAAGATCTTACACCTAATCCATGGAGCAGTTTCCCGAAAAACGCCTTTGTTGTTGTTAAGTACTGATGCCGAAAAGGCGTTTGACCGCATAGATTGGTCTTACATGAAGTCGGTCCTACGCCTATTTAATTTTCCCGATCGCTTTATAGACTCCATTTTTACACTTTACACCTCGCCCACTGCCAGGGTCAAGGTGAACAATTCTTTTTCGGCTCCATTCTTTATATCCAATGGAACCCGCCAGGGCTGCCCCTTGTCCCCAGTCTGTTCGCTCTGTGCCTGGAACCTTTGTTACAGGCTTTTCGTACACACCCAGACATCCGAGGCGCGTCCACGCCTAAAGGCGAGGCCCTCGTGTCCGCATACGCTGATGACATCATGCTTAGTATCACTAACCCGGAGACTGCTATACCCGCTGTGCTGGATCTTTTTCACCATTTTGGTACTCTTTCAAACTTCAAAATCAATTATAATAAATCGGTCGCGTTTGCTATCGGCTTCCCCAGGGACACTCTAACCCGCCTCCAACGAATGTCACCGTTCACCTGGAAGACAGACCATGTAAAATATTTAGGCATTCTTATTCCGAGGGATATTTCTCGCCTCTACGCTCTGAACCACCTACGCCTACTCTCCTCGGTTAGGACACAGCTCCAGCGTCTACGAATACCGTTCATGTCTTGGTTGGGCCGAAAAAATTATCTGTCCACATATATAGTCCCAAAATTCCTCTACTTATTCCAGGCAGCTCCTATATTCCTTCCCAATTCCTTTTTTCGTGCCTTACACGTTCTGTTCTCACGGTTCCTATGGAACCAATGTCCGGCTCGTATCGCTTTCTCGACTTTGACTCTGCCCACAGATGCAGGTGGAGTGGGTATGCCCGACCTGAAGAACTATTACTTCGCTTGCCATCTTCGTCGTTGGGTGGAGATAAACAGCTGGAACAAAAGGTCTTTCTTGTCCTCCCTAGAAACGGCTCTTCTTTCGCCTCGGGAAGCACTTGAGTTAGGGGGTGTGCATACTCAGATCCCTCGTACACGCGGCTTCTCCCCTCTCCTGAAGGGTTTGCTCCACACATGCCTGAACTGTCTACATCATGACACTATGAGTAAGTTCCCCTCTCCGCTCATGCCTGTACGCTTACTCCCTTTGTTGACCTGCTCGGATGAGGGTTTTTGGACTTTTCAGGGTTTGTGGAGCAAACTGGTAACGCCCCTCAATTCCTTTTTTGCTGGAGGCAATGTCCCTTCGGCGGAGGGCCTGTCATCCATCCTCGGACCTACACACGCCAACTTTTTATCGCTAGCACATGTACATCATGTCTGTCAGACCTTTATGGAGCAACATCGTCCCTTGCGGGCTGCCTCCAACTTGGAGCGGCTGTTGCTAGCACAGAGTCCTGTCAAAGGCGTGATCTCCACCATTTACAAATGGCTTATGTCTCTTCGTTCTGATACTGAGCCTACTTACCTTGCTGCCTGGGAACGGGAACTGGGGCACCCATTGTCCCTACGAGTCGCCAGGTGTATTAAAAGACACGCACTGGGATTTTCTAGGTGCGTTCGCATTAAAGAGAATTCTTATAAACTGATTGCCAGGTGGTACCGAACCCCGTCCTTCCTATTTCGCCATGGCTTGCAGACCTCTGAGATCTGCTGGAGATGTGGGGCAGGTTCAGGAACTTATGCTCACATCTGGTGGGATTGTCCCCTCATTGTGCCCTTCTGGAATGCGATACGACAAAAAATCAAAGATATCTGCCTTCTGCCTTGTGATTTACCCAGGGACTCAGTCCTTTTTTGGGTGCCGGCGACGGGTTATAACCCCATTAAGCACAAACTGGCGACCTTTATGTTGACGGCTGCCAAACTTCTAGTGCTTAAGCATTGGCTGTCTACTGTGGCGCCTTCTCTGGAGGAGTGGACTGTTGCTGTGGACCATATCAGGGACATGGAGGACCTGTCGGCATGGATCAACCATACCCGGGATAAATTCCAGACCATCTGGTCCCCGTGGATTGCCTTTCGTACCCCTTCGCCTACATAGTGTAAGTGACTCATTGGAGTTCTATTTTTGTATGTAAGATTCTCTGCCACGTGGTGTGCTGTGGGCGGAGACCGAGGGCGCCCCCCTCCCCTTCTTCCTTCCCCTTACCTTTAACCTTCTTCCTTTTTTCTTTGTCCAGTTATTTATTTTTCATTTAGGTTCATTTAATTCCCTTATTTTTCTTTATTTCCCCTTATATTTTCTGTGTCTTCTTGTTTTATTTTGTTCTTAGTTCTTGTTCTTGTAGAATGTTATTGGGGTTCGTTAGTCCAGGAACCCAATTTGTGTGCCAAATCTCACGCAATACTAGTAGTGATCCTCGATCACGCTGTTTCATTCATATATATTGTGCTCTGTTTTATTGGACATGACCTGATATGATGACGCTTGGCTTATATTATGTGACATGTTTTGTTACTGTTCATACCCTTGATATGTGTTATACATGTGTGTTAATAAATACATATTCAACAAAAAAAAGAAAAGTACAGGAAAGAATTCTGACTGCAATCCAACAAAAACCCTAACAAAAGACGGATTTTGGTAAGAACTTACCTGTAAAATCCTTTTCAGCGAAGGAAGGAAGAGAGACACACTAGTCATTACTAGTGGGTAGGCGGAGCCCAGATAGGATTGACACCTCAGATTAAAAAGAGTGTTGACCGGCCCCTCCAGCTCGGGCTCCTCCTACTCCTGCTTCTCCAGTCGTACACAAGCTAAGGAAGAGCAAATATCACCAGCGGAGCAACATAACCCCTTCTGAAGGACTTCAGAGAAAAGCAAGAATACAGGTTATGCATGCAACAGAAAGAAACCACACAGTTCCAGGTACTACTCACTGACCTGACCACTGCGATGAGCTGGCGATGCTGGAACAGAGCCTTAGCGCCGACCTCAGCCCAGATAATCGCTATCAGAGAAGGGTCACGCCGCATCTGAAAACAACAACACACTTCTGCCATGGGAGGGAGCTGTGTCTCTCTTCCTTCCTTCGCTGAAAAGGATTTTACAGGTAAGTTCTTACCAAAATCCGTCTTTCAGCAGCAGATTGGAAGGAAGAGAGACACACTAGTCATTACTAGTGGGACGTCCCAAAGCAGTCCAAAAATTAAGGGTGGGAAAAAACCAAAAGAGGCAGAATCCCAACAACCTTGATAAATGCGCAACAGGCGCCAAATACAAGTTAACTAGAACTTTAAACTACAGCCGCCTGCAGGACCCTACGTCCTAAGGCCGCATCAGCGGAAGCACTGACGTCCACCTTATAAAACTTTGTAAACGTGTGGACGGAGCGCCAGGTCGCCGCTCGGCAGAGCTGAGCTGCCGAGGCCCCTTGATGAAAGGCCCACGATGAAGCCACAGCCCTCGTGGAGTGAGCTTGAATCTTAATCGGGCAAGGTTCGCCTTTAAGTCGGTAAGCCTCCAAAATGGCCGACCGAATCCAACGAGCTATAGAGTCCTTGGAAGCTCGTTGACCACGTCGACGACCTGCTGGATCACAAACAGAGAGTCTGACTTCCGAAAACCTTGAGTAACAGACAAATAGAACTTCAAGGCCCGCACTAAATCCAATGTGTGCAAAGCCCGTTCCCTTGCATTCCTCGGGCCCGGGCAAAGCGAGGGCAACACAATATCCTGGTTAACATGAAATTGCGACACCACCTTAGGTAGAAAGTCGCCCCGTGTGCGAAGCACTACTCGATCCGGGTAAAACTCCAGGAAGGGAGGCGAGCAGGAAAGAGCCGCCAACTCAGAAACCCTTCTCAAAGAGGTGACCGCCACTAAGAAGGCAACCTTCCAAGAAAGTAAAGAAAGGCTAGCAGAGTCCATAGGCTCAAAAGGCCCATGTTGAAGAGCCTCCAAGACAAGATTGAGCCGCCAAGGAGATACAGGCGCCTTCCGCGGCGGAAATTGACGGGTTACTCCGCGAAAAAAGGAACGCACGTCCCTACGCGAGGCGATAGCCTTCCGAAACAGCAAGGACAGAGCAGAAACCTGACCCTTCAGAGTGCTAACTGCCAAACCCTTGTCCAGCCCGTACTGCAGAAAGGCCAACAAATTGGGAATGGAAAAAATCCTCGGGTTCCTTGAAGAACCCGAACACCACGAAAAGAAGGCTTCCCAAGTCTTGTGATAAATCTTAGTAGTAGCCGGACCTCTGGCAGCTCGCAGAGTGGCAATGACTTCGGCTGAAAAACCTCTACGGGTCAATATTTCGGTCTCAAGAGCCACGCCGTCAAAGCAGAGACTTCAAGTCCGGATGACGAACGGGCCCCTGGGTTAACAGGTCCGGGCGAAGAGGAAGTGGGAATGGAGGTGCCGCCAAAAGCGACATCAGTGTCGAGAACCACGTCCTCCTTGGCCAATCTGGGGCTATCAACATAGCCGGGATTCTCTCCAGTCTGATCCGACGCAACACCAGAGGAAGTAAAGATATCGGCGGAAACACATAGATTAGCTCGAATTGGTCCCACGGAGCCACCAGAGCACACCCCACAGCCTTCGGATCCTTGTACCTGGACATAAAGGTCGGTAACTTGGCATTGAACCTGGATGCCATCAAATCCACTTGGGGAGTTCCCCAACGGTAACACAGCAGTGCAAAAATTTCCGGATGAAGACTCCATTCTCCGGGATCCATCTTCTCGCGACTGAGGAAGTCCGCCGTGATATTCTGAATCCCTGGAATGTGGATCGCAGAGATGACTGGCACTCTGGTCTCGGCCCAAATCAGGATCCGAGACACCTCCACCATGAGCCTGGAACTCCTCGTCCCGCCTTGGTGGTTGATATACGCGACCGCCGTCGCATTGTCTGTCTGCACTCGGACTGGCAGACCGCTCAAAAGGACCGTCCAGTGTTGGAGGCAAAGGAAAATTGCCCTCAATTCCAGGATGTTGATCGGTAGAACAGACTCTTCCGATGACCATACTCCCTGAATCCAGAGATCGTTCCAGACACCCCCCCAGCCCGTCAGGCTGGCATCGGTGGTTATGACCGACCACCTCGGAGGAGGAAAGACTTCCCCAGGGATAACGCTCCTGGACGTAACCACCATCCTAGAGATTCTCGCACCCTGTGAGAGATGATGACACTGCAATCCAGCGAAGCCTGCAAACGATCCCAACGACTCAGAATGAGTCTTTGGAGGGCCCTGGAATGAAACTGGGCAAACGGAAGTGCCTCCATGGACGCCACCATCAAACCCAGAAGGCGCATACACTTCCGAAGGGACATTGCTGTCGAAGACTTCATAATCTGTACATGTCGAAGGAGACATGCCCGTTTGTCTGGAGGTAGGGACACCACTGCCCGTACCGTGTCGAAATGCATCCCCAAAAACAGGATTGACTGCGACGGTTCCAGAGACGACTTCTCCCAATTGACCAGCCACCCAAGTCCTCCAGGAGCTGAAGGGATAGATTGCGAGCAGTCACCGCCTCCTCCTTTGAGGACGCCACAATCAAAAGGTCGTCCAGGTAGGGAAGAATCGTAACCCCCTGTCTTCGAAGAATTGCCATGAGAGGCGCCAAAACTCTGGGCGCTGAGGCCAAGCCGAATGGCAGAGCCACAAACTGGTAATAGTCCTGACCTATGGCAAAACGAAGGAAGCGCTGGTGAGCCCTTCCGACGGGAACATGCAAATAAGCGTCGCAAATGTCGATTGACACCAAAAAGTCGTTCTGCGACAGGGCTGCCACAACGGAGCGAAGTGACTCCATGCGGAATTTTTGGGTGTGGACATGCCGATTCAATCTTTTGAGATCCAGAATAGGGCGAAATTTGTCCTCCTTTTTGGGGACCACAAAAAGATTGGAATAAAATCCTCTTCCCCGGTCCTCTGACGGAACCGGTATTACCACACCCTTCTGCAGAAGGAATTCGACCTCTCGCAGCAGAGCGGCAAATAGCTCGGGCTCTGACGGGATGCGAGACTGGCAAAAACTGTCCGGGGGTCGAGAAGAAAACTTATGAAATAGCCTGCCGACACTACCCGCGTTACCCAGGTGTCCGGAACGCGGGAAATCCAAGTCGCTTTGAATTGGAGCAGGCGACCCCCCACTCGAGAGCCCTCGAGTGGAACCCTGGCGTCAGTCCGCCTTGGCGGGCTTCTTGTCAGCTTCCCGCTTGTCTTGACGGAAACTTTGTTTCCAGGGGGTGCGGGATTTCTGAGAGGACTTTTTTCCCGAAAAAGAGGGACGACCCGATCCCCAAGACAACTGACCAAATCGTCCTCTGGACCGAAAGGACCGCCGAGCACTACCGGCACTAGGCCTGCCAGACGCAGAAGCCATAGCCCTTCGCTGCGGTAAGCTATATTTGGCTGCAGTCTCCAACAATTCAAGAAGCCCATCTACCTCGGAGAACGGAGATCTATTTTGCAACGCCGTCCGTATACGGACCAACCAGCTCAGGGAAGCTTTACAAGCACACATGGATCCTAGCACCGCTCTGAATCCATGACCGCGGCCTCGTAGGTGGATTTCGCCGCCATCTCCGTTTTTCTGTCCAGCGGGTCCTGCAGACTCGCCTTCCCTTTAACAGGGAGCAATGAGGATTTACTAAGCTGGGATAAAGGAACATCCACTTCAGGAGAAGGAATCCAATTATCAATCAACTCCGTAGAACACGGATATAGTGCCTCAAAGAAACGTGTCCCTTGAAAACGTTTATCTGGACACAGGAATTCCTCCTCCACTGCTCCATTAAGCTCAACCAGAGCTGGCAATGTCGATCGCAACTTACGGTACTCCTGGTACATTCGGGCCGACTTACCAGGACGTCTAGTTACCTCCTCCGGTAACTGTAACGCCTCCCTCATGGCTTCAATGAAAGCCTCTGTTCGGCCCACAAGAGAGGCAGAATGCCCCTGCCGATCCTCCTTATCCGAATCGGATAACTCCCCATCCGAGTCTGAAGGGGAACCCTGTCCGCATTCCATATCAGAGACCTCTGATTCGCTACGCGGGAAGGATGGAACGGTCTGTGTCGCTTCCTGTCATGAGAGGATCTAGCTGACACCCAATGACCTAAAAGGTCAGACAGGCCATCAATAGAACGAGCGATGGCATCCAATTTGGCATCGCTGTAACCTCCGACCGCTGCAATTGACGCCGTCGAGGTCTGCGTATCAGATACGTGCGACTGATCCTGAAGCGGATCTGAGAGACGGTCCGCACCTTCTGGACCCTGATCCGACATGCCCTCACACAGTATATGGCAGGTCAAAACCTGTCAGTAACTAGAAAAAAATGTGGTTTCTTAAGTGGACGAAACAAGCACGCTGAAGGGTTAAAGCTCTTAAAGTAGAGAGCTACCCCAGCTGTCTCATCTAAAATATCAGCAGAATATGTCAGCAGTATAATTAACCCTTTATGTTCTGATCCATACCGGAATAGAACCTACGGCGGGTATTGCTGGATTCTCGCTGAAAGGGTTAACCCTCCAATAGGGGTTAATGTCGCAGGCTCCCCACAACTCCCTTATTAAAATAAAAGGGAGTGTGCGAGTCCCAGGCGAAAAAAGGTCTCTATATGAGACCGCAGCTGCAGGATAGCGCTATCTGCCACTTGTCACACAGATAGGTCCTGCGCTGTGGGGGTGATGACTTTCACTCACCCAGCTGGCTGCGGTGATGTATAATTGTATCGGGAGGAGCGGAGCATGAGGAGCCCGGTGTAATGGCCGCCGCGCTGAGAGAAGCCGGAAGAGAAGCACATAATCGCGCGCTTCTGCACAAGAAGACCGGGAAGCGTGAAGCCACGCCCCCCGCCGGCTTAAAAAAAAAAAAAAGAGCGCGAACTCCCTCGTTCTCTGCTCTCCTCTGTCCTGCAGGCATCTGCCTGCGGACAAAAATACAGTCACCAAACATGTCATTTACATGTAACAGCGGCTGCCGCAGCAGCAGCTGAAAGCACTCACATACATTATGCGGAGTACTCACCAGCTGAGCGCCACAGGGACCCCCAGGGGTTTGTGGCGCTGTGCCCATCGCTTCCCCCCAGGGCAGGGAACGCAGTGACCCCCGATGTGCGGTTTGCGTCACCGCCAGGGAAGCCATCCTCATCCCCAGGGTCGGCATGATTCTGCAGGGACCACCATACAGGGTAATTACAGATCCGCCAAGGAAGAGGTGGGGGTCCAGCAGCGCTGAGACCCCTGAGACCTCTAGACCACTTCTGGTGATCCAAGTCTCTTGTCCGATGAAAATAAAAAAATCTTCTGAGGAGCTTCTTCCAGCAGCGACTATCCTGAGACCTCAAATTTTAGACTGGAGAAGCAGGAGTAGGAGGAGCCCGAGCTGGAGGGGCCGGTCAACACTCTTTTTAATCTGAGGTGTCAATCCTATCTGGGCTCCGCCTACCCACTAGTAATGACTAGTGTGTCTCTCTTCCTTCCAATCTGCTGCTGAAAATACCAACACTTCTGATTTCCAAAAAACCTGAGATCACACAACCTCATCCACCTAAATCAGATCTCTGGTGTAACAAAACGCTATTCAGCAAATTAAAAGTAACAAAAGAGCAAAGCAAAAGTGCAGACACAAACGGAGCACAATTGCAGCGCCAGACCCCCAAAAGGGGACAGGCTGCAGTCCACTGCAGGCAGCAAACCAGCAGAGAAAATCAAACAGAGAAAAAAAAACAGTAAACACTTATCTGAAGGAGAGGAAACTAGCAGTGCTTCAAGCAAGACCAGAAGAACAACTGATAACCAGCAAGACTGCTGGGAAATCAGGCAACTTATATCCTACCATTCAGCACCAGCTGAAGGCCATTCATTAATCAGTTCATTACCCTCAGCAACCACCGGAGGAAGCCCAGCTCAGAAGCCGCCTCCAGCATATTTACAACAGCTTTGCCTCCGTAGCTCTGCACTACAGCTGACCAGGATTAGATGCCAACAGTGTGCTCCAGTATTCCTGGCCAACCTCTGTGTAGTGCTTACTTCTCCCCATATTCTATTTTGAGGGACTTGTGAAATGCAGTCAGCTACTACAACACCCATCTTCAGTGGAGAGTTACAGGTGTGCAGGGTCTCCTCCTCTCAAGAGTATTGATTGGGGGAGAACACCACCCCACATTTTCCAGATAGGATATATAGCGCCATTAATTCCATGGTGCTGTACATGAGAAGGGGTTACATACAAAGTTATAGATATCACTTACAGTAAACAAATTTACAATGACAGACTGGTACACAGGGGAGAGGGCCCCGTCCTTGTGGACTTACATTCTACGGGATGTGCTTTTGATAAGCCATAAACCAAAACAAAAAGTAAAACCATTTATGTTTTATTGTGGCCCTTACAGATCACTGAATGTGACAATGTGGCCATTGGACTAGAAATGATTGTTCACCCCTGCCCTAGACGTTAAGAAGTAGAAATCACGGATTCCACTGATGTTATGTTACGAAGTGGCTAGAATATGACAACAAAGATATATTTAATGACACTTACTGAGGTCCTCGTTGTTTGGGAAGTGCATTGTTCACTTGAAGAAACTGCAGCTAGACAAAAATATAATAATAAAATGAGACACCCTTAAATTACTAATATGAAGCCAAAAACAAAGTAACTAATGTCATTGTTCAATATTTTAACATTTATCTATTAAGTACATACATTTTAGTAGTTAATTTATGGGATATGGTGGCACTACAATGCTAAACCTAAA
Organism: Oophaga sylvatica; assembly: GCA_033576555.1. NCBI lineage: Eukaryota > Metazoa > Chordata > Amphibia > Anura > Dendrobatidae > Oophaga > Oophaga sylvatica. Next base: position 174,076,360 of record JARQOD010000004.1, read on the forward strand.
AGTGTTTTCCCCTTTTGAAAAATCCCAGAACAATAATAAATATATCATTATTATTTATTATTATTATTATTATTATATTAATATAAATTTCACTCACCGTTCCTGGGTCCAGAGTGGAGTCTCTGCTGCTACTCCTGAATTCTAATATTGGTGATTTCAGCGGCTCAGAGAGCCATTCAGTCCACATGGGCAAGGCTGCTGAGCTCCCTGATTGGCTGCAGCGCTGTCTACATGATGAGAGTGCTGCAGACAATATCAGACACTGGGAGCAGCAGCGAACACTCAGCACTGGACCTGGGAGGGCAAGTAAAGCTCTTTTTGATTTTATTACTAATTTCAACCGGGAGACTGAATTTCTGAAAGGGGTCAACTTATTTAAACGGGAAATTATTAAAGTAAAGGGGGCATTCAATTTCAGATGCATACAGTGCAATGACCAAAAAATTAGATTTTAACGTACAAAAAAAAAATAAAAATAAATAAAACCTATGTTGATACACAAACTAGAAAACACCATCATTTGTAATATATTCACAAAGAACATTAAGCTACAGCTCTAGCAATGTTAACCCTGACATTTGACAAACATGGCTGAAAATACAGTATGTGAAACTTGTATCAAACCTTCAGAGTGTGTAGTGAGTGTGGTTAGTGAAGTCTCATCTCTAACAAGTGCCCCATTTGTACGTGATGACTCAGTTTTAATGCTCTGCTGGGTTACCATAGATTGTGCACTGGAGACAATGCAGGATGCAGAAACCTCAGGTGTTAAAATTCCTATGTCCAAGTCATGCACATCATTCAATTTAGATGATGTATGAAGACCTAGGACACAAAGTAAATGACAACCCATTAAACGTGTCTTTCACTGCACTCCGATACCAAAAAGGTACATTTTAATGCTAAAGGCAAAGCTTCTCAATGAATGGTTTACACTGCAAACCATGTGTACAAGATACCGGCAAAACCACAATCTGGTCACTCGCTAAACATCCATTTTAGTACATTCTGTGAACCTTAACAGAAGCCTATAAACATGAGGATTCTTAGTGGAGCACATTGTAAAACATTCATCACGCCTGCCCAATACATGCAGGCTGTTATCTCCAGACAGGTGACCCTCTTACCTATTTTTGATCCTTTTAATTTGCCATTTATCTCTGCATTTCCACTGAAAAGAGATTGTTTCTCGGACAGCGATTCCTTCATATCCACGACCTCATGATCTGAAGCACTATGCTGCACAAACCCCGTCGCAGATACCTAGTAAATGAAAAAGGAACCATAAATTGCAAATAGAAATTACAAATAAAAACGCAGAATATTTTAAATATGGCACTCCTAAATAATCTGGCTCCTCGGGGAAGTTAGGTAACGCCAAAGACAATAAAGAGTTAACAAACTGGAGAGATCACACAACAGCTTAGATAAATGACAGATTATGGATGCTCACCTGACTGCTGTTCTGGTGACAAATGTCTACCCTGACCTCGGGAGACGCCGGGCTGTCCACACTGCGTACAGACAGCACAATATCCCATTAGATTCTCAGAAATTATTATTAGTGCAGCTAATCTCTAGCTAAGGCAGGGGTCACACTGGCGAGAAACTCGTACGAGTCTCGCAGCAATACCCGGCACTGCCGCCGGCACCCGGCCGGAGTGTGCGGCTGCATGTATTTCTATACAGTTGAACGCTCCGGTCCGAGTGCCGGCGGCAGTGTCGGGTATTGAGGTGCGAGACTCGTACGAGTTTCTCGCCAGTGTGACCCCGGCCTAAGCGTATTACTTGCTCATTAGTGAATACAGAACAATACCGTGTTATTAGAGGACTCATCACTTGGATTACATCAGCGGTGACAACATACAGGTACAGACATCCCAAATATAACAACTACATACATCTTTCTGTGCTGCTGCAGGCAGAATAGATTATGTGTGTGCGTGTGTTGTGTGGGGGGATACATATGTGGGCAAGGCTAAACACGTCGGTTTTTATTTCCATTTTATAATCAGCCTGGGCAGCAACAAAAAAACATTCAGTTACAGGACCCATTCATTGGGATCCATTTTTCCTAGAATATTTTCAGTTTGCATCTGTTCTGTCATCCTTTATTTTGTACATTTTCTTTCTAAATAATAATATTAGCAGCAGAACGAACACTTCCATCACTTGGTTTTATCATTAGAAGCCTGCTGAACAGTTCATACTGGTTTGTCATTACATCATCCCTTTAATGGATCTCGTATTAGTGCCTTTAGTGTTCTAGAAAGTCACAATGTGGAGACATATCTATTAAAATTGGATTCATTCAGAGCGGATCAAAAGGTCATGCACAAAGATAGAATCCAATATTCTGGCGCCTCTTCTTCCTTCCTTCCCCTATCGCATTGATCCTCTGCAGGTTCTGTCTTCTTACATCATTATCCTCTGACGTCATTGAGAAGTGCCATCCCTCGTGTGCAGGTACAGTACAGACCAAAAGTTTGGACACACCTTCTCATTCAAAGATTTTTCATGACTATGAAAATTGTACATTCACACTGAAGGCATCAAACTATGAATTAACACATGTGAAATTATATACTTAACAAAAAAGGGTGAAACAACTGAAAATGTGTCTTATATTCTAGGTTCTTCAAAGTAGCCACCTTTTGCTTTGATTACTGCTTTGCACACTCTTGGCATTCTCTTGATGAGCTTCAAGAGGTAGTCACCGGAAATGGTCTTCCAACAGTCTTGAAGGAGTACCCAGAGATGCTTAGCACTTGTTGGCCCTTTTGCCTTCACTCTGCGGTCCAGCTCACCCCAAACCATCTCGATTGGATTCAGGTCTGGTGACTGTGGAGGCCAGGTCATCTGGCGTAGCACCCCAACACTCTCCTTCTTGGTCAAATAGCCCTTACACAGCCTGGAGGTGTGTTTGGGGGTCATTGTCCTGTTGAAAAATAAATGATGGTCCAACTAAACGCAAACTGGATGGAATAGTATGCCGCTGCAAGATGCTGTGGTAGCCATGCTGGTTCAGTATGCCTTCAATTTTGAATAAATCCCCAACAGTGTCACTAGCAAAGCTCCCCCACACCATCACACCACCTCCTCCATGCTTCACGGTGGGAACCAGGCATGTAGAGTCCATCTGTTCACCTTTTCTGCGTCGCACAAAGACACGGTGGTTGGGACCAAAGATCTCAAATTTGGACTCATCAAACCAAAGCACAGTTTTCCACTGGTCTAATGTCCATTCCTTGTGTTCTTTAACCCAAACAAGTCTCTTCTGCTTGTTGCCTGTCCTTAGCAGTGGTTTCCTAGTAGCTGTTTTACCATGAAGGCCTGCTGCACAAAGTCTCCTCTTAACAGTTGTTGTAGAGATGTGTCTGCTGCTAGAACTCTGTGTGGCATTGACCTGGTCTCTAATCTGAGCTGCTGTAAACCTGCGATTTCTGAGGCTGGTGACTCGGATAAACTTATCCTCAGAAGCAGAGGTGACTCTTGGTCTTCCTTTCCTGAGGCGGTCCTCATGTGAGAGTTTTTTTGTAGCGCTTGATGGTTCTTGCAACTGCACTTGGGGACACTTTCAAAGTTTTCCCAATTTTTCGGACTGACTGACCTTCATTTCTTAAAGTAATGATGGCCACTCGTTTTTCTTTACTTAGCTACTTTTTTCTTGCCATAGTACACATTCTAACAGTCTATTCAGTAAGACTATCAGCTGTGTATCCACCAGACTTCTGCACAACACAACTGATGGTCCCAACCCCATTTATAAGGCCAAAAATCCCACTTATGAAACCTAACAGGGCACACCTGTGAAGTGAAAACCATTTCCGGTGACTACCTCTTGAAGCTCATCAAGAGAATGCCAAGAGTGTGCAAAGCAGTCATCAAAGCAAAAAGGTGGCTACTTTGAAGAACCTAGAAAATAAGACATATTTTCAGTTGTTTCACACTTTTTTGTTAAGTATGTAATTCCACATGTGTTAATTCACAGTTTTGATGCCTTCAGTGTAAATTTACAATTTTCATGGTCATGAAAATACAGAAAAATCTTTAAATGAGAAGGTGTGTCCAAACTTTTGGTCTGTACTGTATGTCAGAAAACCTAGTCGTGCCGGAAGTCACGGCCTGAGGTGAAGAGGACAAAGAGGATGCACACAATGGGGTAAGAGGGAAAAAGGCGAGTATTATTTATTTATTTTTATAGCCATTTGGTCAGCCCTCTAGCAGGTGGCTGCCATGTTTCTGAATTGTCGAGAGCGAATTACAAAAGATATATTCTGGAGAACACAAATTTTTCGCAAAAGCAGAGGAGAATTCAATTACACACAAATAAATTTGCTCATCTCTAACTGTCAAGGTTGGGGCCTCATCGGGCCGTTTAGACCAAGGAGGCACCTGGACTCACAGCCCCGTTATTGGCCATCTCTGTACTTCACACTATTCTCTTTTCTTCTATTATTTATGTTCTATTCATTATGGCTACTGGTTTAATTTTAATATGAGGCGTTTTACTGTACTTGGTTGCGCTGGGAACTGAGCAGATTACCAGCATGTACCACATTTAGTCCTTGGTACCAGGACAGATGTTTTTTCTTACAGAGGTTTCTGATTGGACAGTGAAAATCGTCAGGAAGAAGTGTTGCTGATAAATACCTGGTGCTGAAGGTCTTCTCTGCCAGTCTGATGAAAGGAGGAATCGAAGATCAGTGCCCGCACTACCTCCCCTAATTTTTGTTTAATCACAATGTTTGTTGAAGGGAGGTTATGTCGCCCACCTATGCTGGGTGGATTTGGTGATTGTTTCATGGTTTGGTTATTTTAACGATTTAATGATTAAAGTTTGATTCCTATTTATCCATGTCAGTTATTTATTGGGTAACCTCATCAAGAAACATTACGGCCTATTCAATCCATAATTCCCTGTGTCAGTCATCCAATGTTGGAAGGTGTTCCGGGTATTAGGGATTGGGGCTTGTGATACCATGCCTCTTCAATTTGCAGAACATAGAAGTCACAGAAATGTAATGCTTACTTATTTCACTACTGGCATACTACACACAAGTCTGAACAAAGCCACCCAATGCATGCAGCATACCAGCCAGTAGTCAGGGCATACGTCAGAGTACCAGCCAGTAGTCAGGGCATACACGTCAGAGCACCAGCCAGTAATCAGGGCATACACGTCAGAGCACAAGCCAGTAATCAGGGCATACACGTCAGAGCACCAGCCAGTAGTCAGGTATACACGTCAGAGCACCAGCCAGTAGTCAGGGTATACACGTCAGAGCACCAGCCAGTAGTCAGGGTATACACGTCAGAGCACCAGCCAGTAGTCAGGGTATACACGTCAGAGCACCAGCCAGTAATCAGGGCATACACGTCAGAGTACCAGCCAGTAGTCAGGGCATACACGTCAGAGTACCAGCCAGCAGTCAGGGCATACACGTCAGAGTACCAGCCAGCAATCAGGGCATACATGTCAGAGCACCAGCCAGCAATCAGGGCATACACGTCAGAGCTCCAGCCAGCAATCAGGGCATACACGTCAGAGCACCAGCCAGTAGTCAGGGCATACACGTCAGAGCACCAGCCAGTAGTCAGGGCATACACGTCAGAGCACCAGCCAGTAGTCAGGGCATACACGTCAGAGCACCAGCCAGTAGTCAGGGCACACACGTCAGAGCACCAGCCAGTAGTCAGGGCATACACGTCAGAGCACCAGCCAGTAGTCAGGGCATACACGTCAGAGCACCAGCCAGTAGTCAGGGCATACACGTCAGAGCACCAGCCAGTAGTCAGGGCATACACGTCAGAGCACCAGCCAGTAGTCAGGGATACACGTCAGAGCACCAGCAGTAGTCAGGGGCATACACGTCAGAGCACCAGCCAGTAGTCAGGGCATACACGTCAGAGCACCAGCCAGTAATCAGGGCATACACGTCAGAGAACCAGCCAGTAGTCAGGGCAACCAGCCAGTAGTCAGGGCTACACGTCAGGAGTACCAGCCAGTAGTCAGGGCATACACGTCAGAGCACCAGCCAGTAATCAGGGCATAACGTCAGAGCACAAGCCAGTAATCAGGGCATACACGTCAGAGCACCAGCCAGTAGTCAGGGTATACACGTCAGAGCACCAGCCAGTAGTCAGGGTATACACGTCAGAGCACCAGCCAGTAGTCAGGGTATACACGTCAGAGCACCAGCCAGTAATCAGGGCATACACGTCAGAGTACCAGCCAGTAGTCAGGGCATACACGTCAGAGTACCAGCCAGCAATCAGGGCATACACGTCAGAGCACCAGTAGCAATCAGGGCATACACGTCAGAGCACCAGCCAGCAATAGGGCATACATGTCAGAGCACCAGCCAGCAATCAGGGCATACACGTCAGAGCACCAGCCAGCAATCAGGGCATACACGTCAGAGCACCAGCCAGCAATCAGGGCATACACGTCAGAGCACCAGCCAGCAATCAGGGCATACACGTCAGAGCACCAGCCAGCAATCAGGGCATACACGTCAGAGCACCAGCCAGCAATCAGGGCATACACGTCAGAGCACCAGCCAGCAATCAGGGCATACACGTCAGAGCACCAGCCAGTAGTCAGGGCATACACGTCAGAGCACCAGCCAGTATCAGGGCATACACGTCAGAGCACCAGCCAGTAGTCAGGGCATACACGTCAGAGCACCAGCCAGTAGTCAGGGCACACACATCAGAGCACCAGCCAGTAGTCAGGGCATACACGTCAGAGCACCAGCCAGTAGTCAGGGCATACACGTCAGAGCACCAGCCAGTAGTCAGGGCATACACGTCAGAGCACCAGCCAGTAGTCAGGGCATACACGTCAGAGCACCAGCCAGTAGACAGGGCATACACGTCAGAGCACCAGCCAGTAATCAGGGCATACACGTCAGAGCACCAGCCAGTAGTCAGGGCACCAGCCAGTAGTCAGGGCATACACGTCAGAGTACCAGCCAGTAGTCAGGGCATACACGTCAGAGCACCAGCCAGTAATCAGGGCATATACGTCAGAGCACAAGCCAGTAATCAGGGCATACACGTCAGAGCAAGTAGTCAGGGTATACACGTCAGAGCACCAGCCAGTAATCAGGCATACACATCAGAGTACCAGCCAGTAGTCAGGGCATACACGTCAGAGTACCAGCCAGCAATCAGGGCATACACGTCAGAGCACCAGCCAGTAGTCAGGGCATACACGTCAGAGCACCAGCCAGTAGTCAGGGCATACACGTCAGAGCACCAGCCAGTAGTCAGGGCATACACGTCAGAGCACCAGCCAGTAGTCAGGGCACCAGCCAGTAGTCAGGGCATACACGTCAGAGCACCAGCCAGTAATCTGGGCATACACGTCAGAGAACCAGCCAGTAATCAGGGCATGCACGTCAGAGCACCAGCCAGTAATCAGGGCATACACGTCAGAGTACCAGTCCGTAGTCAGGGCATACACGTCAGAGCACCAGTCAGTAGTCAGGGCATACACGTCAGAGTACCAGTCAGTAGTCAGGGCATACACGTCAGAGTACCAGCCAGTAGTCAGGGCTAGGTGTTATGATTTGGTAGCTGAGGAGAGCAGGCAAAAAGGAAATACACCAGAGCAGTTGGAAACTATGAGATTGCAGTACCCTGACTAACCACCACAACTAGAGGCAGCCGTGGAGCGTTCCTACGTTGGTCCTAGACGCCTCGTCACAGCCTGAGAAACTAACTACACCTAAAGATAGAAAGAGGAAAGCTATCTGCCCCGGAGCAGATCCCCAAAGAACATAGAAAGCCCCCAAACATGTAATGGCGGTTAGACAAGAAGAAATACTGACACAGACAGAAAATAGTATGAGCAAACGCTGGGGCCCAAACTTACTAAATAGAAAAGGATAGGAAGGGCACTTACTGCAATCCCAAAAAACCCTGAAAAGCACCAACTCTACTAATTTCAAAAACACCTGAGATCACACGACCTCTACCACCTAAATTAGTTCTCTGGTGTAACCAAAAACAAAACAGCAGCCACTGAAATAACTGGAAAAAGCAAATGTACAAACATCAGTGGCTGAACTGAACTGAGAGGGCAAAAAGCCCCCAGAGGGGACCCTGAAGGCCCCCACAGAAGTGCAGGACAAAATGCAAAAATCAAGCACAAAAACAAAAAGAAGAAAATGTCTTATCTGTTAGCAGGAGATTCAGACACGACACAGCAGGCTACCAAGGAAACAGGAATCAAGGATTGAGACCAGAACAATTGATCACCGGCAACCCTGATGGGAAGGCGACTCCCTTATATAAGACCAGTCAGTAACACCTGATTCCCAATCCTCACAATCTTTACTGGACAGTCCAGTACCGTTTGTAACCACCAGAGGGAGCTTCTGCTCAGAACTCATTTCCAGCCTATTCACAACAGCTAGGGTTGAGCATTCCGATACCGAAACCCGAGTCCGATACCTGAAATCCAATGTAAGTCTATGGGAACAAAATATCGGAATATTTTAAATTCCAATATTTTGTTCCCATAGACTTACATTGGATTTCAGATATCGGACTCTGGTTTCGGTATCGGAATGCTCAACCCTAGTCAGGGCACATACGTTACAGCACCAGCCAGTAATCAGGGCATACACGTCAGAGTACCAGCCAGTAGTCAGGGCATACACGTCAGAGCACCAGCCAGTAGTCAGGGCATAAACGTCAGAGTACCAGCCAGTAGTCAGGGCATACACGTCAGAGCACCAGCCAGTAATCAGGGCATATACGTCAGAGCACAAGCCAGTAATCAGGGCATACACGTCAGAGCACCAGCCAGTAGTCAGGGTATACACGTCAGAGCACCAGCCAGTAGTCAGGGTATACACGTCAGAGCACCAGCCAGTAATCAGGGCATACACGTCAGAGAACCAGCCAGTAATCAGGGCATACACGTCAGAGCACCAGCCAGTAATCAGGGCATACACGTCAGAGCACAAGCCAGTAATCAGGGCATACACGTCAGAGTACCAGCCAGTAGTCAGGGCATATACTGTGTCATTTTGAAGATTCGAACTTACTTTCCTCAAACCGCTGAGGGCACACAAGCCCGCTCTGTGAGTGCAGTGGACCAGCACGTGCTGTGGATGTGATGGCAGAACTCAGAGCAGAGATCTCACTGAGGGGTGCAGGCTTTCCAGCACCAGTTGAAGCTGGCGATTCTGGACTCAGTTGTAGGAGATATCCTTCAACAGTTGGTATCTCATTCCATTTCACATGAAAAGAATTTGTTGTGGCCAATACCAGCTGTACCTGTGAAGGCGGAGGAGGCTTCTCTGAAACAGACGGAAACATTCATGAACTGCATGAGGTGATGGCGACTAGCACTTTAACCCACAAGCCTATTTTCACCTTAATGACCAGGCCAAATTTTACAATTCTGACCGGTGTCAATTTAAGGGCTCATACTCACATGCGAGGAACTCGTCCGATGCTCGCATGTGAAATCCCAGCTCTGGCGCCGGCACTCGGGAGTGGAGCGAGCGGCTGCATATAAATACATGCAGCCGCGCTCTCCACTCCCGAGTGCCGGCGCCAGAGCTGGGATTTCACATGCGAGCATCGGACGAGTTCCTCGCATGTGAGTATGAGCCCTTAATGTGGTAATAACTCTGGAATGCTTCAACAGATCGCAGTGATTCTGAGACTGATTTTTTTCGTGACATATCGTCCTTTGTGATAGTGCTAAAAAAAATTTCTATATAACTTGCGTTTATTTGCGAAAAAAAAAATGTAACTAAAATTTTGAGAATGTCACAATTTTCAAACTTTGAATTTTTATTCCCTTAAATCAGAGAGATATGTCACACAAAAAAAGTTAATAAATAACATTTCCCACATGTCTACTTTACATAAGAACAATTTTTAAACTATTTTTTTTAGTTAGGAAGTTATAAGGCTGGAATCTCACCAGCGTATGGCATCCGATGCAATATGGGGCTTATATGACAGAAAATGCCCAAAAGTGACAATGTCCAAAAAACTGCACCCCTCAAGGTGCTCAAAACGACATTCAAGCACTTTATTAACCCATCAGATGCTTCAGAGGAACTAAAGGAATGGTGACGGAAAAAAACAAACCTTTAATTTTTTTCCCACAAAAAAAAAAATTGGCTAAAAGATAATTTATTTTCACATGGGTAACAGGAGAAAATGGACCCCAAAATCTGTTGTGCAATTTATCCTGACTATGCTGATATAGCATATGTGGAGAAAAACTACTGTTCGGGCGCACGGCAGGGCTCGGAAGTAAAGGAGTGACGTTTTGGAATGCAGACTTTGATGGCATGGTGTGCGTGCGTCATGTCCCCTTGAAATGTATTAGGGACTCATCCACGCAGATTTCCATTTGGGAAACGTACACCTCAGCAAACTTGTTGTTGAAGTGATCAACAACTGGCTGAACTTTCAAATGCCGGGGTCATCGCTGGGAGGACATTGTGCATTTTCGTTGTAATGCAAAAAATGTTGGGATTGCCTCAAATCGTTTACGGGTCGTAACCATGCATTACACTGGAGTGTTCCATAAAACACCAACACTCCAATATTGTCGAACTTCTCATTCCTTCACTAACCCCATGTGAAGGATCAGGCCCCAAAATGTCATTTTTACTGCGACTATTCAGGGGTCCAGTTACAAATTGATGAAGGTCGGTTTTGTGCCAAAAATTGCTGGGCGTACAAATTTGTTCGGGCCACCATGAGGTTTTCAAAATCCTCAAGAAAAGACTTTGAAGATGTCTATTTCTATGAGGCTCGTGGTGTCAAATTCGATTCCTGATTTCTGTTTTTTTGTGGCGCAATTAGTGGCTCATACTCTTGGGGTGGGGAGTCAGTAACAGTGGGCGCTCGTTTATTTTCTGTCCTGGGGCGTCTGCGTGGCGGTTCAGTATCACTTGAGCAAGACGAGGAGGAAGAGGAAAAATAAAGGAAGATGGGGTCCTCTCCCACACCATCAGTGTCGGAGGCAAGGAAGGCGTTTTCAACCTTCGCTGAATACAGTGATTGGGACGAGCGGGACATTTTTTTGCGTATATGTGTGCACTAAATTTTATTCAGGTGTGTGTTTGGCGTAATTTTTTTTCTTTTAGAAGAGAAAAAATAAAGAAAAGAATCTAGAAAAAACACGGATTTTGGTAAAAACTTACCTGTAAAATCCTTTTCAGCGAAGGAAGGAAGAGAGACACAGTATTCATTACTGATGGGTAGGCGGAGCCCCAGATCAGGATGTTACCTCAGATCAAAAGAGTGCTGACTGGCTGGCCCCTCCAGCTCGGGCTCCTCCTACTCAGCTCCAGTCGTACCAAAGCTTTTAGGAAAAGAGCCAAGATCACCAGCGGAGCAACATAACCCCTTCTGAAGGAACTTCAGAGAAAAAACACAAGGATACAGGTTATGCATGCAAAGAAAGCCAAAAACCACAGAGTTCCAGGTACTACTCACGGAACCTGACTACTGCGATGAGCTGGCGATGCTGGAACAGAGCCTTAGCGCGCTGACCTCAGCCCAATAATCGCTATCAGATAAGGGTCGCGCTGCATCTGAAAACATCAACACACTTCTGCCTTGGGAGGGTGCTGTGTCTCTCTTTCCTTCCTTCGCTGAAAAGGATTTTACAGGTAAGTTTTTACCAAAATCCGTGTTTCAGCTGCAGATGGAAGGAAGAGAGCCACAGTATTCATTACTGATGGGACGTCCCAAAGCAGTTCAAAAATAAGGGTGGGAAAAACCAACAAAAGGCAGAAACCCAACAACCTTAACAACAAAGCGCAACCAGCGCTAAACACAAGTTCATCCAGAACTTTAAACTACAGCTGCCTGCAGGACCCTACGTCCGAGGGCTGCATCAGCGGAAGCACTGACGTCCACTTTATAAAACCTTGTAAACGTGTGGACAGAGCGCCAAGTTGCCGCTCGGCAGAGCTGCACTGCCGAGGCACCTTGATGAAAAGCCCACGATGAAGCCACAGCTCTCGTGGAATGGGCTCGAATCTTAATCGGGCAAGATTCACCCCGAAGGCGGTAAGCTTCCAAAATAGCTGACCGGATCCAACGAGCTATAGAATCCTTGGAAGCTCGTTGACCACGCCGACGACCTGCTGGAACCACAAACAGGGAGTCCGTCTTACGAAAACCTTGAGTAATAGATAGATAAAACTTCAAGGCCCGCACTAAATCCAATGTGTGTAAATCTCGCTCTTTCGCATTCTTTGGATCCGGACAGAGTGAAGGCAACACAATATCCTGGTTAACATGAAATTGTGACACCACTTTAGGCAAAAAATCACCCCGAGTGCGAAGCACTACACGATCCGGAAAAAACTCCAGAAAAGGAGGCGAACAAGAAAGAGCTGCCAACTCAGAAACTCTCCTCAAGGAAGTGACTGCAACAAGGAAAGCCACCTTCCAAGAAAGTAAAGAAAGGCTAGCAGAAACCATAGGCTCAAAAGGTTTATGCTGAAGAGCCTCCAAAACAAGGTTGAGCCGCCAAGGAGACACGGGTGCCTTCCGCGGCGGAAACTTACGAGATATACCTCGGAAAAAGGAGAGCACGTCTCTATTTGAAGCAATGGTTCTCCGGAACAATAAGGACAGAGCAGAAATCTGACCTTTCAGAGTGCTGACTGCCAAACCCTTGTCTAGCCCATGCTGCAGAAAAGCCAACAGGTTGGGAATGGAAAATTTTCTCGGGTTCCGAGAGGACCCCAAACACCACGAAAAGAAGGTTTCCCAAATTTTGTGGTAAATCCTAGTAGTAGCCGGACATCTTGCAGCACGAAGGGTAGCAATGACCTCGGCTGAGAAACCTCTACGGGTCAAGATTTCGGTCTCAAGAGCCACGCCGTCAAACGCAGGGACATCAAGTCCGGATGACAAACGGGCCCCTGAGTCAACAAGTCCGGTTGAAGAGGGAGTGGAAAAGGAGGTGCCGCCAACAGCGACATTATTGTCGAGAACCACACCCTTCTTGGCCAGTCTGGAGCTATCAAAATAGCTGGAATTCTCTCTAGTCTGATCCGACGCAGTACTAGAGGAAGTAAGGATATCGGCGGGAATACATAGATCAGCTCGAACTGATCCCACTGAGCCACTAGAGCATCCACCGCCACCGCCTTCGGGTCCTTGTACCTGGACATGAATGTCGGTAACTTGGCATTGGACCTGGATGCCATCAAATCCACTTGGGGGGTTCCCCAGCGAGAGCACAGTAGTGCAAAAACTTTCGGGTGGAGGCTCCATTCCCCGGGATCCATCCTTCTGCGACTGAGAAAGTCCGCTGTAATATTCTGAACCCCTGGAATGTGAATCGCCGAAATGGCTGGTACACTGGCCTCTGCCCAAATCAGAATTCGGGACACCTCTACCATGAGTCTGGAACTCCTTGTCCCACCTTGGTGATTGATATACGCGACAGCCGTCGCATTGTCTGTCTGCACTCGGACTGGCAGACCGCTCAAAGGGACCGTCCAATGTTGGAGGCAAAGGAAAAACGCCCTCAATTCCAGGATGTTGATCGGAAGAAAAGACTCTTCCGATGACCATACCCCCTGAATCCAGAGATTGTTCCAAACACCCCCCCAGCCCGTCAGGCTGGCATCGGTGGTTATAACTGACCACTTCGGAGGGAGGAAAGACTTCCCCAGGGAGAATGCCCCTGGACGTAACCACCATTCTAGAGAATCCCGCACCGCGCGAGAAATGGTGACACTGCAATCCAGCGATTGCGACTGGTTCCATCGACTCAAGATGAACCTTTGGAGAGTCCTGGAATGGAACTGGGCAAAAGGAATTGCCTCCATGGACGCCACCATCAGTCCCAGAAGACGCATACACTTCCGTAGGGACATTGCCGTTGAGGATTTCATAATCTGTACATGTCGAAGAAGACATGACTGTTTGTCTGGTGGTAGGGAAACTACCGACCGGAACGTGTCGAGATGCATTCCCAAAAAGAGGATTGTCCTCGATGGTTCCAGGGACGACTTCTCCCAATTGACCAGCCAACCGAAGTCCTTCAGAAACTGAAGAGACAAATCCCGAGCCGTCAACGCCTCCTCCTCCGAGGAAGCCACGATCAAAAGATCGTCCAGATAAGGGAGAATCGTAATCCCCTGTCTTCGAAGGATTGCCATGAGGGGCGCCAGAATTTTTGTAAAGACCCTTGGCGCTGAGGCTAAGCCGAACGGCAGAGCCACGAACTGGTAATGATTCTGACCTATGGCAAATCGAAGAAAGCGCTGATGAGCCTTTCCGATGGGAATATGCAAATAGGCGTCGCGAATGTCGATTGACACCAGAAAATCGTTCAGTGACAGAGCTGCCACAACGGAACGAAGCGACTCCATGCGAAATTTCCGGGCATGGACATGCCGGTTTAATCGCTTGAGATCCAGAATCGGGCGAAATTTGTTCTCCTTTTTGGGAACTATAAAAAGGTTGGAATAAAAACCTTTCCCTCGGTCCTCTGACGGAACCGGTATCACTACACCCTTTTGTAGCAGAGATTCGACCTCTCGCTGTAGAGCGACAACAAGCTCGGGTTCCGACGGAACGCGAGATTGACAAAAAACATTTGGGGGTCGAGAAGCAAACTCTATGAAATAGCCTGCCGACACTATCCGCGTTACCCAGGAATCTGGAACGCGAGCCATCCAAGTCTCCTTGAAAAGAAGCAGGCGACCCCCACTCGAGAATCCTCGAGTGGACCCCTGGCGTCAATCCGACTTTGCGCGCTTCTTGTCAAGTTCCCGCTTGTCCTGGCGGAAACTCTGCTTCCAGGGAGTACGAGTTTTCTGAGAGGATTTCTTCCCTGAGAAGGAAGGACGACCCGATCCCCACGAGGAGTGACTAGATCGTCCTCGGCCCCGAAAGGACCGCCGACCACTATAGACACCAGGCTTACTGGACACGAGGCCATGGCCCTACGCTGTGGTAATGCTGATTCCTTCGCCTTAGCCTTGGAAATCAGCTCTGTGAGGTCGGATCCAAAAAGATGGCCACCCTTGTAAGGTAAGGCCAACAACCCTTGTTTGGAAACTGCGTCCCCGGCCCACTGTCTGAGCCATAAAGCTCTTCTGACTGTGACCGCTGAAGCTTGCGCTTTGGCCAGCAGAGATGCCGTATCCAGACCGGCATCAAAGATATAACAGGCTGCCGTTTCTAACCATTCACAAGTTTCCCGTATCTCAGATAACGGAGATTCATTTTGCAACTCCGTCTTCAGACGTGCCAACCAGCTTAGAGAAGCTCTAGCAGCACACATGGATCCTAGCACTGCTCGAAATCCATGACCCGCAGCCTCATAGCTTGCTTTTGCCGCCACTTCTGCCTTTCTATCCAAAGGCTCCTGTAAGCTCGCTTTTCCCTTAATAGGGAGTAGTGAGGATTTACTAAGCTGAGATAAAGACACATCCACTTCAGGAGCAGAAGTCCAATTATCCTTTAACTCCGCAGAGCAAGGATAAAGTGTATCAAAGAAATGCGTTCCATGAAAACGCTTATCTGGACATAGACGTTCCTCCTCTATTACACTATTAAGCTCATCCAGAGCTGGCAATGTTGTACGCGAAGCACGGGACTCCTGGAACATGCGTGCTGATTTACCAGGACGACTAGTTACCTCCTCCGGTAACTGTAATATATCTCTCATGGCTTCAATCAATGCCTCCGTACGCTTCGCCATAGAGGAACGCCCCTGCGGCTCGTCCGCATCTGAATCGGATATTTCTCCATCCGAATTTAAAGGGGAACTCTGCCCAATATCAGATACATCTGACTCGCTTCGTGTAGAGGCCGGTAACGGCCTGCGTCGCTTCCTCTGAGAGGAATTAGCAGACACATATTGACCTAAAAGGTCAGACAAGTTGTTGATCGATCGAGCGATATCGTCCAATTTTCCACCGCTGTCGACCGCAGCGCTAGACGCTGTGGAGGTCTGCGTATCTGATTGCCGTAATGGCACTGGGACGTGGTCCGCGGCATCTGAACCCTGTTCAGACATGTCTCACCTGTATGAGCAGGTCAAAGCGGTAATACCAGCAAAAACTATGCGGTTTTTTTTTTTTTTTTTTTTTTTTTAAACGCTGAAGGGTTAACGCTCCACCAAGCAGGGTTACCCCAGCGGTATTCAGTCAAAAAATTTTAGCTGGTAGAAATAACCCTCAGAGGGGTTAATATTGCAAACTCACCACAATATATATATATTTGTGAGCCCCAGCCAATTTTTATGTCTCTAATGAGACTGCAGCTGCAGGATAGCGATCGCTGCGCTGCAGGGTGAGGAATCAGCACTCACCCAGCTGGCCGTGGTGTCTTATGAGGAGAGGAGCGGTCTGAGGAGCCCAGGAGCCTGTGTAATGGCCGCCACAGTGAGGGAGTCGCAGGAGAAACGCCAGAGCGCGCGTCTTCCTGCTCAGAAGACCGGGAATAGTTAGGCCACGCCCCCCGCCAGCTCAAATATTGAGCGCGAACTCCCCCGCTCCTGCTCCCTCTCTGTCCTGCAGGTATCTGCCTGCGGACAAAAAATCACCACATCTACTTGTAACAGCGCTGTCACAGCAGCGCTGAAGCATACTGACATACATGTAGTAGCGCTGTCACAGCAGCGCTGAAGCATACTGACATACAAGTAATAGCGCTGCCATCAGACGCTAAAGCACTCACACATAATTATAATCAAAATTTTGTGTGGAGTACTCACCAGCCAAGGCGCCACAGGGACCCTCAGGGGTTTCTGGCGCTGTGCCCATGCTTCCCCCCAGGGCGAAGAACGCAGTGACCGCACGTGTGGTTTGCGTCCCGCCAGGGAAGCTCTCCTCATCCCCCAGGGCCGGCAAGGATTCTGCAGGGACTTTAAGTAAATACAGATCCGCCAAGGGAGAGGTTGGGGTACAGCAGCGCTGGTACCCCTGAGACCTCTAGACCAACTAGTGATCCAAGTCTCCTGTCCGAATATAAAATAATAAAATCTTCTGAGGAGCTGCATTAGCAGCGACCATCCTCTGGACCTCAAATCTTAGACTGGAGCTGAGTAGGAGGAGCCCGAGCTGGAGGGGCCAGCCAGTCAGCACTCTTTTGATCTGAGGTAACATCCTGATCTGGGGCTCCGCCTACCCATCAGTAATGAATACTGTGGCTCTCTTCCTTCCATCTGCAGCTGAAAAAGCGAATATAAAAATTTGTTAAAATAAAAAACATATTTACTAAATGGACATACAAAAAAAAATACTGATTGTCCGCAAGTATCTGACACTAACCCTGACTCAAGTCAGTAAAAAATACTGTAACAGACGCTGATTACTATAGTTTATGTATACAGCCCCTAATCTAGTACAATTAACTAATCTACATTTTTTATTCTTTCTTCACACCAAAAAAAAAAAAACAAACAAAAAAAAACTGTATGCATATATGTTCCTGCCAAAAGCAATCAGTGATGTGCGTTTGATCAATGGCTCCAGGACACACGTGCGTAGGTGACGCAAGGTGGGGCGGGGGGAATACACAGGGACAAAATTAAAGTCCTGGAAAACACGGAGCACGAGTGCGGATAAGTGATCTGTGTCACTGATAAGCGCTTTGGCGGCTGCAGGAAGCATGCACACACAGATATGATGCAAGGGTGGGGGGTATAGACAGGGACAAAAATAAGTCATGGAAAACAGCAAGCATGAGTTCGCTGTTTTCCATGATTTGAGTCACTAATCAGTGCTCTGCGGCTCATGGACGCAGAAAAAGCTGCCAAAAAATGAGCGATCAAGTACTAAAGAGCACTTGGCGGTAGAAGTGGGGGGTGGAGGAGACTGGGATTGAGGTGGATTAGGAAACATCAGGGATCAGGAATGGATCAGTAATGTCTTCTTTCTTCTTCAGCAGCAGCAGTAGCTGCACACCACCAGACGTGATGGCACAGGCTTAAAAAAATCTGTGGCATCACAAAGCCTAACGACACAGGAACCGCCCTGTACACGTCCGCAGCTGGAATGAGGAAGAACAGGGCAGTCACTGTGGGGTAAGATCGCGTCTGTGCACTCTGACTGGTGCAATCTACGTCTTCATCCAATCGCACCAATCAGAGCTGGCCCTGGTGACACCATAGTTGAAAGCCTCCAGCATGTCAAAGTACCAATCAGACTGGACAACAGCGTTTCAGGGAATTTCATTTCCGGATGCACTGAAAACGCTGTGACAGCCAATCACAGCAGATGTTGGATTTCAGCAGGCACCTTAATGTGATCATTGTGATCGCGGTCAGCGATTAAAAATATGATGTGTCCATATGTCCAAGGTTGGTAGATACCTACTGATACGTCCAAGGTCGTAAAGGAGTTAAAGGGAAAGTTTCACCAGGTTTTTACTGCCTATTCTGAGAGCAGCATAATATAGAGAAAGAGACCCTGATTCCAGGGATGTGTCACTCACTGGGCTGCTTGCTGTAGCTTTTATTTTTTTTAAATCAATGTTTCATCAGCAGGAGATCATCACTGGAGGACTAGTAAATCTGCTGCAGGGTAGTCCTGCAATGAGCTCTTTGCATAACCTAGCCCTGCCACAAATTGAAAGCTTTCTACCAAAGAACAGAATGTGGTCACAGTGGAGTGTGCGGGGTTATACAGAGCTCAGCATTTAGAGAACTGCTAGGTCTGCAGCAGATAGAAGTCGGGCACAGTGATGAATCCTAAGGAAGGGGTCGACAAAGTTGTTCAGAATCTAGGAGCCAGCCAAAAAATTTAGGATCCAGAATGCCTGCCCATCATCATCATTGCCTGCCCATCATCATCATTGCCTCCCCATCATCATCAATGCCTGCCCATTATCATCATCGCCTCCCCATCATAATCAATGCCTGCCCATCATCATCATTGCCTCCTCATCATCATCATGGCCTCCCCATCATCATCATTGCCTCCCCATTATCATCAATGCCTGCCTATCATCATCATCGCCTCCCCATCATCATCAATGCACGCCCATTATCATCAATGCCTGCCCATCATCATCACTTCCCCATCATCATCAATGCCTGCCCATTATCATCAATGCCTGCCCATCATCATCATCGCCTCCCCATCATCATCAATGCCTGCCCATTTTCATAATCGCCTCCCCATTATCATCATCGCCTCCCCATCATCATCAATGCCTGCCCATCATCACACACAGACAGCACCGCAGCACACAAGCACTCTCTCACATACATACATACATACATACACAACACACACACACACACAAAGCACCGCACTACATACACACACACACACTGATACACACTGATACACACAGACACACACACACAGACATACACATCACATCTCACCTGTCCGGCGTCCGCGCGCTCTCTGCCACAGCCGGCCGCTGAATGATGACGTCATTCAGCGGCGCTGCTGTGAGAGGAAGCGCCGGCGCCCCCTGGAGCCCGGAGCTGCGGCAGCAGAGGCACGGGGAGAGGTAAGTATTGTGCCAGATGCTGCCGGGGCCCTGAGCAAGCGGGGGGGGCTCAGTGGCGGCGCTGACACCACTCTCCTCCGCTAACGGGCGCCGGGGTTGACCGGCCCTGCCTCCCATAACAAACATGCCGCTAGTGGCTAGCGGCAGTAAATAGAATTATGGTGGCAGCCAATCAGCGCGGCGCAGCGGAGGCAATCCAGACGGCGCAGGAGTAAAAAAATTTTTTTTTTCCTCTTTAATTCCCCGGGCGCCAGGCATGATTTTCTAGTAAAAGAAAACTGACTGGCACATCCAAACCAGTGTGAATTAGGTGCAAACCAGGAGCAGCTACCTCCATAGACAATATACAAAAAAAGGTTGCATCTCTATCGTGCCAAAGCAAGTCAATGTGAAATATGAAACATGAATAGCAATATGGCTTTTGAATATTAGAAAAAAATGAATGAGACGCTTTGCACAAAATTTGGCCAAATAATGCCTGCCCATACACCAACGTCAAGGTGGTCTCAGAACGTATGGGTCCCTGCCTATGTGAACATACCTCTATTAGGCTCTGCTGATCCATTTACAAAAACTTTAAAGTATTAAAAAAAAAAAAAAAAAAAAAATTGCATGCTTGGAGAACTACTTTAGCACAAGAGAATTTTTATGGTGAATAAATAGTGTATATAATTTATTAAGAAAAAAGGCAACAACAGCAATGGCATCGCAACTACCTGTGTCAATGTACCAAAGGTCTTTGCAACAAACTTGGCAGTTCCATGCCTTCTTGTAACCATCCCTTCCACTCCAGATATATAATCGTTTCCCAATTGTGACTGCACAGTGTCCGGCTCTAGGCCATGGCCAATCCTTTCTATCTTCTGTAGAGTCTGACATTAAAGATGTCCATTCCATGGAGTCTAGATGAGATGAGGAAAAAAAGGAGTCAGTCATTATGTATAAATGCACACTACCAACCAAACCACATATAAAAGCATACAGAACATATAAAGTACAGGTCGGGATTACAAGTTATGTTACCAAATGAATAATACATACCCAGATCCAAAAAGAAAAATGAATTGGTGCATTTCCATTGGCTCTCTTGAGGGCTACCATTGTCTAATGTCAGTGGGACCCAGCCACCAAAAACATACATTCTGTAAGGTAAAAAAAAAAAAAAAGTCATCGCTCACATAATGTCAAGGCAAACAAATTATAAGGGAAGGAACTGAACACTTGGTCGTGGGTCTCCCTCCAGATTACAACTTATCTCTGTAGGACCCAGTAGTGGGATACCATGTGAAGATCTCAATATCACGGGACCATGCTAAAATAAAAAGGAGATAATGGAAATAGGGATTTTTGTGTACTCACCGTAAAATCCTTTTCTCCCAGCCAATCATTGGGGGACACAGACCATGGGTGTTATGCTGCTGCCTCCTGGTGGCAGCAGCATAACACCCATGGTCTGTGTCCCCCAATGAGGCGAAGGAGAAAGTGGACCACAGCCTTAACTTACAAATACATACAAATGTAGATGTGTATTTAGTTTCTTTTGCTGCTGTTTACAAAACGACTGAAGATGACCACTAAGTCTATATAGAAGGTTGATCTTACCTATTTCCTATAACATTGGCGGTATGAAGACTTCTGGGTAAAGGGAATACTCCTTTGGTCTCTGGACTACTCCATGTCATAGATTCTACAGGAAGCATAGAAAAACATTAAGTATCAAAACATCACAAATTGTAAAATCAAAGCCGACAATGGCATGTGCAAATGTGTCCTGAAAGGTGCCCCACTACAAATAAAAAGGGACAAATGGTGCTGTCAACGCTTCATCTTAAAGAAGGTTTTCTAGAAGATGTCAATATCCTACACAGAAGTTGACTGTCTCCACAATACTCTGACCTCATCTCAAGTATTGGTGTTCTCCTGACACGGCATCGACAGCCGCTTGTCAGGTTTTGTGCACCTGTCCTAATAAGAAAAGGACGTGCACAACACATGGCAAGAGGCCATCAAAGCCATGTCAGTAGTGCCTCTCGCTACTTGAATAAGAGGAACTAGATTACCAACCCCCTTTCAATTTTGGAAGTAAAGTAGGACTCAAACTTAAATCAATACTTAAAGGGATCCTGTCATCAGGTTAAGCCAATACGAGTTAAGGCCACCACCTTTCAGGGCTGAAACACAGCATTCTATAATGCTGTATATAAGCCCCCGATCCGACCTGTAAGTGAAGAAAAATAAGTTTTATTATACTCACCTGGGGGACGGTCCGGTCCGATGGGTGTCACAGGTCCGGCTCCTCCCATCTTCTTGTGAGCCGCCCTCCTGCTTGCTTCATGGCTCCCCGGCATTGCGCTCCTGCGCAGGCGTACTTATCTGCCCTGTTGAGGGCAAAGCAAAGTACTGCAGTGTGCAGGCGCCAGGAAAGGTCAGAGAGACCCAGCACCTGCGCACTGCAGGACTTTGCTCTGCTCTCACCAGGGCAGATAAGTACACCTGCGCAGGAGTGCGATGCCGAGCAGATTGTGGATGATGAAGGGACGAGTCATCCACATGAAGCAAGCAGGAGGGCGGAATTACAAGAAGTTGGGAGGTGCCAGACCAAGACCTGCAACTGCAACACCCATCAGACCGGACAGCCCCCCTGGGTGAGTATAATAAAAGTTATTTTTCTTCACTTGCAGGTCGGATCGGGGCTCATCTGCAACATTATAGAATGCTGTAGATAAGCCCTGAAAAGCAGTGGCCTTAACTCATATCGGCCAAACCTGGTGACAGGTTCCCTTTAAACTCTTTAGCCTCTCAAAGCTGACAAGTGAAATTTGATGTCCTACCATGACCAGCTATCCAATTTTCTTCTGAGCCAGTTTTGATACATGTCTTCCATTGCCTCACTATGGTCCTGCACTGCTTTCAGAGGTAGACTAAAGCTGCTTATTTAGTTTTGTGCAAATTTCTGCCTACATCAGCAGGGTAGATGGCAAATCGGGCTAAAAAGATCAGAAATGTGTTCAATTCTGAGGAATTAAGAATCTCTATATGTATCGCTGGATTATAGGCATTTATTTGGAGTGAGGTTGGTTACACAGGAGCCAGTGAGACAAGGGAGTCAGGGATTTGAAATGAACAAGTTAATTAGAGCGGCTATGCGGTGTCTTGTGTGCCACGCTATATGGTGGATGCTCAGGACATACTGTGGTCTACGGTTTCATTCGATATTTTCATGTAAAAACCTGTTTAGCTGCTACCAAAAATCATAGAGAAAGCCCGAGTGCTGCTTCTCCTGTACCAGACAAGGTGATTGACAGCTCTCTGTACAAATCTGCAGATATCTCACCAATGTCTAGTTCCCAGAGGTCACAGAGTCGACTTCCAGACATTCCTCCAAATATATATAGCTTTGATTTCCCACGATCTTTCTTGTTGTATATTACTGCTGAATGGGACTCCCGTGTTGTAGGAGGGGAACCTTTGGTTTGAGGTATACTCCAGCCCACAACTCCACTTCCTTGACGCAACTCAAGCTCATAGAAGTCATTTAGATACCTTACATGTGAAGAAGAAAATGAACAAAGATTAAACAAAATAACTTACATTAGACTCAAATCCATAATTCAAGCTTTTAAAGATGGACTTTGCACTTGCAGACTCTACAATTACTAAATGCAAAGTACATCATCCCCATTACATTTTTGTTTGCATTCCGTTTTTTTTAGTAGCCTTATGCAAAAAGAACAAAAACAATATTGTATAGTAACAAACAAAGCACAATACAGTTCCAGTAACAGACAACAGTACATTTTTAATAATTTTTCATTTCTGTCGCGCTGACAAATCCCACAGCATTTACAGAGAAAAGCCATTTTACTGCAAGGTGTGCAATGTGTGTATCTGTGCAAAAATTCTCACTTTTGTGGTTTTTTGACGGACCTGCCATTTTTATTTGAAAAAGTGGGTGAGGTTTAGCAGGAGGGCAAAGACCACCACTGCCCGCCGGATTCTTTATAATTTACATCGAGAGTGATGCAAGTTACAATCTACTCCAGCTCATAGCTTGCATACATTGACAGTCTAAGGCCACATTCACACGTTGAGTATTTGTCAGTATTTTACCTCAGTATGTGTAAGTCAAAACCAGGAGAGGAACAATCAGAGGAGAAGTATAATAGAAACACGTCACCACTTCTGGATTTATCACCAACTCCTGGTTTAGGCTTACAGATACTGAGATAAAAAAAACTCAAATACTCAACGTGTGCACATGGTCTCAAGATGCACAAGAGGACTGCACCTCTTAATTTTTCTTGCATCAAGACTGGTGGATGAATTGTCAATCTTGATAGTGCCCCCATAAGTACTACAGCCTAAACAGGAGAGCAAGAACACAATGACAAGTCAAAGCATATTCACGTGGGCACAACAACAGGCCAATGTCACCAATTAGTTTCTCGTTATCGGACTATAGGCGGCGATGCACGGACTGGCCACGGGTTTCCTGAGCCAAACATGATGGCTACATAGGGATACTTGTGGCTGCTGAGTTCACGACAGGAGGCCTGTAGCCAGGTCGAGTGTCGTGGTCTGTACACTGACCGTAAAAACACAGATGTGTGAATCCGGCTTTAGAGTAAAAGATGAATTCAGGGCAGGGCTGACAGGTGCTGGTAGAGGGAAGACTCCATTATTATGGGAAACGAAAGGGCAATCTGTCACAAAAAACAGGTATCGCTGAATGTTGTGTTGTCTTCCTGGCGCTAGCGTTCGGCACATCGCTGATCGGGTTGACAGATTACTGGGAGGAGCTGGGGAAGACCCAGAGGTCATGATGTACATTAGCACCAATGACAAAGTTAGAAGTAGGCAGGGTGTCCTTATAAAGGGAACCTGTCAGAAATCCCTCCCGTCTCGCAGCATTCAGCCATTTGTAATTACACTCCCTCCCTTCCTAGGGCTTTCACTAGTAATCTGTCTGCGCAGTGCAGGATAAATGTGCGCCGAGCCTTACTGCGATCTTTGGGAGGCAGAATTTAAAAAAAAAAATCCACAGCAGGTGAAGAATTGGTTTTATTTATTTTTTACAACGTTCCTCGAGCGGTATAAGTGATTAGTCGACTATTTTTCGGGTTGGTGTGATACCAGATTTATATAGGTGTTCTACGTTTGGCACCTGTCACACACTAAAAAACGCTTTTTATTGCAAAAACCTAGTTTTTGCATCCTCATATCGTGAGAGCTATAATTTTTCCATATTCTGCCGACTGTCACGTGAGGGACTGTTTTCTGCAGGACGAGTTGACGTTTTTATTAGTACTGTTTTTGGTCACAATGCTTTTTGATCGCTTTCTATTCCGATTTTTGGGATGCAGTATGAACAAAAAACAGCAATTCAGGAAAGGTTTCTTTGGGGTTTTTTTTTCATGCCGTTCCACATGCAGTAAAATTGATAAGGCAGCTTTATTATTCGGGTCAGTTTGAGTACAGCAATACCATATTTATATAGTTTTTTTTTATGTTTTGGCGCTTTTACACAGTAAAAACTATTTACAAAAATATTTAATTAGTTTTGCATCAAATCATTCTGAGAGCTATAACTTATTTTTCTGCTGATGGAGCTGTAAAGGTGGGTTGTTTTTTTTGCAGGACAGAAGATGTTTTCAGTGATACCATTTTTATTTACATTTGTCTTTTTGATCGAGTTTTATGCCACTTTTTGTTCAGCGATATGCTGAAAACGCATTGTAGTTTGCCCTGTTTTTTATTTTTTTATGGTGTTCACTGAAGGAGTTAACTAGGGACAGTTTTATGGGGCAGGTCGCCCCAGACGCAGAGATGCCAAACATTAGTACTTTTGTTTATTTTTATTTTTCTTTCCACATAAAAATAGAAAAAAAATTATCAGTACAAATGTGGTTTTATTATTTTAACATTTAAAAAAATATATATATTTTACAATTTTTTTTAATTTTACTTTGTCCCAGTATGGGACTTTCACTTTCAGCAGCCTGATCATTTTTATTATTTAATGCAATGCAGGAGCATTGTAAAATTGTAAAAAACACTGCGTTAAACTCACTGTATAATACTTGGGCAATCAGTGTCAAGCAGCTGCTGGCAAGGCAAATGCGATAATAGGATGCATTAAAGCAAACCTGTCAGCAGGATTGTGCACAGTAACCCACAGACAGTGTCAGGTCAGCGCCATTATACTGAATACAATGACATCTGGGTAATGAAATCAGTCTTGTGGTTGTTGTGTAATCTTTATTTGTAGTTTTCAGTTAATGAGATTCTCGTGCTTCGGAGAGGCCTTTATGTGGTGGCGGCGGCACCTGCACTTTAGCATGTTACAATGGCTAATATGCATATATGTATTTATGATTTAGTCATATAGTATTGTGAGGGGGAAGGGGGGGTTTCATCAAAATGGCGCCGGCAGGGAGCATGTGCAGTAACATCTATCGGAGCACGATAGATGAGTATTGCGCAGGTGGTGCCACTTTGATGAAATGTTTTTCCCCCCCACAATACTATATGACTAACTCATAAATGCATATAAGTCATTGTATCATTCTACAGCGCAGGCTCCATTTTGAGTAATGTTTTTTTTGTCCCCCCCACACAATATGATATACAGTATGTAAACTAGGGGCAGGTCAGTGAGGGATCAGTGACCTGTCAGAAGCCATACACATGAATACCTAATCAGAGCACCACATAAAGCCCCCCACAGGCCGCATTAACTCAAAACTGAAAATAAAGATTACACAACAACCACAAGACGGATTTCATCTCCCAGGTATCATTGTAATCAGTGTAACGGCGCCGACCTGAAACTGTCTGTAGGTTACTGGTCAGAATCCTGCTGACAGGTTTGCTTTAAGAGAGGCATAGATGCTCATGACCAGAACATAGTTTTATATCTATACAAGTCACTAGTGCGGCCACACCTAGATACGGTGTACAATTTTGGTCACCGGTGTATAAGAATGATATAGCTGAAAAAGAGCAGGTGCAGAGAAGAGCGACCAAGGTTATTAAGGGAATGGGTGGACTGCAATATCAAGATAGGTTATTAAACTTGGGGTTATTTAGTTTGGAAAAATGAATGCTTAGAGTCTATCTTATTACAATGTATAAATATATAAAGGGAGACCGTACAGAGATCTTTCAAATCCTCTTTTTACACTTAGGCCTGCAATACTGACAAGAGGGAATCCTCTATGTCTAGAGGAAAAAAAGATTTAATAATTATCACAGATGCTGATTCTTTACTGTAAGAGCGGTGAGATAAATGAACACTCTCTCACATGATGCTGTAACAGTTGATTCACTACAAACGTTCAAGGAGGGACTGGATGCCTTTCATGATAACTAAAAGTTACAGGATATGGGCACTAGATTCTGTGATGGAACGCCATCAGCAAAACCTGATATCTGCATTTTAGCACTTACCCATTACTTTCCATGGGTGAAAAAAAAACGTTGGGGGAAAGAAAAAAAAAAAAAAAAACATAAGTGATATGCTGCACTTTGCAAAAAAAAACAAGGTATTGCACATAATACAGAGGACACAAAAACCAAGCTGTGTGCATGATTCTGCAATCTCACAGCCTTTGCTTGTACTGTAAAACACAGCTGAAAATTTGCATTAAAATACCCACAACGTGTGAACATAGCGCGTGTGTGTGTTCAATCCATCATAAAAAAGAAAAGCACATGTACAGGTTCATGAATGAGCACCAATGTTTATAAATATTGAATATGCAAGGAGAATCCTGTATTTGCTGAAACCAAAATACTTCAACTCCTTGAACACAATAGTCCACCTCTAATGAGAGCACATGGCTAGACTACCAATAGCAGCAGGTTAACATGACAAAGGTACATAGTGATCAGACAGATATGATCAATGATGCCTTGAAAAACATGAATAAGAATATACCTGGGAATATTGTTATTGTTGTCTTCACTCTCATTGGCAAGGCCACCGAATAAATAACATTTATTGCCATGGAGTGAAAAACTGTGCCCGAGACGAGGGCAGGGCAGGGACCCACTGGGTAAAGGGTGAGGCTTTAACTTTTTCCATAGCCAACGACTTGCCTTGAGGAAAAAGAAAATAAATGTTAGATTACAATGAATAGACTTTATAGTTATTCTTCATATATTATAGCTTATACAGGTCCTTCTCAAAAAATTAGCATATAGTGCTAAATTTCATTATTTTCCATAATGTAATGATTAAAATTAAACTTTCATATATTTTAGATTCATTACATACCAACTGAAATTTTTCAGGTCTTTTATTGTTTTAATACTGATGATTTTGGCATACAGCTCATGAAAACCCAAAAATCCTGTCTCAAAAAATTAGCATATTTCATCCGTCCAATAAAATAAAAGTGTTTAAAACAAAATAAAAAAAAAAACCATCAAATAATAAAGTTCAGTTATGCACTCAATACTTGGTCGGGAATCCTTTTGCAGAAATGACTGCTTCAATGCGGTGTGGCATGGAGGCAATCAGCCTGTGGCACTGCTGAGGTGTTATGGAGGCCCAGGATGCTTCGATAGCGGCCTTAAGCTCATCCAGAGTGTTGGGTCTTGCGTCTCTCAACTTTCTCTTCACAATATCCCACAGATTCTCTATGGGGTTCAGGTCAGGAGAGTTGGCAGGCCAATTGAGCACAGTAATACCATGGTCAGTAAACCATTTACCAGTGGTTTTGGCACTGTGAGCAGGTGCCAGGTCGTGCTGAAAAATGAAATCTTCATCTCCATAAAGCATTTCAGCAGATGGAAGCATGAAGTGCTCCAAAATCTCCTAATAGCTAGCTGCATTGACCCTGCCCTTGATGAAACACAGTTGACCAACACCAGCAGCTGACATGGCACCCCACACCATCACTGACTGTGGGTACTTGACACTGGACTTCAGGCATTTTGGCATTTCCTTCTCCCCAGTCTTCCTCCAGACTCTGGCACCTTGATTTCCGAATGACATGCAAAATTTGCTTTCATCAGAAAAAAGTACTTGGGACCACTTAGCAACAGTCCAGTGCTGCTTCTCTGTAGCCCAGTGCTGCTTCTCTGTTTCTGGTTCAAAAGTGGTTTTACCTGGGGAATGCGGCACCTGTAGCCCATTTCCTGCACATGCCTGTGCATGGTGGCTCTGGATGTTTCTACTCCAGACTCAGTCCACTGCTTCCGCAGGTCCCCCAAGGTCTGGAATCGGTCCTTCTCCACAATCTTCCTCAGGGTCCGGTCACCTATTCTCGCTGTACAGCGTTTTCTGCCACCTTGTTTCCTTCCAACAGACTTCCCATTGAGGTGCCTTGATACAGCACTCTGGGAACAGCCTAATTGTTCAGAAATTTCTTTCTGGGTCTTACCCTCTTGCTTGAGGTTGTCAATGATGGCCTTCTGGACATCAGTCAGGTCGGCAGTCTTACCCATGATGGCGGTTTTGAGTAATGAACCAGGCAGGGAGTTTTTAAAAGCCTCAGGAATCTTTTGCATGTGTTTAGAGTTAATTAGTTGATTCAGAAGATTAAGGTAATAGCTCGTTTAGAGAACCTTTTCGTGATATGCTAATTTTTGAGACAGGATTTTTGGGTTTTCATGAGCTGTATGCCAAAATCATCAGTATTAAAACAATAAAAGACCTGACAAATTTCATTTGGTGTGTAATGAATCTAAAATATATGAAAGTTTAATTGTAATCATTACATTATGGTAAATAATGAAATTTAGCACTATATGCTAATTTTTTGAGAAGGACCTGTATACTACACAACCTTCTACTTAATTTTGATCTACCTCTAGGATAAGGAGGTACCTACAGTCTCACTGTTGCTTAAAAAGTAAAAAAAAAAAAAAAATAGTACAGGTAAATATCTAAAACAATGTTATAAACATATCTTATCAGAGAAATATGCTTCTTTCTCCACTTGTGTGGTGAGCAGAGAGACATGGTCCCCCTGTCCTACCGCTCCATTCTACAGGTTGCCCTAGGCCTATAGCCCACAGAACAGCAGGTTGGTGCCCAGGACGTCAAAGTACTGGCATGGGTAGAGCGACGTGGTGATGCCCTGACCATTGTGACTTACAGTGTAGACTCACCAGGATCCAGGTTTAGAAGAGCAGAGGATGTTAATTTTTCATTTTAATAGGCAGTACTTGCAGTAGGGCTATGGAGGCATCATATAGTGTGTTGTGGCATTATACTGCGTGGAGACTAATGAGGGGCTATTATACTTATGTGGGGCTCTATGGGGGAGTGTGTGTGGAAGCTATGATGATCATACTGTGTGATTGGGCTGTGGGACCGTCATACTGTACATGGGGACATTGAGATGCCATCATATTGCGTGGGAAAGCTGGGTATAGATATTTCATTTTTAAGGTTTTTTTTTCCTTCTCTGAAGCACTATTACTTTTTGTGTGGCAACTTAGAGAGCTTTATTACAGTATGTGGGGGATTCAAGGGTTATTATTAAATGTTAAGTGGACCTTTAAGAGGCATTTTTATAATATAGGGGCAGATAGCATATTGCAAACATCAAATAGGCTCACAGAAGGCATTATTACTTTCCATGACACTCACAAATGGCATTCATATTTTTGAAGTAGCAATTTTACCATCTAGAGAGAATTTTACTTTGCAAGGGACACTACTATGTGTGGAAGTAAGAGGAGCGCTGTTGCCATAAAGCAAGTGCAGAGTGCAGTAACAGGGACAAATACAGCAGCAGCCAGCTCAGCATTGGGATATCAGTAGGATGAGAAGTTTCTGTGGGTCGGGAATAGATGGGGGACGGGGCTGAAAGTGTGAGAAGTTTATTTGCAGAAGTTATGCCAATTTACTCCAGATTTAAAAACTACGAAAAGTGAGCAAGTCCATCAGAAAGTGACTTATAGGTGATGCTCTATCTATACCCATACTGTAACTTCAGATATGTCTCGCAGACCGGGTATCTACCACTATATGGTCATCATATGGCGGTAATATCGGGCCTGGTGTTTGTATTGCTTTGTGGCTCTTTTCAATAACTGCATGGTTATCAGCAGTTATTCCCCTTTATCTATTATGATTATGGTGTTTCTCTTAGTTGTAAACATACAGATGAAACCAGAAGTTTATATACTGTACACTATATAAAAAGACACATATACATGTTTTTCTCAAACGTTAGGGATATCCTTCCACAAGCTTCTCCCAATAGTTGGTTGGTATTTGGGCCCATTCCTCCTGAAAAAAATGGTGTAACTGATCCAGGTTTGTAGGTTGCCTTGCTTTGCAGCTTTGCCCGTACACTTTCAATAGAATTGAGTTCATGGCTTTGTGTTGGCCATTTAAACATTGACTTTGTTATCCTGAAGCCACTTTGTTACCATTTTGGCAGTATGCTTTGGGTCATTGTCCATTTGGAAGACCCATTTCAAGCCAAGCTTTAACTTCCTATGTGATATTTTGTGAAGTGCACCAAGCCCTCCTGCAGCAAAACAACCCCACATATGATGCTACCACTCTTGTGTTTCACAGATGGGATGGTGTTCTTAGGCTTCCAAGCTTCTCCCTTTTTCCTCCAAATGTAACGATGGTCATTATGCAGAAAAAGTTACATTTTAGTTTCAACAGACCACAGGACGTCTCCAAAAATTAAGATTTTTGTTCCTGTGTGCATTTGCAAACATTAATCTGAATTTTTTTATGTTTCTTTTGGATGTGATGGCTTCTTCCTGGCAGAGTGGCCGTTCAGCCCATGTTGATACAGTATCCGTTTCACTGTAGATATTAACACAATCTTATCAGCTTCCGCCATCATCTTCACAAGGTCTTTTGTCCTTGGGTTGATATGCACATGTCAGACCAAAGCATATTCATCTCTGGGACACAGAACACGTCTCCTTCCTGAGCTGTATGATGGCTGGAAATTCCCATATTGTTTGTACAGGTGAACGAGGCACCTTCAGGTATCTTAAAATTGTACCCAAAGATGAGCCAGACTTGTGCAAGTCCACAATTCTCTTTCTGATATTTTGGCTAGTTTCTTTAGACTTTCCCATGATGCTACACAAAGAAGCAGTGTCTTTCAGGTGTGCATTAACATATACCCACAGGTGTCTCTAACTCAGTTTTTTTTGCAACATCAGAAGCTTCCAAACAAAGGATATCATATGGGCAGTCCAGAATTATTTAACCCCTTTACCCCAAAGGTGGTTTCCACGTTAATGATCCGGTCAATTTTTACAATTCTGACCACTGTTGTAATAACTTTGGAACGCTTTAACGGATCCCGCTGATTCTGAAACTGTGCTTTTTTTGTGACATTGTACTTCATGATAGTGGTAAAATTACTTTGATATGACTTGCATTCATTTGTGAGAAAAATGGAAATTTAGCAAAAATTTAATAATTTTCAAACTCTGACTTTTCATGCCCTTAAATCATTTGTCACATAAAATAGTTAATAAACAATACTTCCCACATGCCTACTTTACATCAGCACAATTTTGGTTAAAAGTTGACCAGCAATTTTTCATTTTTCCAACAAAATTTAGAATTTTTTTTAATTTTTTTAGGGACCACATCACTTTTTAAGTCCCTTTGAGGGGTCTATTGGATAGAAGATATCCAAAAGTGACACCATTCTAAAAACTGCACCCCTCAAGGTGCTCCAAACCACATTCAAGAAGTTTATTAACCCTTCAGGTTCTTCACAGGAATTTTTGGAATGTGGGAAAGAAAATGAACATTTAACTTTTTTTCACCAAAAATTTGCTTCTGATCCAAGTTTATTTTACCAAGACTAACAGAAGAAATTAGACCCCAAAAGTTGTCGTGCAATTTATCCTGAGTACGCCGATACCCAATATGTGGGGGGAACCACTGTTTGGGCACACGGCAGAGCTCGGAAGGGAAGGAGCGCCGTTTGACTTTTTCAATGTAAAATTGGCTGGAATTGAGATCGGACGCCATGTCGCGTTTGGAGAGCCCCTGATGTGCCTAAACAGTGGAAACCCCCCACATGTGACACCATTTTGGAAACTAGACCCCCAAAAGGAACTTATCTAGATGTGTGGTGAGCACTTTGAACCCCCAAGTGCATCACAGAAGTTTATAACGCAGAGCCGTAAAAATAAATCATTTTTCCACAAAAATGATCTTTTTGCCCCAAAATTTTCATTTTACCAAGGGTCACAGGAGAAATTGGACCCCAAAAGCTGTTATGCAATTTCTCTTGAGTACGCAGATACCCCATATGTAGGGAATATTACTTTTAAGGCACAGTGCAAACCTCAGAAGGGAAGAGGCACCATAATGGAGTTCAGATTTGGCTGGAATGGTTTGAGGGTGCCATGTCACATTGGCAGAGCCCCTGAGGTGCCAGAACAACAGAAACCCACTATATGTGAACTCATTTTACAAACTACACTCCCAATGAATTCATCTAGAGGTGCAGTGATGATATTGACACATGTGCCTCACAGAATTTTATACCACTATCCGGTGAAGAATAAATTACATTTTTACCACTAAAATGTTGTTTTAGCCCCAAGTTTTTAACTTTTCTAAGGGCTAATAGGATTTTTTTTTTTTTTACAACAAACTGAGGTCCATTTTTTCCTGAGTGCGCCAATACCCTACATGTAATCGGGAAATATCTTTCAGGCACAATGCAAAGCTCAGAAGGCAAGGAGCGCCAGATTTTACTGTTATGGTTTGCAGGTGCCATGACCCACTGGGAGAGCCCATGACGTAACAGAACAGCCCCCCCTATAAGTGACCCCATTTTACTAACTACACCGCTCAATGAATTCATCTAGGGGTGCAGTGATCATATTGACATCATGGGTGTATCACAGAATGTTATACCATTGGGCAGTGAAGAGAAAACTACATTTTTACCACCAAAGTTTTGTTTTAGCCAAAGATTTTACATTTTCACACAAGAAGTGGGAAAAAATGGCAACAAAATTTGTCCCACA
The DNA here is from genome assembly GCA_033576555.1 of Oophaga sylvatica. NCBI lineage: Eukaryota > Metazoa > Chordata > Amphibia > Anura > Dendrobatidae > Oophaga > Oophaga sylvatica. The sequence continues at coordinate 174,109,840 of JARQOD010000004.1, forward strand.
ATTTCTACTGAACATGGCAATACCCCATATGTGGCTGTAAAGTACTACTTAGCCATGTGGAAAGACTCAGGAGGAATGGAGCGCTATTTGCCTATTCAAGTGAATGAATCTGTGAACGTCAGTGTGTTTCCACGGACCGCGTGTTCGTGGGAAAAACACGCTGACATGTCCGTTTTTTAATGTCAACACGGGCTACAAAAAGTCCCGCGCACGTGCATACGCATAACACACATGGATATCATTCATGTGACACGCATCGGTGGCGGGGAAGAAGCGTTACAGTAAGCGCTGTTCCCTGGCGCCGGGTGCTGAACACAGCACTCATCATTCTCCCCTGCTCTGCAGGCGATCGGCACGAACAGAGGAGAATGATGAGAGTTATATTTAAGTGATAAAAGAGACAGCAGGATCCAGAATGTCAGATTTTGGACTGCCGATCCTTTTGTTCTTGGCAAGTTCAGGCTCCTCTGGCTTCGGCCCTGTCAGAGTACACAGGAGAGCTCGCCACAGAGCGTAAATGCTCCCGAGTATAGCATCTATTTTGTATGAGGCCCCTGATCTATAAATTACACGAGAGACCTCAAGCGAGGGAGCCATATCATACCTGCAACTCATACAAGTCATTGCTGTATCTTCCATATTCCACCATTCCTCCAAAAACCAGAACCCTCGTCCCATCACATACAAATCCATGAGCAGCACAACCCGGCGGTATATCACCTCTCACAGCTGGGAGGAACCATTGATTTGTTGCTGTAAAAAAGCAAAAGAAACATTGATTCAGATAATTATGACAACCAAAGACCTCCTATATAACAAGCCGGAAACATGGTGAATGTAGATAAATGTCTGTACATCTTAGGCTCGGGCTCAAGCAAAAATTCCGACTTTCTCTCCCATTGTAGAAAAACAGAACTTATGTAGGAAACATACCCATTACATGATGGAGACAAGCAGTGTAGGACACACCCCATTGACTGTAATGGGGTCTCTGGTTTCTGTTGGGGTGTCTGATATTTTACTGTTATTGTTATCAAGTTGACCAATAATTAGGCAAAAAAAAAACAAAAAACAAACAAGTGCCTTTACATAAACAACACATACAAAAGATAGAATATTGACACAGAAGATACTGAGAAGTCACTTAACATATTAGTGCTTGGTATTAGAAAATAATCTACAGTGAAGTCATTAAAACCATATTTGTGTATGTAAGAAGGAGCGATATTACTCAAAACTATTCAAGAATTGTTCAAGATGGGAGCAAGAGAAGGGAAAAGTAGTGGTAGGAACATTTGAAAGAAAGTGTTCAAATATCAAGATACACCTCAAACATGACCTTCTAATATGGAGCAGGGTCCAAATAGTCACCATTTAGGAGGTATGCCAGCATGATCAGCTGTTGGGAAAAGGAGGTTTTCTTTTTGCAGAAGAAATAGAGCCTGGAAAATAGACAATTTGGCTACTTGAGCAGTATTGGGAAGTCAAATCCCACATACCGAGGAAAATTGTAAAAATGCTTGTAAAAATGAGCAACTAGCAATTTGTTCTTAAAATCCTCTCCGTTCTAAAAAAAAAAAAAATGAGGATTTTTAATTATATAGCGCATTGCTTGTTGCCTAAATTATCAGCCACCGCTGTGGTGAACCAGCCGTAGCTGAACATGCCCAGTGCTTACCATTTCAAAGGGCTACTCTGAAGATGGTTCATGGAATCCCATGCAGGTCCACTGTGCTGCTGTGAAACAGGGCTGTGGAGTCGGCAAGCCAAACCTCAGACTCCATGACTCATTTCCCAGCACTGGTCACTACTGAGCATGTGCATAAAGTGCAGCACAGATTCATCTCACCTCCAACCTCACAGCACTGGTCACTACTGAGCATGTACATAAAGTGCAGTGTTATGATATGGTAGCCGAGGAGGACAGTAACAAAAATAGCCAAGGCAGCCAGTCACCCAGAGAGGTTGGTAACTAATGGATTGCAGACCCCTAAACTAACCGCACAACTAGAAGCAGCCGTGGGACGTACCTACGATGACCTAGACGCCTCGACACAGCCGGAAAGTTAGCTAAGCCTAAAGATAGAAAGGGGAAAGCTAACTGCCCGGGAGTAGCGCCCCAAAGGAATAGGTAGCCCCCACACATATATTGGCGGTTAGACAAGATTAAATACAAAACACAGGCAGAAAACAGAACAAGCAAACACTGGGGCCCAAAACTGTCTAGATAGGACAGGACAGAAAAGAATACTGTCTGCAATCCAGCAAACCCTAGGAAAAATTCCAACACTTCTGATTCCAAAAATACGGAGACCACACGGTCTCTCGACACTATATCAGAACACTGGTGTGAACAGGTAGCTACACAGCAGCCACTGAAATATCAGGGACTGAACAAATTAACCGAGATAACTGAGAAACAGAGACCAGCGCAGGCTCCAGCTGGGGGACCCGGCTGACCTCACTCAGAAGGCAGAGAAACAAAAGAAAACAAAACCACAGAAACAAGCAGAAAATAACTTATCTGAAAGTTGCAGGAGACAGCAGCTAAGCTGACTTCCAAACTGGACCAGGAACGGACAACTAATCACCGGCGAGGATCATGGGAAAGTTACTCCCTTAAATCTCCCAGTCATCACTCCTAGATTGCCAATCATCAGCAGCTGAAGGGCCTCTGTCAGTCAAGGCGGCTTCATTAACCCCTTCCCGACCCATGACGCCACGTAGGCGTCATGAAAACCTGTGCCAATCCGACCCATGACGCCTATGTGGCGTCATGAAAGGATCTCGTCCCTGCGGGCCGGGAGACCGGGGTCACTCAAAGGTCACCCGACCCGCAGTTACAGGACCCTTTGTGCTTCACCACAGGGGGGTTGGCTTAACCCCCCCCGTGGCCACGATCGCTCTGATTGGCTGTTAAAAGTGAAACAGCCAATCAGAGCAATGTGTAATATTTCACCAATTTAATTGGTGAAATATTACAATCCAGCCATGGCCGATGCTGCAATAGCATCTGCCATGGCTGGAGACCGAGCCCTGACCCCCCCCACACCGAGTCACGGCGGTGATCGGCCGCCGCCACCGAAAGATGGCAGCGATCGGTCACCGCCGTCACTTACAGCTCCCCTCCTCTTTTGGTCCACTGCCCCACTCCTATCCCCCCCCCCCTTCCGACCCCCTACTCCCTCCCGACCACCGATGTCCCCACGATCGGGCCCGCGCGCCCGCCCGGGCCTCTTCATGGGCAGCGCATGCGCAGTGCGCCCCCCAGTGTTCAAAAATTTATTTTGATCACTGTGATAAACTGTCACAGTGATCAAAATAAAAAAAAGTAAATGAACCCCCCCTTTATCATAGGTAGGGACAAATAAAAAAAATAAAGAATTTTTTTTTTTTCCTAGCGGATTTTGCTGCTGATCCGCAGCTGATTTTGCTGCGGATCCGCGGAGGATATCGCTGCTTATCCGCGGCGGATTTCGCTGCTGATCCGCGGCGGATTTCGCTGCTGATCCGCGGCGGATTTCGCTGCTGATCCGCGGCGGACTTCGCTGCTGATCCGCGGCGGACATCGCTGCGGATCCGCGGCGGACTTCGCTGCGGATCCGCTGCGGATTTCGCTGCTGATCGGCGGCGGATTTCGCTGCTGATCGGCGGCGGATTTCGCTGCTGATCCGCGGCGGATTTCGCTGCTGATCCGCGGCGGATTTCGCTGCTGATCCGCGGCGGATTTCGCTGCTGATCCGCGGCGGATTTCGCTGCTGATCCGCGGCGGATTTCGCTGCTGATCCGCGGCAGATTTCGCTGCTGATCCGCGGCGGACTTCGCTGCTGATCCGCGGCGGACATCGCTGCGGATCCGCGGCGGACTTCGCTACTGATCCGCGGCGGATTTCGCTGCTGATCGGCGGCGGATTTCGCTGCTGATCCGCGGCGGATTTCGCTGCTGATCCGCGGCGGATTTCGCTGCTGATCGGCGGCGGATTTCGCTGCTGATCGGCGGCGGATTTCGCTGCTGATCCGCGGCGGATTTCGCTGCGGATCGGCGGCGGATTTCGCTGCTGATCCGCTGCGGATTTCGCTGCTGATCCGCGGCGGATTTCGCTGCTTATCCGCGGCGGATTTCGCTGCTGATCCGCTGCGGATTTCGCTGCTGATCGGCGGCGGATTTCGCTGCTGATCCGCGGCGGATTTCGCTGCGATCCGCGACTGATTTCGCTGCGGATCCGCGGCGGATTTCGCTGCGGATCCGCGGTGGATTTCGCTGCGGATCCGCGGCGGATTTCGCTGCGGATCCGCGGCGGATTTCGCTGCGGATCCGCGGCGGATTTCGCTGCTGATCCGCGGCGGATTTCGCTGCTGATCCGCGGCGGATTTCGCTGCTGATCCGCGGCGGATTTCGCTGCTGTATCCGCGGCGGATTTTGCTGCTGATCCGCGACTGATTTTGCTGCTGATCCGCGGCTGATTATCTGCTGATTCATCTGCGCTAGCGAGTATAGCATAACGCGATCGCGTTATGCTATACCGTTACCAGCCGGTCAACGCTACGTGTTGAACGGGCTGGTAAAACGCAATATGAACCCAGCCTTAGGGTTAGAACTAGGGTTAGGGTTAGCATTAGGGCTAAGGTTAGAATTACGGTTAGGGTTGGAATTTGGGTTAGGGTTGGAATTAGGGTTAGGTTTGGAATTAGGGTTAGGCTTGTAGTTAGGTTTATGGTTAGAGTTGGGATTAGGGTTAGGGTGTGTTGGGGTTAGGGTTATGATTAGGGTTTGTATTAGGGTTAGGTGTGTGTAGGCGTTAGGGGTGTGTTGGGGTTAGGGTTGGAGTTAGAATTGAGGGGTTTCCACTATTTAGGCACATCAGGGGGTCTCCATACGCGACATGGCGCCACCATTGATTCCTGCAAATTTTGCGTTCAAAAAGTCAAACAGTGCTCCCTTTATTCCAAGCCCCGACGTATGCCCAAACAGTGGTTTATCCCCACATATGAGGTATCAGCGTACTCGGGAAAAATTGCACAACAACTTTGGGGGTTCTAATTTCTCCTGTTAACATTGGGAAAAAAAATTGGGGACTAAAAATTATTTTTGTGGAAAAAAAATGATTTTATATTTTCACGGCTCTGCGTTATAAACTTCTGTGAAGGACTTGGAGATTCAAAGTGCTCACCACACATCTAGAGGAGTTCCTTGGGGGATCTAGTTTCCAAAATGGGGTCACTTGTGGGGAGTTTCTACTGTTTAGGCACATCAGTGACTCTGCAAACGTAACATGACGCCCGAAGACCATTCCATCAAGTGGGCATTTCAAAAGGTCACTACTTCCCATCCGAGCCCCGACGTGTGCCCATACAGTAGTTTTCTCCCACATATGGGATATCAGCATACTCAGGACAAATTGGACAACAACTTTTGGGGTCTAATTTCTCATGTTACCCTTGCGAAAATAAAAAAATTGGGGACTAAAAGATCCTGATTGTGGAAAAAATATGATTTTTTTATTTTCATGCCCGGGCGTTATAAACTTCTGTGTAGCCCTTGGGGGTTCAAAGTGCTCACCACACATCTAGATAAGTTCTTTGCGGTGTCTAGTTTCCAAAATGGGGTCACTTGTGGGGAGTTTCTACTGTTTAGGCGCATCAGGGGCTCTGCAAACGTAACAAGATGCCCGCAGACCATTCCATCAAGTTGGCATTTCAAAGCGTCACTACATCCCTTCCGAGCCCTGACGTGTGCCCAAACAGTGGTTCCCCCCCACATATGGGGTACTAGCGTACTCAGGACAAACTGGACAACAACTTTCGGGGTCCAATTTCTCCTGTAACCATTGTGAAAATAAAAAATAGTGGGCTAAAAAATCATTTTTTGAGAAAAAAAAATGATATTTTATTTTCACGGCTCTGCGTTATAAACTTCTGTAAAGCACCTGGGGGGTTCAAAGTGCTCACTATGCATCTAGATAAGTTCCTTAGGGCGTCTAGTTTCCAAAATGAGGTCACTTGTGGGGAGCTCCAATGTTTAGGCACACAAGAACTCTCCAAATGTGACATGGCAACCGCTAAATATTCCAGCATATTTTCTATTCAAAAAGTCAAATGGCGCTCCTTCCCTTCTGAGCCCTGCCGTGCGCCCAAACAGTGGTTTATGATCACAAATGAGGTATCTGTGTACTCAGGAGAAATTGCCCAACAAATTTTAGAATCCAATTTATACTGTTGCCCATGTGAAAATGAAAAAAACTGAGGCTAAAAGAAAATTTTTGTGAAAAAAAAGTACTTTCTTTTTTTTACGGATCATTTTGTGAAGCACCTGGGGTTCCAAGTGCTCACTATGCATCTAGATAAGTTCCTTAGGGGGTCTAGTTTCCAAAATGGGGTCACTTGTGGGGGAGCTCCAATGTTTAGGCACACAGGGACTCTCCAAATGCGACATGGCAACCGCTAAATATTCCAGCATATTTTCCATTCAAAAAGTCAAATGGCGCTCCTTCCCTTCTGAGCCCTGCCGTGCGCCCAAACAGTGGTTTATGACCACATATGAGGTATCTGTGTACTCAGGAGAAATTGCCCAACAAATTTTAGGATCCAATTTATACTGTTGCCCATGTGAAAATGAAAAAAACTGAGGCTAAAAGAAAATTTTTGTGAAAAAAAAGTACTTTCTTTTTTTACGGATCAATTTGTGAAGCACCTGGGGGTTCAAAGTGCTCACTATGCATCTAGATAAGTTCCTTAGGGGGTCTAGTTTCCAAAATGGGGTCACTTGTGGGGGAGCTCCAATGTTTAGGCACACAGGGACTCTCCAAATGCGACATGGCAACCGCTAAATATTCCAGCATATTTTCCATTCAAAAAGTCAAATGGCGCTGCTTCCCTTCTGAGCCCTGCCATGCGCCCAAACAGTGGTTTATGACCACATATGAGGTATCTGTGTACTCAGGAGAAATTGCCCAACAAATTTTAGGATCCAATTTATACTGTTGCCATGTGAAAATGAAAAAACTGAGGCTAAAAGAAAATTTTTGTGAAAAAAAAGTACTTTCTTTTTTTTACAGATCAATTTGTGAAGCACCTGGGGGTTCAAAATGATCACTATGCATCTAGATAAGTTCCTTAGGGGGTCTAGTTTCCAAAATGGGGTCACTTGTGGGGGAGCTCCAATGTTTAGGCACACAGGGACTCTCCAAATGCGACATGGCAACCGCTAAATATTCCAGCATATTTTCCATTCAAAAAGTCAAATGGCGCTGCTTCCCTTCTGAGCCCTGCCATGCGCCCAAACAGTGGTTTATGACCACATATGAGGTATCTGTGTACTCAGGAGAAATTGCCCAACAAATTTTAGGATCCAATTTATACTGTTGCCCATGTGAAAATGAAAAAACTGAGGCTAAAAGAAAATTTTTGTGAAAAAAAAGTACTTCTTTTTTTTACAGATCAATTTGTGAAGCACCTGGGGGTTCAAAATGATCACTATGCATCTAGATAAGTTCCTTAGGGGGTCTAGTTTCCAAAATGGGGTCACTTGTGGGGGAGCTCCAATGTTTAGGCACACAGGGACTCTCCAAATGTGACATGGCAACCGCTAAATATTCCAGCATATTTTCCATTCAAAAAGTCAAATGGCGCTCCTTCCCTTCTGAGCCCTGCAGTGCGCCCATACAGTGGTTTATGACCACATATGAGGTATCTGTGTACTCAGGAGAAATTGCCCAACAAATTTTGGGATCCATTTTATCCTGATGCCCATGTAAAAATGAAAAAATTGATGCTAAAAGAAAATTTTTGTTGGAAAAATTAAAATGTCCATTTTTTCCTTACATGTTGCTTTAGTTCCTGTGAAGCACCTGAAGGGTTAATAATCTTCTTGAATGTAGTTTTGAGTAGCTTGAGGGGTGCAGTTTTTATAAAGGTGTCACTTTTGGGTATTTTCTGCCATATAGACCCCTCAAAGTGACTTCAAATGTGAGGTGGTCCCTAAAAAAATGGTTTTGTAAATTTTGCTGTAAAAATGAGAAATCGCTGGTCAACTTTTAACCCTTATAACTTCCTAACAAAAAAAAATGTTGTTCCCAAAATTGTGCTGATGTAAAGTAGACATGTGGGAAATGTTATTTATTAACTATTTTGTGTCACATAACTCTCTAGTTTAACAGAATGAAAATTAAAAATTTGAAAATTACAAAATTTTCAAAATTTTCGCCAAATTTCCATTTTTTTCACAAATAAACGCAAAAATTATCGACTTAAATTTACCACTAACATGAAGCCCAATATGTCACGAAAAAACAATCTCAGAATCGCTAGGATCCGTTGAAGCGTTCCTGAGTTATTACCTCATAAAGGACACTGGTCATAATTGCAAAAAATGGCAAGGTCTTTAAGGTCAAAATAGGCTGGGTCATGAAGGGGTTAATATCAACAGCCACCAGAGGGATTCCCAACTCAGAATCCAGAGCATTCACAACAGTGCAGCACAGATTCATCTCAAATACGACTCCACAGCACTTGTCACTACTGAGCATGTATATAAAGTGCAGCATATATTGATCTCATCTACGACTCCACAGCACTGGTCACTACTGAGCCAGTACACAAAGTGCAGCACAGATTCATCTCAACTCCAACTCCACAGCACTGGTCACTACTGAGCATGTACAAAAGTGAAGCACAGATTTATCTTATCTACGACCCCACAGCACTGGTCACTACTGAGCATGTACATAAAGTGCAGCACAGATTCATCTCATCTATGACTCCACAGCACTGGTCACTACTGAGCATGTACATAAAGTGCAGCACAGATTCATCTCACCTCCGACTCCACAGCACTGGTCACTACTGAGCATGTACATAAAGTGCAGCACAGATTCATCTCACTTACGACTCCACAGCACTGGTCACTACTGAGCATGTACATAAAGTGCAGCACAGATTCATCTTACCTTCGGCTCCACAGCACTGGTCACTCAGCATGTACATAAAGTGCAGCACAGATTCATCTCAGCTATGACTCCACAGCACTGGTCACTACTGAGCCTGTACATAAAGTGCAGCACAGATTCATCTCATCTATCACTACACAGCACTGGTCACTACTGAACATGTGCATAAAGTGCAGCACAGATTCATCTCACCTACGACTCCACAGCACTGGTCACTACTGAGCATGTACATTAAGTGAAGCACAGATTCATCTCACCTACGACTCCACAGCACTGGTCTCTACTGAGCATGTACATAAAGTGCAGCACAGATTCATCTCATCTACGACCCCACAGCACTGGTCACTACTGAGCATGTACAAAAAGTGCAGCACAGATTCATCTCATCTACAACTCCACAGCACTCGTCACTACTGAGCATGTACATAAAGTGCAGCACAGATTTATCTTATCTACGACTCCACAGCACTGGTCACTACAGAGCATGTACATAAAGTGCAGCACAGATTCATCTCATCTATCACTCCACAGCACTGGTCACTACTGAGCCTGTACATAAAGTGCAGCACAGATTCATCTCATATACAACTCCACAGCACTGGTCACTACTGAGCATGTGCATAAAGTGCAGCACAGATTTATCTCAGCTACGACCCCACAGCACTGGTCACTACTGAGCATGTATATAAAGTGCAGCACAGAATCATCTCATCTACAACTCCACAGCACTGGTCACTACAGAGCATGTACATAAAGTGCAGCACAGATTCATCTCATCTATGACTCCACAGCACTGGTCACAACAGAGCATGTACATAAAGTGCAGCACAGATTCATCTCATCTATGACTCACAGCACTGGTCACTACTGAGCATGTGCATAAAGTGTAGCACAGATTTATCTCAGCTACGACCCCACAGCCCTGCCTCACTACTGAGCATGTACATAAAGTGCAGCACAGATTCATTTCACCTACGACTCCACAGCACTAGTCACTACTGAGCATGTGCATAAAGTGCAGCACAGAATCATCTCATCTACAACTCCACAGCACTGGTCACTACAGAGCATGAACATAAAGTGCAGCACAGATTCATCTCATCTATGACTCCACAGCACTGGTCACAACAGAGCATGTACATAAAGTGCAGCACAGATTCATCTCATCTATGACTCCACAGCACTGGTCACTACTGAGCATGTGCATAAAGTGTAGCACAGATTTATCTCAGCTACGACCCCACAGCCCTGCCTCACTACTGAGCATGTACATAAAGTGCAGCACAGATTCATCTCACCTACGACTCCACAGCACTGGTCACTACTGAGCATGTGCATAAAGTGCAGCACAGAATCATCTCATCTACAACTCCACAGCACTGGTCACTACAGAGCATGTACATAAAGTGCAGCACAGATTCATCTCATCTATGACCCCACAGCACTGGTCACTACTGAGCATGTACATAAAGTGCAGCACAGATTCATCTCACCTACGACTCCACAGCACTGCCTCACTACTGAGCATGTACATAAAGTGCAGCACAGATTCATCTCACTTCCAACTCCACAGCACTGCCTCACTACTGAGCATGTACATAAAGTGCAGCACAGATTCATCTCACTTCCAACTCCACAGCACTGGTCACTACTGAGCATGTACATAAAGTGCAGCACAGATTCATCTCACCTCCGACCCCACAGCACTGGTCACTACTGAGCATGTACATAAAGTGCAGCACAGATTCATCTCACCTCCGACCCCACAGCACTGGTCACTACTGAGCATGTACATAAAGTGCAGCACAGATTCATCTCACCTCCGACCCCACAGCACTGGTCACTACTGAGCATGTAAATAAAGGGCAGCACAGATTTATCTCATCCATGACCCCACAGCACTGGTCACTACTGAGCATGTACATAAAGTGCAGCACAGATTCATCTCATCTATCACTCTACAGCACTGGTCACTACTGAGCCTGTACATAAAGTGCAGCACAGATATTCATCTCATCTACAACTCCACAGCACTGGTCACTACTGAGCATGTACATAAAGTGCAGCACAGATTCATCCCATCTACGACCCCACAGCACTGGTCACTACTGAGCATGTACATAAAGTGCAGCACAGATTCATCTCATCTACGACTCCACAGCACTGGTCACTACTGAGCATGTACATAAAGTGCAGCACAGATTCATCTCACCTACGACCCCACAGCACTGCCTCAGTACTGAGCATGTACATAAAGTGCAGCACAGATTCATCTCACCTCCGACTCCACAGCACTGGTCACTACTGAGCATGTACATAAAGTGCAGCACAGAGTCATCTCATCTATGGCTCCACAACACTGGTCACTACTGAGCATGTACATAAAGTGCAGCACAGATTTATCTCAGCTACAATTCCACAGCACTGGTCACTACTGAGCATGTACATAAAGTGCAGCACAGCTTCATCTAATCTGCAACTCCACAGCACTGGTCACTACTGAGCATGTACATAAAGTGCAGCACAGCTTCATCTCATCTGCAACTCCACAGCACTGGTCACTACTGAGCATGTACATAAAGTGCAGCACAGATTCATCTCATCTACGACTCCACAGCACTGGTCACATACTGAGCATGTACATAAAGTGCAGCACAGATTCATCTCATCTATGACTCCACAGCACTGGTCACTACTGAGCATGTACATTAAGTGCAGCACAGATTCATCTCATCACTCCACAGCACTGGTCACTACTGAGCATGTACATAAAGTGAAGCACAGATTCATCTCAACTACGACTCCACAGCACTGGTCACTACTGAGCATGTACATAAAGTGCAGCACAGATTCATCTCATCTACGACCCCACAGCACTGGTCACTACTGAGCATGTACATAAAGTGCAGCACAGATTCATCTCATCTATGGCTCCCCAGCACTGGTCACTACTGAGCATGTACATAAAGTGCATCACAGATTCATCTCAACTAAAAGCCGAGATCCTTAGATCAGGAACAGAACATTTCATAACTTTCCCAAATTCTTATGAAAAAATGTATGGCACATCCTGCACTGAACCCAATTTATTATATATTTTTGGAGTCGGTCCATTTTATATTAACTGACTCCACGACTCATAAGAGCATCAGAGGGGACACTCTTTGGGCCAGTGGCGCAACAATGCAGCTGTTCCAAAGTATTAATGGACCAGGCCCCTAAGTAAGCAGGAGGAAAAAGTGCAGTGTGCTCCTGAAAACAGATGAGACAAACCCTATAAGACATGGCCACCATACTTGTGTCATAGGTCCAATGTTTTCAAAGTCTCTGGAGATACGCAGAGGGGAAACTATAAGCTAATATGAAGACCTTAGCCTAATCCTTAGAGTCAGGGGATGTGCACATGAAGTATTTTACAGGCAGGTCCGCTCTGTAATCCACCTAAAAAGCGAAACAAACTCTCAAAAGAATGAACGTGTGCATCTCTATGTAAAAACTACTTGCTATTCACAGACATCAAGTATGTTATGAAGTTATGCTGGTCCATCTTTCCCGCACCCGATTAACCATATCCTGGAAGGGCAATGTGTCGGGACCACAATTATGGACACCTATAAAGGAACGTACATCTATCCCATCCATGTCTATTATGGCAACAAGGTGGCTCAGTGGTTAGCACTGCAGCCTTGCAGCGCTGGGGTCCTGGGTTCAACTCCCACCAAGAACAATATGTGCAAGAAGTTTGTATGTTGTCCCTGTGTTTGCGTGGGTTTCCTCCCACTCTCCAAAGATAGTGAAATGTAGATTGTGAGCCCTAACGAGGACAGTGATAATGATGACATCCGTAGAGCGCTATGGAATTACCGTAATGGCGCTATATAAGCAAAGAATAACAAATATTCCTCCAATTGTTTTACAATGCAGTTTAGTCACCTTCATATTATAGCCATCTGCCAATTCTGTATAGGAGCCTAAAACCATGGTGTCTGAACAGGCAGCAATATACACATGTACGGTCCCCAGTGTATCGGGCTATTTTGATGAGGCTACGCTGTTATACTTGTGCGGCTGGATATTTAGCTGTTTTTTGTAGAGGTGCACGCATTATGGACACCATCAATTTAACATCTTTTACTTGTACCCATATGACGCTTCCATTGCCACATAAGGAGACTACTGCTTTTTTTATGTTTAGGCCACGGTCACAGGTTCAGCATTTTGTGAAATTTTTACCTCAGTATCTGTAAGCCTCAACCAGGAGTGGGACAGACAAAGGAAAAGTATCATAGAAACATGTGCTCCACCTGTCTGTGTCCTCATGTCAGTTTCCTGTGGTAGAATCTGCTATAAGGGTAAAACAGTAGGGTCGTCATAGGGGCTCTCAGGGCTGGAAGAGGAGCAGGGGCACGGTCAATTGTGTCGTCCATTAGGGTACCAACCTACACACACACACATTTTCCCACCTTTTAATGTACACTCATTGCAGTATTCGTCTTTTAGTAATCAGATATTCCTCACTTGTTACTGACTTTTTAACCCTTACATTCAGTACAATTTGGTTAGACAGTTTGCTATGAATTTCCAAAGACGCAAAATGGTTAAAAGAAGTGAGATGCCCATTCTTCAGGCGTTTTCTCACTTTGAAGATGCTCGATACAAGGCAATGGGATGTCTCAAAGACGATTAAAAACACACTCAAGATACGACCCCCAAAAAAACTGCACGAAGAGATGCTTCAGGAATTAAAGTGCAGAGTCTGTCTCTTGGAAAAGTTACCATGAGGAAACCGCCTAACCAAGACCAGTCGGATGATAAATGCACTGACAGGATGCAGCCGGCCCCCATTATATAGGCTGGGGAAGCACAGGCGCAAACTACTGATAAAAGCAGCCACCCACACACCTACCAAATTATGGAGGGGCTGCCTAGTAGCAAAACATGCACCCTAATAGGGCTTGAGTAGGACGCCATGCACATACTGTAGATGTGTGTGACGCAAGGTGTCTGGTTTCCAGCCAATTAATGACGCCCAAAATATTATAAAAGGCCGGCTGCCCAGCACCAGAAACATGCACCCCACAAGGACTGACGCCCCAGTATAACCAGCCATCAAAAAGAGGCCAGGCCGCATCCTGCAAAAAGATGAGACAATAATGCATATCATAACTACATTAAATGAGGTATTGGTTGATATTTTGGTCAAAATAAAGAAGCTCGCAACCCAACGCCAAGGGTTCTCATACTTGTGGTATGTTTGTTTTTTTTTTTTTTTTTCTCAGGATCTTGGAAAAGTTGTCAGATTCGCCCGCCTGAAGAAAAGGCTGTTAACGGACCCCATGGACGTCCTTTACACGGTGACATTATCTGGGGCACGGCATCACAGGGGTGTTCCCACTGGAATCACCTTTGCTCCATTTATTTCCTAAGGAGCTGCTTCTCCCCATAGAGATGAACGGCGCGGGCCCAGCGTCCTCAACAGAACTACCCGCTATCATGGCCGATTACTTCTACCACCGCAATAGCCTTCTACAAGTAACATGCCAGTCACATTGGCACTGTCCTCACCAGAGCTACCCGCTATCATGGCTGATTACTTCTACCACCGCAATAGCCCTCTACTAGTAACACGCCAGTCACATTGGCACTGTCCTCACCAGAGCTACCAGCTACCATGGCCGAATACTTCTACCACCGCAATAGCCCTCTACTAGTAACACGCCAGTCACATTGGCACTGTCCTCACCAGAGCTACCCGCTACCATGGCTGATTACTTCTACCACCGCAATAGCCCTCTACTAGTAACATGCCAGTCACATTGGCACTGTCCTTACCAGACCTACCCGCTACCATGGCCGATTACTTCTACCACCGCAATAGCCCTCTACTAGTTACATGACAGTCACATTGGCACTGTCCTCACCAGAGCTACCCGCTACCATGGCAGATTACTTCTACCACCGCAATAGCCCTCTACTAGTAACACGCCAGTCACATTGGCACTGTCCTCAACAGAGCTACCCGCTACCATGGCTGATTACTTCCACCACCGCAATAGCCCTCTACTAGTAACACACCAGTCACATTGGCACTGTCCTCACCAGAGCTACCCGCTACCATGGCTGATTACTTCTACCACCGCAATAGCCCTCTACTAGTAACACGCCAGTCACATTGGCACTGTCCTGACCAGAGCTACCCGCTACCATGGCCGATTACTTCTACCACCGCAATAGCCCTCTACTAGTAACATGCCAGTCACATTGG
>JARQOD010000004.1:174125148-174186730 GCA_033576555.1 Oophaga sylvatica
CCTCGATGTTTTGCCAGATCTTTTGCTAGACCTCTCATCACCCTCTGTTTCTCTTCCGGTAAATATGAGATTCTGTCTCTTGAGTCTAAGAGGACACCCAAGAAGACCTTTCTCTGACTGGGTATTAGGTCCGACTTCCGCCAATTTATGGCCCAGCCTAATGCTTCCAGAATGCTGATGCACCGGTCTCTGTGTCTGATAAGCGACTCTTCGGATTCTGCCACAATTAAAAAGTCGTCCAGGTATGGAACAATTATGGTTCCCAAGTTTCTTAGGTAGGCCACCACCTCCGCCATCAGCTTCGTGAATATTCGAGGAGCGGAGGCTAACCCGAAAGGGAGACACTGAAACTGGAAGTGGCAGGTCTGGGTTGGCAGTGTTATTGCAAACCGTAGGAGATTCTGAGACGACTGATGAATAGGGACCTGATAATAAGCACTCTTTAGGTCTAAAGTACACATAACTGCTCCTCTGTCTATAAGGTGGACTGCTGAGCGGACTGATTCCATCCGGAATCTTTTGTATCTGACCCAGCGATTTAGCGGTTTTAAATTTATGATAGTGCGGGTCTCCCCTGATGGCTTTGTTATGGTAAACATGGAAGAATAGTGACCCCTGCCTACTTCTGCCTCTGGTACCGGAACTATCACCGAACAGTCGATCAACTCCTGAAGGTTTAGCCACATAGCTGTGGACGTATCTCTCGGGGGGATGAGAGTAAAGCTCTATGCGGTAACCTCCTGCAATGGTATTGCGTACCCACATATTCTCGGTGATCTGAGCCCACTCTGCTGCGAATAGGCGAAGTCTCCCCCGATAGATATGGCGTCATTGTCTTTTGTTCTTATGAACTAAAGAAGGAACTTTTGCTTTTCCCTGCCTGGGTCTGAGAACTCCTGTAGGATCCTCTATTTGACCTACTATTGTCATGTGTGCATTGCCACGAAGATCGTCGCGGTTGCACATTTTGACTTCTCACAGCTGAGCTGCTGTTTCTTTGTGTTTGGCAGCTAGGGAGTTAATTCTGTCTGTGCTCGGTGCTGGGACTGGGTGCAGTTTCTCCCGGCTGCAATTGATTATTTGTTGATTGGTTTCCTTTAAATTCCTGGTTGTCTGCTTGGGGAGTTGCCAGTGAAACCTTCATGCAGACCACAGATAGGAATGAATCTGTATAGACTTTAGTTGTGAGCTCCTTAGTTGTTCTAAGCTCAACTTGGTTAGAGTTTATTTCCCAGACCATTTATGTTCCTTTGGTGTTTGAGTGTGTTTGCAAGCGAGTGTTATCCTGTCTGTCTTATATGTCTAATCTGTGTATTTAGCTAAGATCAGCCCATATCCCTTTGGTGGTAGTCAGGATCCTTCTTAGGACTGATTACAGGGTTCAGGGTCTGATAGGAGACAGGGTTAGGTTGGTGACTTGGACCTCTGAACCATTATCAGTACCTCCAAGCTGAGGGATTAGTTAGGACCCCAGTTTAGGGTCAGGTTAGATCCCGGTCCACCTCTTTCCTGTTTCAGCTCATCAAGTCCTCAAGATTAACCCTGAGTTCAGCAGATATCGTGTCAGGTAAATCTATTCTATACTTACATGCTGATGTTGCTATACTAGTTGTTGTATAGAGTGTTGTTCCTGTATTAATAGTTTACTGACATTGTATACATATCATTAGACAGCGTGACATTTTCACTGGCCATAAAAATTATCTCCAGTTACCATGGATCCAGTAGCCCAGCTGGCTCTGCAGTTGCAGGGATTATCCATGGAGCTGACGGACATTAAGTCCAAAGTTTTGTCTCCCCTGGAGCAAACCAGAGTTGAACCTAAGGTTGCTCTCCCGGACAGGTTCACTGGTGGGCGAGACAAATTTTTCACCTTCCGGGAGGCATGTAAATTGTATTTTCGGCTTCGGCCTCGATCATCAGGGAGTGAGGAGCAGAGAGTGGGAATTGTTATCTCACTTCTGCAAGGGGACCCTCAATCCTGGGTATTTTCCCTTCCTCCGGGATCCCCGGCTCTACTGTCTGTAGATCAATTTTTTACTGCCCTGGGATTGGTATATGATGACCCAGATCGGGTCTCTCTTGCTGAGACAAAATTACGTAAGATACAGCAGGGAGATCGTCCGGCAGAGGAATTTGCTTCTGAGTTTCGTAGATGGGCCACAGATACTCAGTGGAATGACCCAGCTCTTAGGAGCCAGTTTTGTCATGGGCTTTCTGATAAATTAAAAGATGTTTTGGCTCAGTATGAGTCTCCTCCTTCTCTGGAGGCTGCTATGGCCTTAGCTATCCGTACTGATAGACGGCTTCGGGAGAGGGGTGAGGTAACCCCACTCCCTGTTGTTTCTCCACCTACCACTAAAGTCCCTTATGTTGAGGTTCCCCTTGTCTGTTCGGATGAGCCTATGCAGTTGGGAGGGACATCATTTCGTAGGAGGGGATTGGCGGTACGCCGCAGGACTAGAAGATGTTTTTTCTGCGGGAAAGAGGGACATTTTGTTGGAGAATGTCCATCCCATGCCTTGTTGAGCCAAAAGTCGCCGGAAAAACTGTTAATCCCAGGTTGTGTGGTGGACGACAACCTGGGAGTATGTATTTCATCCGCCAGTTCTTCTCAGTTCCTTGTACCAGTGGAGGTGGTAGTTGGTACGAGAGTGGAGAGATTGTCTGTTCTTCTTGATAGTGGTTCCGGGGCTAATCTGGTTGACGCTCAGTTTGCTCAGGCTCAAGGTATGCATCTGAGTGTATTGGTCAAACCGATCCCTATATTCTCCATTGACGCCAGGCCTCTCGGCCAAGGTAGCTTTGTTCATGAGGTTCATAACATTGACCTTCGGGTAGGGGCAATACATAGGGAACAATTATCTTGTTATGTGTTGGAGGGTCTACCTACTCCCATTGTGTTGGGACTTCCTTGGTTGGTTAAACATAACCCTGTGATTAATTGGCAGTCCAGAGAAATAAGCCAATGGGGTGAGTTTTGCAAAAGCAACTGCATGAACACAGTCATCAGTGCGGTCGTGCCTAGTACATTGCCTCCTTTTTTGGAGGATTTTGGGGATGTTTTCTCTGAGGAGGGGTGTCAGGAGTTGCCTCCTCATCGCGTGTATGACTGCTCTATTAATCTCCTTCCTGATGCTAAGTTGCCTAAAGCTAGGTTGTATAATCTTTCTGGTCCTGAGAGGCAGGCTATGAAAGATTATATTTCTGAAAGTCTGGCCAAAGGGCATATTAGACCTTCATCTTCCCCAGTAGCCGCGGGGTTCTTCTTTGTGAAGAAGAAAGATGGAGGCCTACGCCCTTGCTTGGATTTCCGCGAACTTAATCGGATTACTGTTCGAGATCCGTATCCACTCCCTCTTATTCCTGATCTCTTCAATCAAATTGTTGGCGCCAAATGGTTTTCTAAATTGGATCTCAGGGGGGCGTATAATCTGATTAGGATAAAAGAGGGGGATGAGTGGAAAACGGCGTTTAACACGCCGGAGGGACATTATGAGAACCTAGTCATGCCTTTTGGTCTGACTACTGCACCAGCAGTATTCCAACATTTTGTTAATGACATTTTTCGTCACCTTGTGGGGCTGTTTGTGGTTGTATATTTGGACGACATTTTAATTTACTCGCCAGATCTTGTGTCTCATCAGGAGCATGTGAGACAGGTGTTGCAGATCTTGCGAGACAATAAATTATACGCCAAACTGGAGAAGTGTGTATTTGCCGTACAGGAACTTCAGTTTTTGGGTTTTTTGGTGTCAGCCTCCGGTTTCCGTATGGACCCTGAAAAGGTGAGAGCAGTGCTTGAATGGGATCAGCCAGGGGATCTTAAGGCTCTGCAGCGTTTTTTGGGGTTTGCTAACTACTACCGGAAATTTATTTGTAATTTCTCATCTGTCGTCAAACCTCTCACTGACATGACAAGAAAAGGGACGGATTTTTCTAAATGGTCGGACAAAGCTTGCCAAGCCTTTTCCTCTTTGAAGAAATGTTTTGCTTCGGCACCCGTTCTCATCCAACCAGATGCATCTCAGCCGTTCATTGTGGAGGTGGATGCGTCTGACGTAGGGGTGGGTGCTATATTGTCCCAGGGTCCGTCCCCTGGTAAATGGCATCCGTGCGCTTTCTTTTCTAAGAAATTGTCGTCCGCCGAAAGGAATTATGATATCGGCAATAAGGAACTTTTGGCCATTAAGTTAGCTTTTGAAGAATGGCGTCACTTTTTGGAGGGGGCAGTCCACCCGGTTACCGTTATTACTGATCACAAGAACCTGTTGTATTTGGAATCCGCTAAGCGTCTGAATTCCAGACAAGCTCGATGGTCGTTGTTTTTTACCAGGTTTAATTTTGTCGTCACTTATCGCCCGGGGTCTAAGAATGTAAAGGCTGATGCCTTGTCTCGCAGTTTCCCAGGGGCCGGGAAAAACGGATGACCCGAGTCCTATCCTTCAGGAGGGGGTGGTAGTGTCGGCTGTATTTTCTGAGCTTGAGGAGGAGGTGTTAGAGGCTCAGGGGGACGCCCCTGCAGGACCTCCAGGGAGACTGTTTGTCCCAAATCTGTTGAGACAAAAGGTTATTGAGGCACATCATAATTCTGCTCTAGCAGGACATCCAGGGAGTAAGGCTACTTTAGATCTCCTTTCTCGCCGGTTTTGGTGGCCTAATGCTAATAAAGATGTTATAACTTTTGTCGCGTCATGTGGGGTGTGTGCTCGCTCTAAAACCCCTCATACCCGTCCGTCTGGGACCCTTTTACCCTTGAAACTTCCGGAGCGTCCATGGACTCATTTATCTATGGACTTCATTACGGACCTTCCTCCGTCGTCAGGGAATACTGTCATACTGGTGGTTGTTGACAGGTTCAGTAAGATGGCACATTTCGTTGCTCTTCCTGCACTCCCTAATGCTAAAACTCTGGCGCAGGTGTTCATTAGGGAGATCGTTAGACTTCATGGGTTGCCTTCTGATGTGGTGTCAGATAGGGGGTCTCAGTTTGTGTCCAAATTTTGGAGGGCATTTTGTTTACGTCGGGGGATGCAATTGTCATTTTCCTCGGCTTTTCATCCGCAGACCAATGGTCAGACAGAGCGTCTGAATCAGAGCTTAGAGACATATCTCCGGTGTTTTGTCTCAGAGAACCAAGAGGACTGGTCTTCTTTCTTGCCTCTGGCAGAGTTCGCTCTTAACAACAGGCGGAGCGAGTCCACTGGTAAGTCCCCGTTTTTTGGGGCATATGGTTTTCATCCCCAGTTTTGTACTTTCAATGGGGGGGCCCTTCTGGGGTTCCTGAGGAGGAGCGTTTCTCGTCGTCACTTGCTTCTGTGTGGAGAGGTGTATTGAATAATCTGAGTGCGATGGGGAACCGTTACAAACGTATGGCTGATAGGAGGAGAGTTTCTGGTCCAGATCTGAATGTGAATGATCTGGTATGGTTGTCTACCAGGAATATAAAACTTAAAGTGCCCTCCTGGAAACTGGGTCCCAGATTCATCGGGCCGTACAGGATCAGTTCCATAATTAATCCTGTGGCATTTCGTCTGGACCTCCCTCCTACGTTTAAAATTCATAATGTGTTCCACAAGTCTTTACTTAAAAGGTATGTGGCACCAGTCATACTGTCACCTCTACCTCCTCCTCCTGTGTTGGTCAATGGTAACTTGGAATTTCAAGTATCAAAGATCATTGACTCACGTCTGAATCGCCGGTCCCTTCAGTACTTGGTGCATTGGAAGGGGTATGGTCCAGAGGAGAGGACGTGGGTCCCTGCATCTGATGTTAACGCAGATCGTTTGGTTCGGACCTTCCACAGAACTCACCCGGGCAGGCCTGGCCCTGAGGGTCCGGAGGCCCCTCGTAGAAGGGGGGGTACTGTCATGTGTGCATTGCCACGAAGATCGTCGCGGTTGCACATTTTGACTTCTCACAGCTGAGCTGCGGTTTCTTTGTGTTTGGCAGCTAGGGAGTTAATTCTGTCTGTGCTCGGTGCTGGGACTGGGTGCAGTTTCTCCCGGCTGCAATTGATTATTTGTTGATTGGTTTCCTTTAAATTCCTGGTTGTCTGCTTGGGGAGTTGCCAGTGAAACCTTCATGCAGACCACAGATAGGAATGAATCTGTATAGACTTTAGTTGTGAGCTCCTTAGTTGTTCTAAGCTCAACTTGGTTAGAGTTTATTTCCCAGACCATTTATGTTCCTTTGGTGTTTGAGTGTGTTTGCAAGCGAGTGTTATCCTGTCTGTCTTATATGTCTAATCTGTGTATTTAGCTAAGATCAGCCCATATCCCTTTGGTGGTAGTCAGGATCCTTCTTAGGACTGATTACAGGGTTCAGGGTCTGATAGGAGACAGGGTTAGGTTGGTGACTTGGACCTCTGAACCATTATCAGTACCTCCAAGGTGAGGGATTAGTTAGGACCCCAGTTTAGGGTCAGGTTAGATCCCGGTCCACCTCTTTCCTGTTTCAGCTCATCAAGTCCTCAAGATTAACCCTGAGTTCAGCAGATATCGTGTCAGGTAAATCTATTCTATACTTACATGCTGATGTTGCTATACTAGTTGTTGTATAGAGTGTTGTTCCTGTATTAATAGTTTACTGACATTGTATACATATCATTAGACAGCGTGACATTTATGGGTTCTAGAGTCATAGCGTCTTCCCTGAAAGGATCCTCTATGAAAGGACTGAAGACGCTTAGCTTTCTCCTCAGGAAGTCCCTTCTTTTCGTCAGATGCTGACTCTAGAATATTGTCTAAGGCAGGTCCAAACACCCTTGCTCCGGAAAAGGGAATGGAACATAACTTTGCTTTAGAAGCAATGTCTCCTGACCAAGATTTCAACCAGACAGCTCTCCTAGCGGCGTTAGAAAGGGAACTGTTTCTGGCTGAAAATCTAACCGACTCAGCCGACATATCCGCTAGGAATGCTGTGGCTGCTTTCATGACAGGAAGGGAGGCTAGAATGTCAGACCTAGGAGTCTTATTAGATAATTGTTCTTCTAGCTGCCCTATCCAGAAAGACATGGATCTAGCGACGGACGTGGCCGCGATATTCGTTCTAATCAGTGCCGCCGACGCCTCCCAAGCTCTTTTTAGTAAGATGTCGGCCTTCCTGTCCATTGGGTCACGTAGGTTAGATGAGTCTTCGAACGGGATGGCCGTCTTTTTTGCGACTCTGGCAATAGAACTGTCTATTTTAGGAGTCTCTTCCCAAAGTTTAATTTCCTCAGGGTCAAACGGTAGTCGACCTTTGAAGTCTCGTGAAAGTACTAGTCGCCTTTCGGCGTTCTTCCACTCTTCCAGAATCATGTTTTTAATATGTTCACTAACAGGGAATACCATCTGTTTTTGGGCCGTAAGGCCGCCAAAATTAAGTCCTGTCTAGACTGCGGTTTGGGAGTGTCCTCAATCTGCATAGTAGATCGTACGGACTGGATTAAGTTATTAGTGTCCTCTGCCTGAAATAGGAATTTCCTATTCCGGTCCTGGACCTCGGGTAGAATTTGTCCTTCCTCGTCGGAAATGATGTCTTCTACGTCGGATCCGTCCTCTGAACTGAAGTCCTGGGCCCCCTGTTCCGTCTCCCACCTGGGTCGCTTACGACCGGGAGAGCTAGGTGTCTGTTGTGATATGTATGACATAGACGCCTGGACCTCCTCACGAATCATGTGACGCATCTCCGTCAAAAGTGAGGGTTGCTCATCCCTTAACACCTTGGAAGTACAGGTAGTACAGAGGGTCTTGTCGCTATCGGAGAGCTTCACGTGGCAAACCGGGCATCTGGGAGATTTAGCGGATGCCTTGCCCGTCTTTTTTACTGTTAGGGGGGCTGTCGGGGCTCCTTTGTCCCAAATGACAAAGAGTAGTGTCCGTCAGTATGTCAGAAACTTAGGGACCTCCAGTCAGGGTGGTCTGCGCAAAGCGCACTTACCCCTCCCCCATCAGCCGCATCTGTCTCATCAGGCACAAGGTAGGCTGTACACTCTCCGGTGACCAGCGTCTGCTGCAGGATTCCTTCTTCCCTGAAGCCGGCAGCCTGCACGCTTCAGAATCTGGAACCGGCGTTCTAACGCTGGGCGCCGCCATCTTTGTGATGTCACCGGAAGTGTGGGATCGGAAGTGACGTCGGCATCTGTCGGGATCGCTCCAGGCGTCGCAAAGGAGGACGCCGTGTTACCTACCGCAGAGCCTCAGCGCCGCCACCGTCTGGTCTGGGACGAGAGCCTCCCCCTGGGAGGAACGTCCCCCTCCGGGAGCCTGGTCCTGCTCCCGGCCTTTGGGAAGTTTCAGCCCTGGGCCGCTTGATAGGGGGAAGGATCCGGCAAGCCTCACGATCCCCCTGAGCCGGTAAGACTCGTGCGTCCCTTCCATGCAGGGACAGGAAAAACACTGGGGGATGGGGACAGGGTGGGCCTTATAAACTCTCGTGTGTTTCCTGTCCCAGCATGGAGGAGGAGGACGTCCCATGGTGCTGTCAGGAGGGACGTCCTGGGAAACTGTACATATTGCATACTAAATTGCCCAGTGTTCTATACTGTGACTGGGTGTCATTCAGTGCTTATATAAAACCTAACAGCACTAACAAAGCGCTATATTTTCCTAAACATCACCCATACAATACCCTACTTAGATAACTAGACCCATATAGTGCCAAACAGTATAAGCAGACTTTTTTATGCCCCAAATAGTACGAATTAGGATAGCTGGGGGTTCAACTGTTCAGTAAATTATCTCCTATTCTATACATAGAGGAAAACTTTCAAATGTGGGAACTTTAATAAATGTGATTCAGCAGGCGCGCAATTCTTTCTGTGATCATACAAAACACTTTATGAGCGCTGTCTCGGCAATTAAGGAATAGGTCTATAGATGTACAGTAAAGAGTATATTTACTTGTATATAAATAAAGATAAATTAATTAACTTTTCTTTTTCCATGCGAAAACGTATAATCCATCCACCAGCAACAAGGCGATCTCATTGGATGGACCCTAACTCTATTTCTAAGGTCATGTTGTGTTATTAGACTTTTAATGGCACCTTTACAGTAATATTCTTATTTTCCATTCAGAAAGCCAAAAATCCCTATGCGAAGCACAAGGGGGATTTGCAGATGTTGGAACAGTTTTCATCTGGATCTCATTTCTTTCTGTCTGTGCTTGCAAATGTAGCATTGTACGGGGCAGTTCATCACGTTGGATAGAACAAAGGAGAATCCAGAGATCACAATCAATGCCTCCGCCGGCCTGGTACACCTTTGCTCACTAAAGAAGATAACTTTCAGCATTGTTTTTTCAGCTTCCAGTAACACAGGCTTCTGTGGACATTTTTTTCGTCCACTCCTCCCATGAAATGTACGATACAGAAAACTTGGCTTAAACTGTCGCCTTCTTGGTATGTAAAATCCAACTGTTAAAATATTATTTGCTACGAATAACGATTTATCTTGATCTTTGTAATATGTTACATATAAAGTTAGATTTTTGTTCATGAATTACGATAAATTAAATGTGCATTACAAATGTTGGCAAAGTCTACACTTGTTGGAACAGTTGGAGCTTTTACGGTTGCTAATTCTTACTGTGCAGGAAATGAAATGTATATTTTTCTGACTGTAGATACAGGAAGTAATACTCAGTTTTTGGCTGAGCTTACCAATTAATTTAACCTTTTCCAGACTTAGGCCTAGATATATACAAATATTCCTATTACGATTAATGTACTGTTAATAGTATGATATATCTTATTACATACGGTAAATTCCAGGCTATATAGGAATATAGTAGGAGAGTCAGATAATGCGAAAGAAGCACTCCTTGCAAAATATTTATCTCTTCTATTATGTCTGTAATGTAGTGTAGGTGCATTATATACCTACTGATTGCTGTCTTCCCTGGTTTCCAGCACCACTACAGTACACTTCTGGATCTCGTGACCTCGTTGTAACAGGAATAGTGGTGGAATCAATGTGTTGTGAACCGAGGAGCGTGACTAGGTGAACACCTGACTCTTCGCTAGAGTCCCTGATGGTGGGGTTAGATTTGGCTCCGGATGGTCGCCAGGTGCTACTCCAGGACAGACCTCGAGCACACGTCAGCTGATCCCCAAAAGGACAGGTAGTTGGAGTGGCCAGGAATGGGTAAACTTGGCTGGTACAGGCAGGCACCGCAGGAATACTAGAAGACTAGTCAGGTGTAGACAAGAACGCAGGTACTGTCAGGTATGGCTGGAATACAGACTTGCATGGCAGGTACAGGCAGGTACAGCTGGTATACAGACTGACATGGCAGATGTAGGTAGGTATGGCTGGTATACAGGCTGACACGACAGGTGCATGCAGGTATGGCAGGCAGGCAGGGCAAGTATAGGCAGATGCTGAAAGGCGCAAGCAGGGACAGGCAGGAATGAGCAAGAACAAGGGTATACTGGAAGGTACTAGCGGGTACTGGCCTGGCAGGTACTAACAGATAGGGGACCTGAGAACTAGCAAGTATGCAGACTAACAGAATACACACATTTCTCATGCACCTCCCAACAGGTGGAGGTGCCTTAAATAATAAGTGTCTCCCAGCCATTGGCTGGGGACATTTTAGGACGGCGCCTTTAAGAGACCAGGAGCGCTCGCGTCCTAAGCACAGTGGCTGGGATCTGCAAGCTGTGCACAGACCCCTGGGTAGCCCCAAGAGGAGAAGTAAATGTGGGACAGAGGCTGCGGCAGTGACTGAGTCTGAGTCCCTGCGGTGGGGGATGGGAGGATGGGAAGCATGCAGGAATGCCGACACTACACTCGCCGGATCATCAACAGAGGTTTATGTGGTGTGGATCAGAAGTCGCTTTCACAATATAGATCTGTTGAGCATCGATCTGAGACTCCATAGAGTTACATTGGAGGAAGTACCACGACCTCACACAATGGTACCTGTGTGAGCTGTCAAAGGAGAGGACTGCTCATATGATCCAGAAAAGTGATGGTGGAAACCTGGGAAGAAGGCAATAGTTAAAGAGGTTGTGCACAACTTTGACAACCCATTCTCAATAACTATGTTTTCCCCAAATAAAATAATAACACCTATAGTCACACTGGCGCTGGCGTCATTCCAATAGGATTGACACTGGCTCTCCTGGGGCTTGAGTGACATTATTATGTCACACAAGCCCTGCGACCAATCAGCAGCTGCTTAACTTTCCCCTCCTTCAGACAAATCAAACATCCGGAGGAAGTGAGGGAGCAGTCGCAGCTTTTTATTCCTACGGGATGTCAGTTATGTCCAAATGAGGGAACTGGTTGGCTGTAGGCATAGCCAGACTGGAGCACCAGGACACCAGACAATTCTCCGGTGGGCCTGAGTCCTCAGTGGGTCCCCGAGCAGGACGTAGATGGGTCCGCTGGTTTCAGTTGAATGTATTGCAGTGCATCAAAATTGTTATCATAGTTGACAGGGGCATGAGGCCAGGACATGGGGCCAGAACCAGGAACATGGTACAAGGGAAATGGGACCAGGGAAAGGGGGGTAGGGCATGGGGCCAGGACATGGGGCAGGGTCATGGATCAAGGACCAGGGATATGGGGGTGAAGGCATGGGGACAGGACCAGGGACATAGGACCAGGGTTTGGGGCCAGGACATGGGCCAGGGAAATGGTACCATGGGCATTGGGCAAGGACCAGGGGCATGGGACCAGGACCAGGAACATGGGGCTAGCACAAGGGACATGGTGTCAGGACCAGGGACATCGGGCAAGCACAAGCTACATGGGCCAACACAAGGGATCTGAGGCCAGGATTAAGGACATGGAGCCAGGACTAGGGACATGGGCCAGTACAAAGGACATAGCGGCCAGCACAAAGGACATAGGGGCCAGTACCAGGGACCTGGGACCAGCACAAGGGACCTGATGCCAGGAGCCAGGGATCTAGGGGCCAGCACAAGGGACATGGGGCCATGACCAGGTACTTAGGGACCAGCACAAGGAATCTAGGGGCCAACACCACCAGTTATTGACAACTGTGTATTTTTTCTGAAGAGACAAGTCCTGGCTAGAAGAAGTGATGGCCTTTTGTGCCAGATAAAGAAGAAAAGATGCAGGACTTCAAATAGAGACGTCACTGGTAAGTCAGTGTGTTACCTGTACACTTACTGTACCCTTTATACTATATACAAAGCTCCTGTCTATAATGTAACCGTTGGTAATAACAGTGTTGTTAGTATTTTGATTTTTATTAATAATCAGTAATATTTGGTCACAATGTCATAATATGTGGTCCGGTCATAGGGTGGCGGTATTTATCCCTTTTATGTGGTATTATTTGGTCACTATTTGCTGGTAATATGTTGTCTGGTCACGGTGTGATGGTATTTCTCCCTTGTACAGTATATGGTATTATTCTGTCACTGTGTGGTAGTAATATGTAATCCATTCATGGTGTGCCGGTATTTGTCCTTGTATGTGGTATTATTCGGTCACTATGTGGTGGTATTATGTAGTCCAGTCAGTGTGTGGCAGTATTTTTCTCTTGTGTGTGTAATTATTTGGTCGCTATAAGCATCTAATATCTGGTCTGGTCACGGAATGACGGTATTTCTTCCTTGTACAGTATATTGTATTATTCGGTCAATATGTGGTCTGGTCACAGTGTGGTGGTAGTTTTCACTTGTATGTGGAATTATTTGGTCATTTTATGCTGTTAATATGTGGTCTGGTCACGATGTAGCGGTATTTCTCCCTTGTATGTGGTATTATTCAGTCACTATATGGTGGGGATTTGTGGTCTGGTCATGGTATGGCGGTATTTCTCCCTTGTATATGGTATTATTGGTCTTAGTATAGTCGATTGTGTTGTATATGTTGGTCAATTGTTCTCTCTGATATTAATTAGGAGAAGATTGTTTATTTCCATTAGAGATTAAATACTTGGAACACAGGAGCACAGATGCACTCACGGGGAGGGGAGGGTTCTCCGGTGAAAACAGTAATCACCTCTTCACAGGATGAGTGATAAGTTATTGATTGGTGCGGATCTGTCTGCTGGGACCTGCACCAATTGGCACAATGTGGTGCTTTTATCCATAAACTGGAGCAGCATGTGCAACTTCACCACTGAACCATTCTTTCCCTCAATGGCTGTGAGCGCTGACCTTGTTTTTTTTTTCTGGAATCCCAAATGAGAATGAATGGAGCTGAGGTGAGACTTCCGGGGGATAAAAGTGCCCTGTCAAGGATAAAGCTTCACATTCTTTCGATCAGTGCGGTTTCCAATGGTTGGAATTAAATGATCAATAAGTTTATAACCTATCCTGTGGAGAAAATGGATCAGTGTGTTTCAGTTATGGTGTGCACACAGTAGATGTGCAGGAGCCTTCTGTATTTTACAGTCAATGATCCACTATAACGGGGATAATGGCTTAAAGGTATTTGCATATAGCTATAGGGTGGCACCTAAGGTCAATTCTTCCTGTGGGCCCGAGACACCCCAGTCCAACGCTGTCTGCAGGAATCACATGAAACAATATCACACGAGCCCCAGAAGAAGTAGTGCCGACACTGCTGGAATGCGTCAACCCCAGAAGTGAGTTTAGGTGTTATTATTTTATTTGGGGTAAGCGAGTTGTGGACAACCTCTTTAAGCATTTTAATGCATCTACACTTTTACAGACACCTTTAGAAAAGATTAGGGATATATTTTTTTTCTTGGAGAGCTGAGCTTTTTTAAACATGTTTTTACTTTATTGTGAGCTCAAAATGTACAGTTAAAGGAAACCTGTCACCAGGTTTGGCCGATACGAGTTACAGCCACCGCCTTTCAGGGCTTTTATACAGCATTCTGTATTGCTGTATAGAAGCCCCCAATCC
Organism: Oophaga sylvatica; assembly: GCA_033576555.1. NCBI lineage: Eukaryota > Metazoa > Chordata > Amphibia > Anura > Dendrobatidae > Oophaga > Oophaga sylvatica. Next base: position 174,138,990 of record JARQOD010000004.1, read on the forward strand.
GACCTGTAAGAGTAGAAAAATAACTTTTATTATACTCACCCGCAGGGCGGTCCGATCCGATGTTATCGCAGGTTTTGATCTGGCGCCACCCATCTTCCTACAATGCCGTCCTCCTGCTTGTTTCATGTGGATGACGTGTCCCTGCATCATCCACACAGTCTGCTCAGTATCGCGCTCCTGTGCAGGCGTACTTATCTGCCCTGGTGAGGGCAGAGCAAAGTCCTGCAGTGCGCAGGCGCTGGGCCCCTCTGACTTTTCCCAGCGCCTGTGCACTGCAGTACTTTGCTCTGCCATCAACAGGGCAGAGAAGAACGCCTGCGCAGAAGCGCGATACCGAGCAGACTGTGTGGTTGATCCAGGGACGCGTCATCCACATGAAGCAAGCAGCAGGACGACATCGCAAGAAAATGGGAGGAGCCAAACCAAGAAGAGTGACACCCCTCAGACCGGACCACCCTGCAGGTGAGTATAATAAAAGTTATTTTTCATTTCTTCCAGGTCGGGTTGGGGGCTTATATACAGCATTATAGAATGCTGTATGCTGTATATAAGCTCTGAAAGGCAGTGACTGCATCTCATATTGGCATAACCTGGTGACACGTTTCCTTTAATAAATGATACTTACCTTACCTATTGTGCTCTTATTCCCTGCTGCTGGTCTCATATATCTAATGACTTGGCACTCTTGTTAATTCCAAAACTCTCATATAAGTGAATAGAGACTGCCAATAATGCACAGTCTCCTCTCCACTGACTAGTTGGCAACCAGGCCCTGTTCTCAAGAGATGTGGAACTAGCACCACAGACATTTATGGCATATACCCATACGGGAATAATTCTTTGCATGTAGCTATCAATATACGCTCCTCAAAAAAATAAGGGAAACATCCTAGATGATATCACTGAATTAAATATTCCAGTTGCAAATCTTTACTCATTATATAGTGGAATTCATTGAGAATAATAAAACATAAAAATAATCAATGTATATCAAAATTAATATCCCATGGACATCTGAATTTGCGCTGAAACTCAAAATCAAAGTGGAAAATCAAATTACACACTGATCCAACTTCAGTGGAAATGCCTCAAGACAAGAAAATGATGCACATCAGTGTGTGTGGCATCCGCGTGCCTGTATGACCTCCCGACAACGCCTGGGCATACTCCTGATGAGGAGGCAGATGTTCTCCTGAGGGATCTCCTACCAGACCTGGATTAAAGCATCCGTCAACTCCTGGACAGTCTGTAGTATAATGTGGCGTTGGTGGATGGAACGAGACATGATTCCCAGTTGTGCTTGATTGGATTCAGGTCTGGGGAACGGGAAGGCCAGTCCATAGCATCAATGCCTACATCATGCAGGAACTACTAACACACTTCAGCCACATGAGACCTAGCATTGTCATGCATGAGGAGGAACCCAGGGCCCATTGCACCTGCATATGATCTCACAATGGGACTAAGGATCTCATCCTAGTACCTAATGGTAGGTAGGGTACCTCTGGCTAGCACATGGAGGGTTGTGCAAACCTCCAAAGAAATACCTCCCCACACAATTACTGACCCACTTCCAAACCGGTCACGCTAGATGATATTGCAGGCAGCTGAATGTTCTCCACGGCATCTCCACACTCTGTCACATCTGTCATACTTGCTTAGTGTGAACCTGCTCTCATCCGTGAAGGGCACAGGGCGCCAATCTCGAATCTGCCAATCTTGGTGTTCTCTGGCAAATGCCAATAGCCCTGCACGGTGTTGGGCTGTAAGCACAACAACCACTTGTGGACGTCGAGCCCTCAAACCACCTTCATGGAGTCTGTTTCTGACAGTCTGAGCAGACACATGAATGTTAGTGGCCTGTTGAAGGTAATTTTGCGGAACTCTGGCATTGCTCCTCCTGTTCCTCCTTGCACAAAGGAGGAGGTACCAGTCCTGATGCTGGTGTTGTGACCACGCACCACAATTGTGGGTTACCAGAGCAATGGGGTACTCAGAGCCGAGCCCATGGAAGTCTATGGGGTTGTCACAGGTAGCGCTGGCTCGGTCTGTGGCCCTGGCGGTCAGGCGTATGTTGGGGGTATATTTACAGGGGATAGGTATATATACAGTTCGTGACGCCACCTGTAGTTCTCTGATCACTAAGACCAGCGCTGCTGTAGATCTCTGAGGGGATGGTGTGGCAGCTAGATGTCGGGTCCCCTACAGGTGGACTCTTCCCTCAGGGCTATGATGATGACGGTGTTGTGCAGGGATACAATTAAATGAAACAGTCTCACACATCAAAGCTTCTTTCCATACCTTTTACTTCAGGTTGTTCAGGCAGGTCCCGGGAAGCTGATGAGGTAGATGGAGGATGAGTTTTGAGGTAACGGCAGAGGAGTTTAGGGGCCTCCTTTACTTTCCAATATGATGAGTCCAACCCGCATAGAGCTAAGTTCACTCTGATTTCTCCAGCTTCTCCAAAGCTGTACTGCCCGGTCAGTTTTTGTGGTCGGAGCCTTCTGGTGATGGAACTAGGTTCTTGTTTTTGCTGATCAGGCTCAAAGTCCCTATTCCACCGGACCCCTGTTACGTACTGACACTCCAAGGACTGCTTTGCTGCGACCTAAGGTCCAGTAAGACTCTGGTTTTTCTATCACTATGCCTAAAGCTATAGTGACACTTTGGTCGCCAGTGACCAGTGAGCAATGTGCAGGATAATCCAATCCTTAAGGCAACTCTTAGAATCCTTTTCCTCTGCGCCCTTCGACCTGCTCACTCTCTCAATATCAGCACTGACTAGGCTAGGATAATATTTGGTTATCCGTACTAGCCTCCACTACTGTACTGTCTCTTTGTATCGACAGGAATCTTGGTTCCCCAACAGGCACTAGTCCTGACTCCCTTCACTCTCTCAGGAGAACTTCAGACTCTCTTGTGCTAAAAAGGCCACTCCCCTCTACACCCCTGCTGGGTGTGTCTGAAGTGGATATGCCTCATGTAGAACCCTTAACCGTTACCTCTCCACTCATCCTCCTGGTATTGTGTGCCTTACATACCAGGGCTACACACTGGATGGTGCCGTCCTATGGCCACCTCCACGTCTCCCGTGTACTGGCCTGTCTCCTGGTATCTGCTCCATGTGCTGGACACTGTGCTGACAGACACAGCTACCCTTCTTGCCACAGCTCCCATTGATATGCCATCCTAGATGAGCTGCACTACCTGAGCAACTTCTGTGGAATGTAGACACAGCCTTATGCTACTGTACAGTGACAGCAAAAATAAAATCTTTACAAGTTCAATGATACCACAAAATCTTAACATTCAAATGTTTTATTGTGGATATTTTGTTACAATTAGTATTTTGTCATGTCATCTTTACATTACCCTTACTGGCAACTAAGCCAGATTTTCTGTTAGACAGTTTTTAATTATCTCCCCCATTGTGTGCACTTTTAAGAAGTGAGAACAGCGAAATGGTCTGTGGTCACCCCCTGTAGAACCACTCCTTTATAGGGGTTGTCTTGATAATTTCCTATCATTTCTACCTGTTGTCTGTTCCGTTTGCACAACGGCAGGAGAAATTTAATCATAATCGGTGTTGCTTCATAACTGGACTGGTTGATTTCACAGAAGTGTGATTGACTTGGAGTTACATTGTGTTGTTTAAGTGTTCCCTTTATTTTTTGCAGTGTAGGTAGCTATAGACAAAAGGAACTTACTGAATGTTTATTTCCACATATGTTATATATGCATCATTACCAATTTGTCTTCTTTCCAGATAACGCAGTATAGATTACACATATGGCTATTTTACGAAAACGTAAGTAGTTCAAATTTATCTATGATAAATCTGATTCTTCTAAATCTACTAAAACTATACTTGCACATATCAGTATTACATATGATTATTAGACATGACACACCCAAAAAATCCTTTTAGTCCAATACAATACAAAGAAGTCAGGGGAGGAGGGATATGCAGCTACATTATCTTACTTAGTGTTTTAATGAAACAATAAGATAGAACCCGAGTAATCTGAGAAATCTGATAACACAGCACAACTCTTACACCATAACAGGAGTCTAACCATGCAACAAGAATGGAGAGAAGATATGAATTTACCGAGAACGATTATTTTTTTTGTGTGCAGCACAAAAGATTATTACACCTGATGAACAAGCTTTTTGCTGTGATTGGGTGATTGCCTGTCTGCTTACACTAAAAGATTATCAGGAAAGGTGCGTGTCATCTGTTTTTTTTTTCGCATGAAAAAAAAAATTATAGAGGTTTTACAAAGATTCTATTGACTTCTTAGTGAAAAGCAGACTCAGCTTGATGACACCTACATAACATCTCTAAAACTGTCATGTGGTGCGCAGTGCTGAACGACCGCTGTCTGGCAACTTGCTTGCCAGTCAGCTTTCATTTAAATAGCTTGTTTGTACAGCCTGGCTGACCCGGCTTCAGATATGCACAGAACAATCAGTAATAGATCATTCAGTGCATATAGACTGCCATTGTTCTCAGCAGCTCGGATCCTGTTTATAAAGTAGGATGTGCCTCTGAAAACGATGGTTTGTGCAAACCAAAATATCATTTGACCCAACGAACAACAATTTTTCTAATTTGTTAGGTCATTGGCAGCCTGTTTACACTGCATGATTATCATCTATCTATATACTGTAATTTTCTAACTTTTAACTTCCGTCTGTAACGGAAATCCAGCATCGCTGATTGGTCGCGCCCGGCCGGACGCCACCAATCAGCGACAGGCACATCCGGCCGCGAGCTGGCGCGGGATTTCAACCAGGCACGCCACAACTATCGTCGGGAGATCAGCGGCACTAGCCGCTGATCTCCCGACAGTAGCCGCGGGTCATCTCCACGTACATACTCACCTTCCGTCTCTGCATCCCTGTCCCTGCCGGCGTGTCTGCTTCTATCCTGTGCGGTGCTGTCAGGTAGTACCGCTCATTAAGGTCATGAATATGGATGCTACTCCACTCCCATAGGCGTGGCGTATTCATATTCATGATCTTAATGAGCGGTACTACGTCACCGCACCACAGAGGAAGACGTTGACCGCCGGGATAGAGATGCAGGGACGGTGTGAGGGTGAGTATGATGGGGGAGGACGGGGAGCCCAGCGGAGGGTGGGAGTGGAGCCATGTATATAGGATGGGAGGGTGGGAGCGGAGCCATGTATATAGGATGGGAGGGTGGGAGCGGAGCCATGTATACAGGATGGGAGGGTGGGAGCGGAGCCATGTATATAGGATGGGAGGGTGGGAGCGGAGCCATGTATATAGGATGGGAGGGTGGGAGCGGAGCCATGTATACAGGATGGGAGGGTGGGAGCGGAGCCATGTATATAGGATGGGAGGGTGGAGTGGAGCCATGTACACAGGATGGGAGGGTGGAGTGGAGCCATGTATATAGGATTGGAGGGTGGGAGCGGAGCCGTGTATACAGGATGGGAGGGTGGGAGCGGAGCCATGTATATAGGATTGGAGGGTGGGAGCGTGTTGTGAATGTCTTGGAGACGACTTCGGAGCTGGAGCTCCCTCCGGCGGTTGCTGAGGGTATTGAACCAATTAAGGAATGGTTGTCAGGTGAAGATGACTGGCTTGATATAAGTGAGCTGAACTCCCATGATGCTCTCCGGTACTCAATTGTTGGTTCCAGGTCTTTGTTGGAATTTCAGCTTGCTTTCCTGCTATCATTCAGATAAGCGACTTTCTGTTTTTTTTTCTGTGGTTGGATTTCCCTTGGTTCTTGCAGTCTTGCCTTGGACTTCAGCCGAGTCCCCTTTGGGGGCTTGTGCTGCCCTCTGTTCTCATTTTGTATTTGCACTTGTTCTCTGTTCCATTGATATTTTTATTTGCTGGTGGCTGTGTTTCACACCAGAGATCTGATATAGGTGGTCGAGATCGTGTGGTCTCAGGTTTTTTGCAATCAGAAGTGTTGGTATTTTTATTAGGGTTTTTCTGGGTTACAGACAGAATTTCTCTCCTGTACATTACTTTCTAGACAGATTTGGGCCCCAGCATTTGCTCATTCTATTTTCTGTCTGTGTTCGTGTTTTCCTCTTGTCTAACCGCCATTGCATGTTTGGGGGCTTCCTATTTCTTTGGGGGCTTTACTCTGGGGCAGTTAGCTTTCCTCTTTCTATCTTCAGGTGTAGCTAACTCTCCGGCTGTGCCGAGGCGTCTAGGATCAACGTAGGTACGCTTCACGGCTACTTCTAGTTGTGCGGTTAGTTTAGGGATCTGCAACCCATTAGGTTCCAGCCTCTCTGGTGTCTTGCTGCTTTGGCAGTATGTTGTTCCTGTCCTCCTCAGCTACCTAAACATAACAGGAGCGGAGCAATGTATATAGGATTGGAGGGTGGGAGAGGAGCAGTGTATATAGGGTGGGAGGGTGGGAGCGGAGCCATGTATACAGGATGGGAGGGTGGGAGCGGAGCCATGTATACAGGATGGGAGGGTGGAGTGGAACCATGTATATAGGATGGGAGGGTGGAGTGGAGCCATGTATACAGGATGGGAGGGTGGGAGCGGAGCCATGTATACAGGATGGGAGGGTGGAGTGGAGCCGTGTATATAGGATTGGAGGGTGGGAGCGGAGCCATGTATACAGGATGGAAGGGTGGGAAAGGAGCCGTGTATATAGGATGGGGGCGTGGGAGCGGAGCCATGTATATAGGATGGGAGGGTGGGAAAGGAGCCGTGTATATAGGATGGGGGCGTGGGAGCGGAGCCATGTATATAGGATGGGAGGGTGGGAGCGGAGCCATGTATACAGGATGGGAGGGTGGGAGCGGATCCGTGTATACAGGATGGGAGGGTGGGAGCGGAGCCATGTATATAGGATGGGAGGGTGGAGTGGAGCCGTGTATATAGGATGGGAGGGTGGAGAGGAGCCATGTATATAGGATGGGAGGGTGGGAGCGGAGCCATGCATAAATAAACTACATACATATTCTAGAATACCCGATGCGTTAGAATCGGGCCATCATCTAGTGAAATTATAATCTCTGGTGACTGTAATTAGAACAATTCTCTGCATATTCTTATTCATTACATCTGCCACGACATACCCCACTCACCTCCTCCCACAGCATTGTCTTTATAGACAAAGCAGGGAAAAATAAGTATGTTTAAAAAAATAAAACAAAGCTAAAGCTTTAAAATAAAAAAAGCAAGTATTATTTTTTCTACAAAATTACATTTAATTTATGAAATAAAAATTGAATACATAGACAAGTAGGCTATGCAACATGTGAGCTATCTTAGGCCTTCCTCACATGTCCATGTTTCCAGTACGCGTGGTATCCGTTTTTTTCACTGATACCACACATACCCATTCTTACCTATGCTCCTGAGCACATGTCCTTACACAGATTATCTCAGTGCAAAACACAGAGAGACATGTCTGCTTTTTTTTATGGCAGCCCGGATAGCAAGGGCCAATACAAGTCTATGGGTCCATGAAAAAACAGGTACAGCACATAGATGGTGTCTGCCTGCTGTCCACGTTTAACATTGCAAAGTGGAGGTGAAGCTTTGTAATTTAATTCTTTCTTTTTCCATACCAGAAAAACACTGATAACACACAAATGGTAAAAATGGACACAAGGATGACACACTGATGGAGAACATGGATGACACACTGACACACTGATGGTAAGAATGGACACACAGATGACACACTGATGGAGAACACAGAAGACTGTCATGATCCAGTCCGGGTTTTGAGTCCTGTTTACCCTTTTCCCGGGCTGATCATGTCAAGGGTTAACTTTTCCTGGCCTCATTTTGGATTTATGTTTGCTATTTCTTCCTTCTGCGTCCTGTAGGCCATGTCAGTTATATTTTCTGCCTATGGTGTGAATATCTGACTCTGGTAGTACCCTGATTTGTCCTCCTGCTGTTTCTGACTTTGACCGTGTCTGTTTTGTTCCCCACTCCCCGTCCCGACTCAGTGTTTCCCTTTCATGTTTAGGACTCTTTGGTATTTGACTCGGCTTGGACCCTGACCTGCTGTTTGTCTCTCGTCTTTGGCATATCTGCTCCTGACCGGTACCGACCCATTTGGCTTGCATCTGACTCTGTGTTTTGTTTATTCCTTTGGTACTGCGCTATAGTCTAGTATTTGACCCGGCTTGTTGGACTATTCCGCTGCCACCTGGTGGCAGCCTCGCTGCTGCACTGCAGGTTTGCTCTTGCTGTGTGCAGTCCTCCCTCCATTCTATTGACATCTAGTTAAGCTTGCATCTACCTGCATAGCAGCAGCGTTACAATGACACACTGATGGTAAAAAGGACACACAGATTACACACTGATGGAGAACACAGATGACACTCTGATGGTAAAATTGCACATACAGATGACACACTCATGACACATTGATGGGGAACACTGATGACATGCTGATGGTAAAAATGGACATATGGATGTCACACTGATCACACACACTGATTACGCATGGCATACTGATGGAAAACACTGATGGTAAAAACAGAAACATGGATGACACACTGATGGAAAACACTGATGACACCAGTGTTGGTTTTTCATGTACGAGTTTAAACATGAACATGTGAAGGAGGCCTAAGTGCGGATCTCTACGATAGGATATTATGGGGTTATGTTCTACAGTTATTCATAACACAGCCATTTTTCTAAGGATTCCATCTTTTTTATTTCAGTTAATCACATATTGCTGTTTCTGCTGGTGTTGACATTTTGTGCAATATGGTATAGCGCAACCTACAAGGTACCAAGCACGAAGGAACAAGAAGGTAAGTGAAAGATGGGATCTTCAGGTATTCCCAAAACATACAAAAGATTCTCCATGAATTGTGTCATATTGTAGGTGTTGCTTTGGAAGTGGAGGAAGAAGATGATGACGTCATTCCGGTTGTTATCTGCGCTGCTTCTGGCCGCATGGGTGCCACCATAGCCGCGATTAACAGCATTTACAGCCACACTGATGCCAATGTGCTATTTTATATTATTGGTCTAAAAAACTCCTTGGTTCATATCAGGTAATGGAAGAACATATGGAATTAATAACTGCACCACATTTTGTGCTCTCTCTTGTAAAGGAATATTCAGTTGGTTAATGCTGTATTTCAGAAAATGGATTGAAGGAACACAGCTGTCGGAAATACAATATAAAATTGTGGAGTTTAATCCCATGGTTCTTAAAGGAAAAATTCGCCCTGATGCAGCCTTCCCTGAGCTTCTTCAGCCTGTAAGTAAATCTTATCAATACATTAACAAATTACAGCAGATCATATTTTGACATATTCAATACAATCATTTAGTTTACTCCAACCACAAATCTTTGTGTTCTTCTCGTCCAGGCTGTTCAGCCATGTTTGCTATATTACAGGAAATTCAGTTTTCTAGAGAATTCTTTTATGATAAAATAAGAAACAGTTTTCTCATGTCCGAATTCTTTTTCCTATTTTTCAGTTTTCATTCTAGAGAAAGCTGTTGGCTGAACGATAGTTGGCATGATTGTTGGACAGGCAGCTATCTCGCCTGACTCACCCATCACTGTGTTCTCTCTATGAGAGCCGCATGCAGACATCTCTGGCAGCAGGGTATCTCATAGAGAACAAAAGGATTGTCAGTCCAAAATCAGACATGTCAGATCCTTATCTCCCCTAACATATGTAGGGGGGGAGAGTAGTGGGCCCAAAGCATAAGTCTAACTTGTATAGGGGTCTTTACTGTCTTTGGTCCGGTGCCCTACATGCCAGCCTCACTGATAAGGCTAGTAACAGAGACAAGACAGGCAGGAAGCCCTCAGCAGCCGTGGCTTTATCAGATAAGTAATGGTTGTCTTGTAACAAGGTGGCCTGGGGTGGTAGCCATGGGCGAGTTCACTAAGCGACAGTCAGTGAGCACCCCGGCACCTTGCTCATGAAAAGTTACATTCAGTTTCTTGTACAGCATGTGTAACATGTGTAACATGCTCCACGGCACACTCACAGGCTTTTGTCATAATCTTTTCTGCTGCTACCATGCAGGCTCTGCAAATCACTTCAAAGACGGGGTCTTTCTGCAATAGTTGAACTTTAATAAACAGCAAGGTATACTTTACATTAGCAGCACAGTTCACACAGAGTGGCATCTCCCCATTCTCCCTGTCCTTCAGACAGTCCTGATTCTTCCTGACAACTTCTTCCATTTCCTGCACGTACTTTGTTCCACACGTGCTCCAGGCTCACCGGTTCCCCCTCAGTCCCAGGTCCGGCTTCCTTAGGAAGAGGTGCTAGGTACGCTCTCTCAGCTCCACCTTCCCCGATCAGAAACCCCGAATCCTCCTTGAGTTGACCCCTGATCACTGGTCGCCCTCCACACTGGTCTCTGGTCCCCTCCTATCTGCTTAGCTCCTTTGCTGCCTGAAACTAATTAACTCTCTCATCTATCCTATGCTCTATCTCTAATGTGCCCCCTTTATTCTAGGCCCCTATAATCCTGCACTCAGGGCCGACTCCAGGTTTTCATGGGCCCCGGGCGAAAGAGTCTCAGTGGGCCCCTTTAACACAGACCACGATTCATGATGCACAGATACTGCAGAGAAATATGGGTATAGTACAATGCCAAATACTTCACTTCTTCCATTACATGAGTGATATCTATTGTAAATTGTACAATAGCTCAAAAACCGCCAAATCCTCACAGCGCACAGTACAGACTGGACAGTACAGTCCTCCATACAATATTATGGGCACCACAGTCTCCCCCTCATCACCCATATAATACCCCATGCAGGATGTCACCCCTCCATCCCCCATATAATGCTCCATACAGGATACTGGTCCCCATATAAAGTTCCATACAAAATATGGAGCTCTCCTCTGCGCTGTGCTGCATTCTGCACTGTTACGGCTCAGGAAAGGGCACCGTGGAAAGACTCCCATCATCATCATTGCCTGCCCATTATCATCATCATTGCCTGCCCATCATCATCATTGCCTCCCCATCATCATCATTGCCTCCCCATCATCATCATCGTCTCCCCATCATCATCACTGCCTGCCATCATCATCAATGCCTGCCCATAATCATCATTGCCTGCCCATCATCATCACTGCCTGCTCATCATCACTGCCTGCCCATCATCATCAATGCCTGCCCATCATCATCAATGCCTCCCCATCATTATCACTGCCTGCCCATCATCATCACTGCCTGCCCATCATCATCAATGCCTGCCCATCATCATCAATGCCTGCCCATAATCATCATTGCCTGCCCATCATCATCACTGCCTGCCCATCATCATCACTGCCTGCCCATCATCATCAATGCCTGCCCATAATCATCATTGCCTCCCCATCAATATCATTGCCTGCCCATCATCATCACTGCCTGCCCATCATCATCACTGCCTGCCCATCATCATCAATGCCTGCCCATAATCATCATTGTCTCCACAGCAATATCATTGCCTGCCCATCATCATCAATCATCATTGCCTCCCCATCATCATCATCACTGCCCTCCCCCCACCACCATCACACATACAGCAGACACACACACACACACAAAGCATCGCACTACATACACACAGGGACACATACACAGACACACACACAAACATCTCAACTGTCTGGCGTCCGCGCGCTCACTGCCACAGCAGGCCGCTGAATGCTGACGTCATTCAGCGGCGCTGCTGTGAGAGGAAGCGCCGGCGTCCTGCAGGCGCCCCCTGAAGCCCGGAGGCGGAGCTGCGGCAGCGGAGGCACGGGGAGAGGTGAGTATTGAGCCGGCCGAAGCCGGGTCCCTGAGCAAGCGGGTGGGGGCCCAGTGGCGGCGCTTACACCGCTAACGGGCGCCGGAGTGCCAGACGGCGAGTGGGCCCCCCCGCCTGCTCAGGGCCCCGGCACTTGCCCGGGTGTGCCGGGTGCTGACGCCGGCCCTGCCTGCACTACCTACTAATCAATCCCTAAGCTAAGGCACAATACACAACACATTACAAGGCATGGTAAATACATTACAGTACACATTACAGCAACACACAATACATTTGCATTAGAGTACAAGAATAACCATCAAGTTGCCATATTAGACACATGTGAACAGCATCAAGAAGGGGAAGGCACATGATGTACCCGATCACCCCCGTACAGTCTTATCTTGTGCCATTTATTGCCCTTATCGCACAAAACACCATTAATCATTCAGTAGTGCAGTCTTGGGCTTTGGGCCTGAAATGTCAAACCATATATTTTATATATCTTCTCAGCTGTCTCCTTTAAGCTGTGCAGCTTTAGCCATAGTAGACTTTTTGACTTGTGTTATATTTCATTTCTTGCGTTATCATTTATGTATACATATCTTTTTCTTTGTTTAACAAAAAAAAAAACAGCTGAATTTCGTCCGTTTTTATCTGCCATTGCTTACCTCGGAACATGAGAAAGTCATTTATTTGGATGACGACATCATTGTTTTAGGTAGGACTTATTTCTCTTTTACATAATTATCAGATAATTTATTTAAGTGAAAAAAGGGTGATCCGAAACTAAATTTTATTTTACTCGTAAATCTTTATCCACTGAGTGTCATAATCTAATATTTTTTTTCTAATATACGTACTTTAAATATTCCCTATCCTTCCCTCACTACACTATCTTACAGCTTTTTTTTAGTCTACTACTTCCTCTTTGATGACACCTTGTTTTAGAATCCCACGGCATGCTGGGATATTCAGTCGGGGGCAGAGGCTACGGGCACTGCCACAGCCTCTGCCCCCACCCAGAAATGAAGCGTGATCAGTGACCTCCCTGCAGTACTGAGCATGCGTCAGTTGTCAATTCCGACAGATGCTCAGTAGGTTCCTGTCATTGTGCACTGCTCTCAGTGCACAATGACAATGCGCTCTCTCGCCACCCGCATGCTTCACAGTAGGTATGGTGTTCTTTGGGTACAACTCAGCATTCTGTCTCCTCCAAACATGACGAGTTTTGTTTCTACCAAACAGTTCTACTTTGGTTTCATCAGACCATATGACATTCTCCCAGTACTCTTCTGGATAATCCAAATGCTCTCTCGCAAACTTCAGATGGGCGCGGACATGTACTGGCTTAAGCAGGGGGACACGTCTGGCGCTGCAGGATCTGAGTCCCTGGCGGCGTAGTGTGTTACTGATGGTAGCCTTTGTTACGGTGGTCCCAGCTCTATACAAATCATTCACTAGGTCCCCCGTGTGGTTCTGGGATTTTTGCTCACCGTTCTTGCGCTCATTTTGACCCCACGGGGTGAGATCTTGCATGGAGCCCCAGATCGAGGGAGATTATCAGTGGTCTTGCATGTCTTTAATTTTTTTTTATTATTGCTCCCACAGTTGATTTCATCACACCAAGCTGCATGCCTATTGCAGATTCATTCTTCCCAGCCTGGTGCAGGGCTAGATTTTTGTTGATGATATCCGAGTGATGTGCGCTGTGTCACTCACACCCATGCGTAGAATGCGGCCGAGAACAAAAACGGTGATGGGAGCTGCCCCATAGATTAATACTGGTCCCAGTGCTATCATAGCACTCGTCCGTATTCATCACTAGTGTGACCCGGCCTAATGGGTAAAGTAGTACGTGGGGCAAGACCTGTGTGGAGAGTAGTCAAGGGAAACACCCCGATGCTCGTTTCACGTATAGCTTCCTCCCGGGGTTGGTGGCTCAATAGAGCAGGGACTAGCCCAGCCATTAAAACGGAGGTCACTGATGACGCTTCGTTTCAGGGAGGGGGCAGAAGCTGTGACAGTGACCGCAGCCTCTGCCCCCTGATCATGACTGGTTTGAATATCCCAGCATGCACTGGGATTCTCCAGCAAAGTGGCATCAAAGAGGAAGTAGTAGAAAAAAAAATAAAGCAGTTAGAGTATTGAGGGAAGGATAAGGAATTTTTAATTAACATATATTATAAAATACATTAGATTATGACATTGGATAGAGATTTAGGAGTAAAATAAAATTTAGTTTCAGACTACCGCTTTAAGATTTAAGATTCAAGAACTACATCGAAGTTCTAGGACCCCAATGCATAATCTGTAGCAAAGCTCCTGCCTACTGTGTGACATTTATAATACTGGTGTCTTCATATGTGGCAGATGGGTCCTGGGCCGGAGAGCGACTGCTTCCTCCATATCTCATATAACTGCTGCTATGGATTTACTGTGTAAGGGATTACTCACATGCTGCATTATTTTTTCCCCATGCGTTTTTCCCAGTTTTATACAGTAACAGTAAAATTAATTACATTTCATGGGTGTATTTTTTTTTCATTGTGTTTCTCACATGTAATTTCCGCTGTGGTTTTCTATCCATACTCTACATTTTTCATGCATAACAAAAAATTACTCAAAAATCTAGGAGTAAACATAAAGCATAATGTGTAGGAAAATTGGCAACAAAAAACACACTTAGGTCTTATTTTTTGTTATTGTTGCCATTTTTCTATATATTAAGATTTATGCTGCAGGTACGGGGCCATGTATAAATATATGTTTTTAGCCATATCGAACATAGATACACATTTTTATTGATGCAAGTGTAGTGCTGGATATATTCTTGGATTACATCTGTGTTTTGGAACGAAACTGCCGTGCACATGGCAAAAAATATTAGATGTTATTTGAGGAAATCTATCAGCAGGTTTTTGCTATGTAATCTGAGATCAACATGATTGAGCTGAGAACCTGATTCCAGTGATGAGTCAGTTACATTATGCTGTGTTTTACTGTTTCTATAAAATCAAGTGTTTCATCAGCAGGAGATTATCTAGAGGACTAGGTCTCTCATGCTATCTAGTCCTTCTGCTATGTATAACCCCACCTCCAACACTGATTGGCAGGAGTCAATATACAGTGTTAGCCCGGTTTCACACGTCCTGATATTTCCGGTACCGAAAAAAAACGTACCGGAGATATCAGTGTCCGTGTGTGTATTACGTGCGGCACACGTGTGGCAACCGTGTGCCATCTGTATGCCGCATCAGTACCACACGGACGGCCGCCGGGGAAGAAGTAGATACTGTAAGTGCTGTTCCTCGGCGGCAGGTGCTGAAGCCGGCTGTCATTCTCCCCTGCCCTGCCGGCGGCCATCTGAGAGGGGAGCGGGCACCGAGTGAGTGTGGGCTCCAGCTGCAGGAGCTCTAAGACGGGAATTCCTGGAGGAAATCTTCCGGCGGGAGAGCAGGGGAGAATGGCAGTCAGGATTCATCACTTGCCGCCGGGGAAGAGCACTTACAGTAGAGCTTCTTCCCCGCTGGCCATCCGTGCACACAGAGAACAGTGTGCACTGATCTCCGTGTGCACGTTTTACGACCCTTATGTCTGGGTGAAAACGGACAAGTCTGTGTGTTTTGCACACGGTCCGTGGAAACACGTTGACATGTGCACAGACCCATTCATTTGGGTCTATGTGTGTCAGTGTCTCCTGTACATGAGAAAACTGTCACCACACGTACCTGAGCCACTGACGTGTGAAACCGGCCTTATACAGAAAGCTGCCAGTCAGTGGTGTGGGCGGAGTTATATAGAGCTCAGGATTCTGAGCACTGCTATATCTGCAGCAGAGAAAGCTGTGATTGTATCAAAATGATAGCATGCAGACCAGCAAGTGACACATCGCTGAAATCAGGGTCTTAGCCTCTATATCATGATGCTGTCAGATTACATAGCAAAATCCTGGTGACAGATTCCCTTTAAGTGTTTTATTTATAACAGTCTGGAATTTACAATTTCAGTTCAAAATGTATATTCTTTCTATAAGTAGTTAAGATGAAGCTTTAGTTCAATTAATTTAATTTTCTTATTTATAGTTTTGAATATAATCTAAAACATTTATTTGCATTTTGCTCAATCACTCACACCCATATCTCAGATTTTTTTTTTTGGTGAAATGCATTTATTTCTGGCTAAAAATATGGAATTTGCTAACATTTTCAACTTTTTTTTCTGAACACTTTACTTGGCTATGTCTAACTGCCCTGTAGAGTAAGAATGAAGGGGTGGTGCACACACATTGCCACACTCCTCTGCAATATGGCATTTTAGAGCACCATTCTTGGAATCAGAGGTGGTCCCAGCAGTCGGACCCCCACTGACCTGCAAGATATAATTTAAAAACACATGTATATATTGTTGAGGGAGGATCTGAAGTGACCCTTCACGGTTGACCAAGTGACTTCCAAATTATTTCACAGGGTATTGCCGGCAATGACCACACAGAGACTTGTCTCTATTTGGGAGAATCAAAGTAGATTTCTAACCCATGTATTATATCATCATCTTTTATAGTATTCAGTAAGTTTGTATTTCAACCAATAGTATAAAACTACACCTACAACAATTAACCTATGAAAATGCAAGAAAATTGACCTATAAGAATTACAGGATAATTAACCTATAAGAATACAAGAAAATAGGAAACTACATATATGGTCATGTCTACGTAACATAGGAAAGAACAATATCATACTCAGTTCTCAAAACATTTCTACAGTGATACCACTCAAGGTCTCATATATTGTCCAAACTGGAGCAGTCTGGTTTTATTACAGCCCATAACCTTTACTCTACTTAAAATCAGAAAAAACTATTTGGCTCTTTACCAGCCAGAAACTATTGCCTAGTAACAGAATTTATCTCATAAAGACAAGATGGAGTTACAAGCACAAAATGGAGCATTCAGTCCTGATCTTTCTTAGTTTAGTCCTTCACATTCCCCCCTAGATAAATTTTGTTAACTTATGTGCAGCATCAGAGGTACTATCCCAAGCTATAAGCTCGAGGGGTACTGGTCTTCACATGTCTGATGCCATGTTACCAGACATGTCTGTTGCGGCGTACCCATCCCCCCTGTATGCTACAATTTACGAATAACAATTTTTGATAACGATGGTGGGGGTCTTTTGAAGGTAGCCATGCGCTTGACTTCAATATCTTCATCAGGTAACTTCTTGAAATCAGTGTAGAGAAGAGTAGGGGTGACAATGTCTTTGGTATCATCATTAGCTGTTCTATTGCAGAATTTCCTAATACATACAGAGATACACCAAAAACAAGTTTTAGTATTACATACATAACAAGGATAAAGGCAACGATGTGTAACAAACTTTGCAAGATTCCAGCTATCCAGCCCCAATTCCTTTGAACCAATTGGCTGGATTAAGAAAGGAGAAAGTGTCTGCCCACCAACTGTCCTTATTACGATTATTATCCTTATCATATTGATCTCTGAGTCTTTGAATATCTTCTAACTTTAACTTTAACTTCATAGTACTGTTAGGATCTATATAATGACAGCAAGTGGGTCCAATAATCTGACACATACCGCCTTGTGCTGCTGTTAAGTAGTCCAGTACTATAGTATGTTGATTGGTAACTATAATGAGTTGGTTTTGAACAGCAACATGTCACGCTGTCTAATGATATGTATACAATGTCAGTAAACTATTAATACAGGAACAACACTCTATACAACAACTAGTATAGCAACATCAGCATGTAAGTATAGAATAGATTTACCTGACACGATATCTGCTGAACTCAGGGTTAATCTTGAGGACTTGATGAGCTGAAACAGGAAAGAGGTGGACCGGGATCTAACCTGACCCTAAACTGGGGTCCTAACTAATCCCTCACCTTGAAGGTACTGATAATGGTTCAGAGGTCCAAGTCTCCAACCTAACCCTGTCTCCTATCAGACCCTGAACCCTGTAATCAGTCCTAAGAAGGATCCTGACTACCACCAAAGGGATATGGGCTGATCTCAGCTAAATACACAGATTAGACATATAAGACAGACAGGATAACACTCGCTTGCATACACACTCAAACACCAAAGGAACATAAATGGTCTGGGAAATAAACTCTAACCAAGTTGAGCTTAAAACAACTAAGGAGCTCACAACTAAAGTCTATACAGATTCATTCCTATCTGTGGTCTGCATGAAGGTTTCACTGGCAACTCCCCAAGCAGACAACCAGGAATTTAAAGGAAACCAATCAACAAATAATCAATTGCAGCCGGGAGAAACTGCACCCAGTCCCAGCACCGAGCACAGACAGAATTAACTCCCTAGCTGCCAAACACAAAGAAACAGCAGCTCAGCTGTGAGAAGTCAAAATGTGCAACGCGACGATCTTCGTGGCAATGCACACATGACAGTACCCCCCCTTCTACGAGGGGCCTCCGGACCCTCAGGGCCAGGCCTGCCCGGGTGAGTTCTGTGGAAGGTCCGAACCAAACGATCTGCGTTAACATCAGACGCAGGGACCCACGTCCTCTCCTCTGGACCATACCCCTTCAAATGCACCAAGTACTGAAGGGACCGGCGATTCAGACGTGAGTCAATGATCTTTGATACTTGAAATTCCAAGTTACCATTGACCAACACAGGAGGAGGAGGTAGAGGTGACGGTATGACTGGTGCCACATACCTTTTAAGTAATGACTTGTGGAACACATTATGAATTTTAAACGTAGGAGGGAGGTCCAGACGAAATGCCACAGGATTAATTATGGAACTGATCCTGTACGGCCCGATGAATCTGGGACCCAGTTTCCAGGAGGGCACTTTAAGTTTTATATTCCTGGTAGACAACCATACCAGATCGTTCACATTCAGATCTGGACCAGAAACTCTCCTCCTATCAGCCATACGTTTGTAACGGTTCCCCATCGCACTCAGATTATTCAATACACCTCTCCACACAGAAGCAAGTGACGACGAGAAACGCTCCTCCTCAGGAACCCCAGAAGGGCCCCCCCATTGAAAGTACAAAACTGGGGATGGAAACCATATGCCCCAAAAAACGGGGACTTACCAGTGGACTCGCTCCGCCTGTTGTTAAGAGCGAACTCTGCCAGAGGCAAGAAAGAAGACCAGTCCTCTTGGTTCTCTGAGACAAAACACCGGAGATATGTCTCTAAGCTCTGATTCAGACGCTCTGTCTGACCATTGGTCTGCGGATGAAAAGCCGAGGAAAATGACAATTGCATCCCCCGACGTAAACAAAATGCCCTCCAAAATTTGGACACAAACTGAGACCCCCTATCTGACACCACATCAGAAGGCAACCCATGAAGTCTAACGATCTCCCTAATGAACACCTGCGCCAGAGTTTTAGCATTAGGGAGTGCAGGAAGAGCAACGAAATGTGCCATCTTACTGAACCTGTCAACAACCACCAGTATGACAGTATTCCCTGACGACGGAGGAAGGTCCGTAATGAAGTCCATAGATAAATGAGTCCATGGACGCTCCGGAAGTTTCAAGGGTAAAAGGGTCCCAGACGGACGGGTATGAGGGGTTTTAGAGGAGCACACACCCCACATGACGCGACAAAAGTTATAACATCTTTATTAGCATTAGGCCACCAAAACCGGCGAGAAAGGAGATCTAAAGTAGCCTTACTCCCTGGATGTCCTGCTAGAGCAGAATTATGATGTGCCTCAATAACCTTTTGTCTCAACAGATTTGGGACAAACAGTCTCCCTGGAGGTCCTGCAGGGGCGTCCCCCTGAGCCTCTAACACCTCCTCCTCAAGCTCAGAAAATACAGCCGACACTACCACCCCCTCCTGAAGGATAGGACTCGGGTCATCCGTTTTCCCGGCCCCTGGGAAACTGCGAGACAAGGCATCAGCCTTTACATTCTTAGACCCCGGGCGATAAGTGACGACAAAATTAAACCTGGTAAAAAACAACGACCATCGAGCTTGTCTGGAATTCAGACGCTTAGCGGATTCCAAATACAACAGGTTCTTGTGATCAGTAATAACGGTAACCGGGTGGACTGCCCCCTCCAAAAAGTGACGCCATTTTCAAAAGCTAACTTAATGGCCAAAAGTTCCCTATTGCCGATATCATAATTCCTTTCGGCGGACGACAATTTCTTAGAAAAGAAAGCGCACGGATGCCATTTACCAGGGGACGGACCCTGGGACAATATAGCACCCACCCCTACGTCAGACGCATCCACCTCCACAATGAACGGCTGAGATGCATCTGGTTGGATGAGAACGGGTGCCGAAGCAAAACATTTCTTCAAAGAGGAAAAGGCTTGGCAAGCTTTGTCCGACCATTTAGAAAAATCCGTCCCTTTTCTTGTCATGTCAGTGAGAGGTTTGACGACAGATGAGAAATTACAAATAAATTTCCGGTAGTAGTTAGCAAACCCCAAAAAACGCTGCAGAGCCTTAAGATCCCCTGGCTGATCCCATTCAAGCACTGCTCTCACCTTTTCAGGGTCCATACGGAAACCGGAGGCTGACACCAAAAAACCCAAAAACTGAAGTTCCTGTACGGCAAATACACACTTCTCCAGTTTGGCGTATAGTTTATTGTCTCGCAAGATCTGCAACACCTGTCTCACATGCTCCTGATGAGACACAAGATCTGGCGAGTAAATTAAAATGTCGTCCAAATATACAACCACAAACAGCCCCACAAGGTGATGAAAAATGTCATTAACAAAATGTTGGAATACTGCTGGTGCAGTAGTCAGACCAAAAGGCATGACTAGGTTCTCATAATGTCCCTCCGGCGTGTTAAACGCCGTTTTCCACTCATCCCCCTCTTTTATCCTAATCAGATTATACGCCCCCCTGAGATCCAATTTAGAAAACCATTTGGCGCCAACAATTTGATTGAAGAGATCAGGAATAAGAGGGAGTGGATACGGATCTCGAACAGTAATCCGATTAAGTTCGCGGAAATCCAAGCAAGGGCGTAGGCCTCTGTGAGGAACTCAGCCGGCCGCCACACGGTAGCCCGGGTATCACAGCTTCTGATACCACCGCCGCTACCAAATGTGACGGACGATCCCTTTCCTCCCACGTCACCAATGGGACGTAACTCCACAGGTACAGCTCTCCGGCGCCCCCCTTTGTCTCTCAGGTCAGTAAGAGAACTGCACCTAGAGCAAATGGCCGCCGGGGAAGGTGTCCTGCTACCCACTGGGTATTCTAAGATTCGTGATCAGAGTAAAAGCATCAGCCCAAGATTAATTTTATGGTTTAATTTGCCTTAAGGGCGCACTAGATAATTACAGAAATATACAGTAAAGCTATACAACGTAACTACAATGGAATGGCAGTCAGAGTAAAAATACAACAATAATGTACAAGGCTTAAAGGTATAAGCTATGGATCAATATTACCGGGTATTATGGTCATGGGAAGGCCTTGGCTCTGCCATTCCCAGGTACAGTCTTCAGTTCCTGAATAGTCCCTTGGTCTTTCCTAGACCATCTTCTTGGCTTCTGTGTGTGAAATGGAATGAGAGACCAGCCTCTTCTTGGCTAGTTCTTAGACCTGCTAGGCCCATCCCCATTGCTTTGAAGCACGCATATTAATTGGCCTGCAATTCATATGGAGCAGGAAACAATGCCTGAGCTTGGGCTATTTACCATACGACTGACCATCTCATTCAGTCACTGGCCTAGACTAATTAGCATGTAAAGGCCTATTGATTCCTAGTGGACATCAAAACCTGTCGTACTGGATATGCTAATAGGCAATGTGTAGCTAAAAGTCTGTGGCTGTGTGAACTGACAAAATGGAGGCTGGTACAGGCCCTATACAAAATGGCGACAACCTTTTCCTTACACCTCCCTGCTTTTGAGGGCGCTAGGGGGTATCACATTCCTGTGTTCCCCCGTGCGCCCTACCGCACCCTCTCCTTGCCGGGACAACCCATCAGCGTTACCATGGTCACTGCCCTTTTTGTGGTGAATGGTGAAATGGTACTGTTGGAGAGCGAGGCTCCAGCGTAGCAACCTCCCATTCATCCCAGAGACCGTGTGTAACCAGCTGAGGGGGTTGTGGTCTGTTTCCACGGTGAATTGGCGTCCGTACAAGTATGGCTGCAGACGCTGCAGGGCCCACACAATTGCCAGACATTCCTTCTCCATCGTGGAATAGGCCACTTCCCTCGGCAGGAGCTTCCTGCTCAGGTACAAAATGGGGTGTTCATGGCCCGTAGTGTCAACCTGGCTGAGCACAGCACCGAGGCCGAAGTCGCTGGCGTCGGTCTGCACTAAGAATGGCCGCGTGAAGTCGGCTGCCTGTAGTACAGGAGAACTAGAAAGGGCGGTCTTGAGCGCCTGGAAAGCTGTCTTGCAGGCGACTGTCCAGTCGACTGCGACGGGCAGCCTTTTCTTGGTGAGGTCCTGTCAGGGGCTTGGCCAGGGCACTATAGTGTGGAACAAACCTCCTATAGTACCCAGCAGTACCCAAAAAGGACATCACCTGCTTCTTGGTCCTGGGGGTGGGCCAGGATGCGATGGCATCCACCTTCCCGGGCTCTGGCTTCAGAGCTCCCCCACCTACCCGGTGTCCCAGGTAGTGGACCTCACTCATACCCAGCTGGCATTTTTCCGGCTTAATGGTCAAGCCGGCTCGCTGGATCCGCCCGAGCACCTGCGCCAGGTGCTCTAGGTGATCCTCCCAGGTGGGACTGAAGATGGCAATGTCATCCAGGTACGCGGTCGCATACCCTTCCAGTCCCTCGAGCAGCGTGTTGACCATCCGCTGAAAAGTGGCAGGGGCATTCTTCATGCCGAAGGGCATCACCGTGGACTCGTACAGTCCGAATGGGGTGATAAAGGCAGAGCGTTCCCGTGCCCTAGGGGTCAGGGGAATCTGCCAATACCCCCTGCTCAGATCCATGATGGTCAGGTACTTGGCCCCGGCCAGCTGGTCGAGCAGGTCATCGATGCGCGGCATTGGGTACGCATCGGTGACCGACACAGCGTTGAGCCCCCTGTAGTCCACGCAGAACCGCGTAGTTCGGTCCTTTTTAGGGACGAGGACTACAGGCGAAGCCCACGCGCTGTTGGACGCTTGGATCACCCCCAGCCTCAGCATCTCGTCTATCTCTTGGCGCATCTGCTGCTGCACCTCAAGAGAGACCCGATATGCTGAACGCCGGATTGGGGGGTGGTTACCAGTGTCCACGTCATGGACTGCTGCCTCAGTCCTTCCGGGCAGGCTGCTGAACAGCTCCCGGAAGGGGTGTAGGGTGGCCCCCAGCTGGGAACGTTGGTCCTCCGAGAGCTGGTGGCCAACCCCCACATCCTCGATGGATCCACCCGCCTTGGCTTGGGTGAGCAGATCGAGGAGGGTTTCTGCCTCTCCTTCCTCTGGAAGGTTGCACACGGGGTGAGCATAAGCCTCCCGCTCATGATGGGCCTTCATCATGTTCACATGGAAGGCCTTCCTCCTTCCACGGGCGTGGTCCAGGGTGACCAGGTAGGTGACGGCGTTGAGCTGCTCGTGCACGAGGTATGGACCCTCCCAGGCCGCCTGAAGCTTGTTTTGTGGTACGGGGACCAGTACCCACACCTTTTGACCCACCTGGTAGGTCCGCTCACAAGCATTCTGGTCGTACCATCGCTTCTGGTCAGCCTGAGCTTGGGCCATATTGTCATGCACCAGCCGTGTCAAGGCCATCATTCGGTCCCGGAAGCGCACGACATACTCAATGACCGACACTCCAGGGGTGGCTAAATCCCCTTCCCATGCTTCCTTCACCAGAGCAAGGGGCCCCCGTACACGTCGCCCGTACAGAAGCTCAAAGGGGGAGAACCCCGTTGAGGCCTGTGGAACCTCCCGGTAGGCAAACAGCAGGTGTGGGAGATACCGCTCCAGTCTCTCCCGTGGGAGTCGACCAACATCTTCAGCATCTGCTTTAAGGTGCCATTGAACCGCTCACACAAGCCATTGGTCTGTGGGTGATACGGGCTGGCCACCAGATGTTGCACCTGTACCTGCTTACAGAGAGACTCCATCAGCTGCGACATGAACTGGGTCCCTCGGTCGGTGAGCATTTCCTTGGGAAACCCCACTCTGGAGAAAATCTCCAGTAAGGCAGTGGCCACTTTGTCGGCCCGAATGGACGACAAAGCTACCGCCTCCGGGTACCGGGTGGCATAGTCCACTACCGTTAGTATGAAGCATTTCCCGGAGCGGCTGGGAGTGGACAGAGGTCCAATGAGATCCACAGCCACCCTCGAGAAAGGCTCTTCGATGATGGGCAGAGTTACCAGTGGGGCTTTGGGGCGCGGCCCCGCCTTCCCCACCCTCTGACAGGTGTCACACGAACGGCAGTAGGCTATCACCTCGGTCCTCATTCCAGGCCAGTAGAAATGCTGAGCTAGCCTGGCCCTGGTTTTAGTGATCCCTAAGTGTCCGGCCATTGGAATCTCGTGTGCGATCCGCAACAATTCCGCCCTGAACGGATGGGGCACCACTAACTGTCGGTCCCTGGGCCACGCCTCCGGTGAACCCTGCTGGACCGTTACCCGGTACAGCCGTCCCTGGTCCCAGACCACTCGCTCGCGGTCGGACTCCAGGGGAGGCTGTGCCGCCTGTTCCTTGAGAGTCTTCAGGCTAGGGTCAGCTTCCAACGCTGCCTGAAATCCCTGACTAGATATGGCAAGAATTGATGAAACTGCCCTGTCCTCTGTCAGTTCCCCGGGATCTGTCTCCTGGCTACTGTCTGACTCGGCAGCCACTTGGTCAGAGAGGGGGAAACCGTCGGACCTCCGCGAGGCTCCTTGGGCTTCAGCGCTCCCACTCCTGGTAACAGCGGCCACGACCGCTGAGACCACGGGTAGCGCCTGCTTTCCCTCCTCCTCTGACCAAGTCGCCGGGTCAGGCAGACTTCCCTGACTTCCTGACATCCCGGATGTGGGGAACTCCTGACCTGGGGTCCTACCTGGTGGCTCCTCTCCCGGGACACCCCCTCCCCCCATGGCCTGTTCCTCTTCCTGCAGGGGCCCTAGACTCAGCAGGCTGGATTCACTTAGGGGCCCTACACTGCCCATAGCAGCCCCTCCCTCCACCTCTGAGCTCTCCCCTACAGCCTCCTCACCTGTCCTCACTGTGAGCCCTGTGTGTGTAGTGTCAGTGCATGGCTTACCATCAGGTTTCACTCCCTCCTCCACTGTTGGAGGCACATTCAATACATTAACATTAGCATTCACAGTAGAGTCATGACATTCTTGGGGAGCCGGACTTGGGGGTTCAGTGGCCACATACTGGGACACTAGCCGCCCCAAATCGGTCCCAAGCAACACATTTGCAGGAATATTCGGCGTTACTCCCACCTCCCGCATCCCCCTCCCGGCACCCCAATCCAAATACACCTTGGCAACGGGCAGCGCCGGTTCAACGCCTCCAATTCCGGAGACGGAAAGGGTTTTCCCAGGTACCAAGTCTTGAGGGGACACCACCTCAGGGCGTACCAGGGTTCGTTCAGCGCCTGTGTCCCGCAGTCCCATGACCGCTGAGCGGCCGATGGTGACGGGTTGGTAATTGTCTAGGGACCTCCCACCACCCCCTCCCACACACAAAACAGTGGACGGTTTCTGGGACAGGGATGGGGCCTTCTGGCGCTGGGGACATGCAGCCTTAAAGTGTCCTGGCTGATTGCAATTATGGCAACGTCTGGGTTCTGTTCCTGGCCTGGAGAGGGCAGCAGGGGGGTACGCCCCTTGCACTCTGGGGGCTGGATATGGGGCTGGGGCAGGATTGGGCTTACCCCCTCTCCAGGTGCTGCTGGCAGGCTTCTTTGGCTCCGGCGCCCTGTTGTTGGCATACTCGTCTGCCAGGGCGGCTGTAGCAGAAGCCCCCTTTGGTTTCCGGTCACGGAGGAACTGCTGGAGGTCTTCTGGGCAGTTCCACAAAAATTGCTCCACGACAAACAGTTCCTGGACCTCCTGGCGGGTAGTGAGCTCTAGACCCGAGGTCCAGTGCTCCGCAGCTCTCAACAGGGCCCGCATGTGGTCGGTCCAGGTGTCCTTTGAACCCCGCTGCAGGCTCCTGAACTTCCTGCGGTACGACTCCGGGGTGAGGTTGTAGTGCTGGATCAGGGCCCGCTTGATGCTGTTGTAGTCCTGCTCCTCCCCGGCAGGTAAGTCCCCCAAAACTTCCAGGGACTTACCCCTCAAACGGGGGGTCAGGTACCTTGCCCACTGATCCAGGGCCAGATGATGTTGGAGGCATGTCCTCTCAAAAGCCAGCAAAAAGGAATCCAGGTCTCCATCCTTTTCAAGCAAGGGAAAGTCCTCCGCCCGGACCTTGGAAGCCCTTGTCTCCGGTGGGCCTGGTGCGTCCAGTGGGGGCCCGTGCTGAGCCATCTCCAGTCAGTGCCGGTGCTCCGCAGCTTCACGGCGTTCTGTATGCTCCCGCTCCGCTGCTCTCTCTGCCGCTGCTTGCTCACGCTCCGCAGCTCTCTCTGCCGCGGCTTGCTCACGCTCCGCAGCTTCACGGCGTTCTGCTCGCTCACGTTCTGCTGCTTTCTCTGCCGCCACCAGGAGTCTGTCATAGGCGGCGTCATTACCAGCCTCGAGCTGTGCCATAGCCGCTTGGAAGAGGGTCTCCGATCTGGACAGGCTGGGACGGGCAGGGGGTGGACAGTCCACTGTGAGACTGAGCACGGGGGTCGGGCTCCTTGGGGAGCCCTGGCTGAGCTCCAACTCATCGGTATCGAACCCCTCATAGGCCACAGCATTGGCCTCCCCCTTTGCCCTACTCCTGGTGCCTTCCGCCATCTTGGGAATCTTTGGTTACTGAAACACAGCTGCAACCCTTACCTTGCACACAACTTGTTATATTTACACTCTGACCGTCTAGTGCTGGGCTGACCTTAAGACCCCAGCAGTGAAAGTACTGCTGGTAGTCTCTAGTGTCTGGGAGTAGGGGTCCCACGCACACTATTACTCTGATCCCACCGCTGCCACCAATTTGTGAGGAACTCAGCCGGCCGCCACACGGTAGCCCGGGTATCACAGCTTCTGATACCACCGCCGCTACCAAATGTGACGGACGATCCCTTTCCTCCCACGTCACCAATGGGACGTAACTCCACAGGTACAGCTCTCCGGCGCCCCCCTTTGTCTCTCAGGTCAGTAAGAGAACTGCACCTAGAGCAAATGGCCGCCGGGGAAGGTGTCCTGCTACCCACTGGGTATTCTAAGATTCGTGATCAGAGTAAAAGCATCAGCCCAAGATTAATTTTATGGTTTAATTTGCCTTAAGGGCGCTATAGATAATTACAGAAATATACAGTAAAGCTATACAACGTAACTACAATGGAATGGCAGTCAGAGTAAAAATACAACAATAATGTACAAGGCTTAAAGGTATAAGCTATGGATCAATATTACCGGGTATTATGGTCATGGGAAGGCCTTGGCTCTGCCATTCCAGGTACAGTCTTCAGTTCCTGAATAGTCCCTTGGTCTTTCCTAGACCATCTTCTTGGCTTCTGTGTGTGAAATGGAATGAGAGACCAGCCTCTTCTTGGCTAGTTCTTAGACCTGCTAGGCCCATCCCCATTGCTTTGAAGCACGCATATTAATTGGCCTGCAATTCATATGGAGCAGGAAACAATGCCTGAGCTTGGGCTATTTACCATACGACTGACCATCTCATTCAGTCACTGGCCTAGACTAATTAGCATGTAAAGGCCTATTGATTCCTAGTGGACATCAAAACCTGTCGTACTGGATATGCTAATAGGCAATGTGTAGCTAAAAGTCTGTGGCTGTGTGAACTGACAAAATGGAGGCTGGTACAGGCCCTATACAAAATGGCGACAACCTTTTCCTTACAGCCTCCATCTTTCTTCTTCACAAAGAAGAACCCCGCGGCTACTGGGGAAGATGAAGGTCTAATATGCCCTTTGGCCAGACTTTCAGAAATATAATCTTTCATAGCCTGCCTCTCAGGACCAGAAAGATTATACAACCTAGCTTTAGGCAACTTAGCATCAGGAAGGAGATTAATAGAGCAGTCATACACGCGATGAGGAGGCAACTCCTGACACCCCTCCTCAGAGAAAACATCCCCAAAATCCTCCAAAAAAGGAGGCAATGTACTAGGCACGACCGCACTGATGACTGTGTTCATGCAGTTGCTTTTGCAAAACTCACCCCATTGGCTTATTTCTCTGGACTGCCAATTAATCACAGGGTTATGTTTAACCAACCAAGGAAGTCCCAACACAATGGGAGTAGGTAGACCCTCCAACACATAACAAGATAATTGTTCCCTATGTATTGCCCCTACCCGAAGGTCAATGTTATGAACCTCATGAACAAAGCTACTTGGCCGAGAGGCCTGGCGTCAATGGAGAATATAGGGATCGGTTTGACCAATACACTCAGATGCATACCTTGAGCCTGAGCAAACTGAGCGTCAACCAGATTAGCCCCGGAACCACTATCAAGAAGAACAGACAATCTCTCCACTATCGTACCAACTACCACCTCCACTGGTACAAGGAACTGAGAAGAACTGGCGGATGAAATACATACTCCCAGGTTGTCGTCCACCACACAACCTGGGATTAACAGTTTTCCGGCGACTTTTGGCTCAACAATATCAAAAAACTGACCGGCACATCCAAATTTAGATTCAGTGTGAACAGGTGCTAAACCTAGAGTCACCAACTCATATACATACAAGAAGAAAAGGTAGCACACTGTAGCGCTATAGCTTGCAAACACGAAATATGAAAAATATGAAAAATGAATTACATCATTACCTTAGAAATACGATATACGAGAAGAGCCTTGACGTGGCTATCAGGCTCACATAATTTGGCCATCTTATGCGCTAAGACTTCTCTATTTTTCATATTTCTAAGGTAATGATGTAATTCATTTTTCATATTTTTCATATTTCGTGTTTGCAAGCTATAGCGCTACAGTGTGCTACCTTTTCTTCTTGTATGTATATGAGTTGGTGACTCTAGGTTTAGCACCTGTTCACACTGAATCAAATTTGGATGTGCCGGTCAGTTTTTTGATATGTATTCATTTACCTTCTGCCTGAGCACTCCACCTGGTGGTCACAGGCCTTTAATTACAGCAGTTCATCACCCCTCCACAGAGATGTAGATTTTAGTCTGAAAAGAGGATTCATAGGTTCCCATGCAGACAGACTTTTCTAAAGCGAGGATAGGCATTAGTTAGGGACCTGATATACGAGAAGAGCCTTGACGTGGCTATCAGGCTCACATAATTTGGCCATCTTATGCGCTAAGACTTCTCTATTTTTCATATTTCTAAGGTAATGATGTAATTCATTTTTCATATTTTTCATATTTCGTGTTTGCAAGCTATAGCGCTACAGTGTGCTACCTTTTCTTCTTGTATGTATATGAGTTGGTGACTCTAGGTTTAGCACCTGTTCACACTGAATCTAAATTTGGATGTGCCGGTCAGTTTTTTGATATGTATTCATTTACCTTCTGCCTGAGCACTCCACCTGGTGGTCACAGGCCTTTTAATTACAGCAGGTTCATCACCCCTCCACAGAGATGTAGATTTTAGTCTGAAAAGAGGATTCATAGGTTCCCATGCAGACAGACTTTTCTAAAGCGAGGATAGGCATTAGTTAGGGACCTGATATACGAGAAGAGCCTTGACGTGGCTATCAGGCTCACATAATTTGGCCATCTTATGCGCTAAGACTTCTCTATTTTTCATATTTCTAAGGTAATGATGTAATTCATTTTTCATATTTTTCATATTTCGTGTTTGCAAGCTATAGCGCTACAGTGTGCTACCTTTTCTTCTTGTATGTATATGAGTTGGTGACTCTAGGTTTAGCACCTGTTCACACTGAATCTAAATTTGGATGTGCCGGTCAGTTTTTTGATATGTATTCATTTACCTTCTGCCTGAGCACTCCACCTGGTGGTCACAGGCCTTTTAATTACAGCAGGTTCATCACCCCTCCACAGAGATGTAGATTTTAGTCTGAAAAGAGGATTCATAGGTTCCCATGCAGACAGACTTTTCTAAAGCGAGGATAGGCCTTAGTTAGGGACCTGATATACGAGAAGAGCCTTGACGTGGCTATCAGGCTCACATAATTTGGCCATCTTATGCGCTAAGACTTCTCTATTTCTAAGGTAATGATGTAATTCATTTTGGCTCAACAAGGCACGGGATGGACATTCTCCAACAAAATGTCCCTCTTTCCCGCAGAAAAAACATCTTCTAGTCCTGCGGCGTACCGCCAATCCCCTCCTACGAAATGATGTCCCTCCCAACTGCATAGGCTCATCCGAACAGACAAGGGGAACCTCAACATAAGGGACTTTAGTGGTAGGTGGAGAAACAACAGGGAGTGGGGTTACCTCACCCCTCCCGAAGCCGTCTATCAGTACGGATAGCTAAGGCCATAGCAGCCTCCAGAGAAGGAGGAGACTCATACTGAGCCAAAACGTCTTTTAATTTATCAGAAAGCCCATGACAAAACTGGCTCCTAAGAGCTGGGTCATTCCACTGAGTATCTGTGGCCCATCTACGAAACTCAGAAGCAAATTCCTCTGCCGGACGATCTCCCTGCTGTATCTTACGTAATTTTGTCTCAGCAAGAGAGACCCGATCTGGGTCATCATATACCAATCCCAGGGCAGTAAAAAATTGATCTACAGACAGTAGAGCCGGGGATCCCGGAGGAAGGGAAAATGCCCAGGATTGAGGGTCCCCTTGCAGAAGTGAGATAACAATTCCCACTCTCTGCTCCTCACTCCCTGATGATCGAGGCCAAAGCCGAAAATACAATTTACATGCCTCCCGGAAGGTGAAAAATTTGTCTCGCCCACCAGTGAACCTGTCCGGGAGAGCTACTTTAGGTTCAACTCTGGTTTGCTCCAGGGGAGACAAAACTTTGGACTTAATGTCCGTCAGCTCCATGGATAATCCCTGCAACTGCAGAGCCAGCTGGGCTACTGGATCCATGGTAACTGGAGATAATTTTTATGGCCAGTGAAAATGTCACGCTGTCTAATGATATGTATACAATGTCAGTAAACTATTAATACAGGAACAACACTCTATACAACAACTAGTATAGCAACATCAGCATGTAAGTATAGAATAGATTTACCTGACACGATATCTGCTGAACTCAGGGTTAATCTTGAGGACTTGATGAGCTGAAACAGGAAAGAGGTGGACCGGGATCTAACCTGACCCTAAACTGGGGTCCTAACTAATCCCTCACCTTGGAGGTACTGATAATGGTTCAGAGGTCCAAGTCTCCAACCTAACCCTGTCTCCTATCAGACCCTGAACCCTGTAATCAGTCCTAAGAAGGATCCTGACTACCACCAAAGGGATATGGGCTGATCTCAGCTAAATACACAGATTAGACATATAAGACAGACAGGATAACACTCGCTTGCATACACACTCAAACACCAAAGGAACATAAATGGTCTGGGAAATAAACTCTAACCAAGTTGAGCTTAAAACAACTAAGGAGCTCACAACTAAAGTCTATACAGATTCATTCCTATCTGTGGTCTGCATGAAGGTTTCACTGGCAACTCCCCAAGCAGACAACCAGGAATTTAAAGGAAACCAATCAACAAATAATCAATTGCAGCCGGGAGAAACTGCACCCAGTCCCAGCACCGAGCACAGACAGAATTAACTCCCTAGCTGCCAAACACAAAGAAACAGCAGCTCAGCTGTGAGAAGTCAAAATGTGCAACCGCGACGATCTTCGTGGCAATGCACACATGACACAACACTAGTATTAAGTATATCCAATATATCCCAAATTTGATCATCTAGATAGTCTGTGGCCCTAACCAATTTATCCCACATTTGCGTAATCATAGGGTAAATGAAAATAGAACTGACAACTTTATTGGCCACACTCATCTGTACTATATGTGGTCTCCCTGAAGGGTGGGGTGAGTTGTCTGCAGCTCTTTTATATAATGTATGTTTAGGTATAGCCTGTGTATCCAAGTGTTTATTTGAGAGGACAAAGGTGGCTGGGGTCAAGCGAGCCAGAGTACATGTACCTCTTACCCCTACTGGCAACCATTTATAAGCATTATCTCCACATACCCAGAACATATCATTAGGTAAATCCCATAGGGCTGAATGTTGCAGTACCAATCTATGAACTAAGTCTATGAATGCAGACACATTCTGAATCATGCACCAAGCTGGAGATTGTCCTAAAGGACTACAATAACCCACATTAGGATTTCCACAGGTGGGGGTTCCTGGCACATATTCAGAGGACTCATTACAATGTATATTTCCAGGAATACTAGCGCAGATATTTTTAGAACCTTGTAAAAACAGACTAGAAAATTTCCATGACGTATTATGTATTATTCTCTCTAACAATATTGGTTTGAAGGCATCAGTAGAGTGTGAAGTCACATTAAAACTAATTTGTAAACCATACGTTGGAACTTGCCCTAGATTGGTTAGACTAGTCCTATTCTTAGGTACCCAAGCCCCTCCTTTATAGACCAAATATTGAAGGTGTGTATCGCTTCCTGAAAGGTTACCTTGCCACCAGGGGTACCCCACCCATCCCACAATAGGTATAGCGACAGTAGTATTCCATAACTTAGCATTATCTGTGGCATTATTAGCGAGTGTATCAGAACAGTTAGTCCAAGCAAATAACTCCTCAGGTGGGACAGGGATAGCCAAAAAGGGGATGCTCGTGGCTGACACTGGTGAATACGTGCAGATCCAACAGTCTGCCAGAGGCTGGGAATTGTCCAACAAATCTCTCAGTAATTTTTCATGATGTTGTATAAACTTATTATTCAAGGACGTTGGGGAATTTAGGCTGTCCCATGTGGTCACCAATAATAACATGGAAAATGTGAAAAAAAAAAACCATTATGTCCCCTTTATTTGCCATTGGCTTGTTTAACCAGCTTGCAGTGCGATGCGTGGATCCAAGTCGGTCTTCCTTCCAGTTTCACTGACGTAGGGGTGATGAGCAGGACTTGATAGGGACCGTCATACAAGGGTTCTAGTCCATATTTTCTGACATGCCTTTTCACAACCACAAAATCATCAGACTTCAAACTAACAAATATCGGTTTCTGCTGAATCTGAAAAAGAAAAAGAAACTAGAGCATAGGTGTTAGCAAGATTTTTACTAAACTGAATAACATATTAAATAGCACGGTCAGTTTCTTCTGATAACTACTGAGGCTGGAAATTTGCAACTGGGGTCCTAGCACCAAACAATATCTCATATAGGGACAGGCCATGTTTTGCAATAGGGGTAATACAAATGTAGTATAGTACAATGGGTAGGAGCTCTGGCCATGGAGCCGTAGTCTCCTGCATCATTTTGGTCAATTGTCCCTTCAGTGTGCCGTTCAACCTCTGTACCATCCACAATCCAGTGGGAAAGTTGAGAGTATGGAGGGCTACAGTGGATCCAAGCATTGTCAAAACCTCCTGATACACATGAGAAGAAAAAGCCGGACCTTGATCACTTTCAACGACTTCTGGAACTCCATATCTGCAGATGACTTCCATCACCAGTTTCTTTGCTGTGGTCTTTGCAGTCATGTTGGTAACAGGGAATGCTTCTGGCCAACTGGAGAACATGTCGACAACCACCAGACAGTATTCATACCTTCCAGACTTAGGCAACATGATATGGTCCACTTGGAGCCTTTGGAAAGGATAGTCAGGCTTAGCAAGATGCTTTGGAGGTACACATTGAAGTTGACCGGGATTGCAGGTCTGGCAGATATTACATGCACGGTTGAGTGCTGTCAGGACTGTAGAAATACCTGGAGCCCAGTAGAATTTTAGTACCAGAGCTAGGGCCTGTTTTTTTCCTCGGTGTGTAGGTCCATGTGCCCATGCGGCAATAGCAGGGTACATCCGCTTAGGGAGACACATAAGTTGATCCTTTCTCCAGAGACCATTGTCCATACGTACTCCATCAGCCTTCCACTGCCTCACCTCTTCTTTTGGAGACATTCTCTGCATCGTCAATAAGCGGTCTCGCGGGGTCCGACAGAAAACCTCAGTCTGTTGGAGATCATCAGGTTCTTGTAGAGTCAGGATCTCTTGCAACTGTTTACGCTGGGAGCGTGTGGTCACCATAGTTGGTATGGTTAGTTCAACGGGCAGAAGGGCTGCGGCCTTTGCTTGCATATCCGCAAATGCGTTGCCAATAGTCTGTGGACTGTTCCTAGGACCGTGCGCCTTGACTTTGATAATGGCCACCTGAGTAGGCAATTTGATCGAATCCATGAGGGTTTTAACAGCTTCAGCATTTTTCACTGGAGTTCCGGCAGTAGTAATAAACCCTCGATTGGCCCATAGAGCTCCAAAATTGTGAGCAATACCAAATGCATACCGTGAGTCCGTGTATATATTAGCCCGTCTGTCTTTGGCCAAAGTACATGCAGTAGACAGAGCCTGAAGTTCTGCTTCTTGTGCTGACTGTGATGGCGGGAGCGCAGCTGCGTGCACTACAGTGTCCTCTGTGGTAACAGCATATCCCGTGTGGAATCTATCAAACTCATCAGCATATCTTGAACCATCCGTGTATAACACCAGATCGGGATTTGGAAGTGGATTCTCACTGACATTTGGTGGAGTAGCTGTTTCTTCAGTCAGAAGTTGGAGACAATCATGTTGTAGATAATCCTCATCACTGCCATCTTTCTTGGGGACCTGCAGTAAAGTAGCGGGGTTGATTGTAGTACAGCGATGCAACTTGATGATACTCAGGCCACGGGGTCGAGGCGGGCCGAATTATAGTCCACTAGTCGTTGCCTATTGCCATGTGATTGTATAAGTACACCTGCTGCGTGTCCTTCATTGTCAGACACATATATATGGAACGGTGGAGTATAGTCTGGGATGCCCAAGGCAGGGGCGGAGATAATAAGCCACTTTAATTCAGAGAACGAAACGATAAAGGCTTTCCATACAAACCAGTGATCTTTCCTTATAGTTCATTATACCGTCTCTTAAGGCATTGTAAAGGGGTTGCATTATACGGGATGCATCCGGTATCCACTGACAACAATAAGTACATAGTTCATTTTCATCTTTTGGGAAAGGAAGGGAGCTGACAGCAATTTTTCTTTCTTCTGTGAGGTATCTGACACCCTGAAGGAGACAGTGACCCAAAAATATCACTTGACCAAGACAGAACTGAAGTTTCGAGGCCGAAACCCGACAATTCAGATCTGCCAGATGCTTCAGAAGACTAACAATAGCAACATGGCTTACTGCTCCGTCCATACACACAACAAAAATCATCCACATACTGAAGCAGCGTGACATGGGGGTGGTCAATTGCCAGGGTAAAAGACACTCGCACATATTTTTTTTACAAACTAATTGGGACTGTTTTGGGCCCTTTGTGACTGAACTGTCCACATTAATTGTCCTCCCTGATAAATAAATACAAACAGAAATTACCAATCTTGGTATAATAGAATACTAAAAAACACATTGGCAAAATCGATAACTGTGAACCAAGCAGCATCCTGAGATATCTGGAACAAAAGAGTATATGTATATTAGACACCACTGGAGTTTCCAGATCAGTAACTGCATTAACTGCCCATAATCCTTGTAACAGCCGGTACACAGGGGTTAAATTAAAGGGGGGCTGGAGTCTGCTATGCGGGCACTGATAAGAACTGTCCTTGGACCTGCAGATGTCTGCTTGGGAGATGGGGGCTAGAACTACTCCTGGCTGGCTTTTTTTTTTTTTTTTCTTCCTGATACAGAATGCGCTGAATTCTTCTAACTTTTTTTTTTTACTTTTAATACATTGTCTGTTGTGGACAGGGAAAACATACAGGATTACATTCTGGACAGCTTCAGTAAGTAATTGTTGGAACCTAGGCATATTTAGTAGGAGTATATCGTGATTTCATTGCATATATTACATATTGACACAGCAGCTGTCCTGCTCTGGTTGCTGGGACCTGTCCTATTTCTACCTGGCCATACGTTTGTATATACGAATTAGATTCGTCCTGTATCATGGGTCTGCCTTTCTGTGAAATTGTTGCGGCCAGTCCTCCAGCATAGCGGAGTTGATTATTTGCAGCATTTACTATGGCCCCAACATGCTGCTTCGTAAGATCCCCTGTCCCTATACTAAAGAGCACATCATGACGGTGGGGTCCAGGAATAACATTGGAATATATTTCCTGAAAATCTTCTCTTTCCTCTGTGTATCCTGTCTCTGACGGGTGAATAAAGTAGAAAAGGGTGGATGCTCATAACTGCTAGCAATACTAGAGCAGGGACTGGTGGCTGGCAGTAGTTAATAATAAGTGCCGTCAGAGTTTACCAAGGGAAAAGTTGAGACTACGACACGGCAACAGGTCTCTCTCCACTGAGGATTAGTAACCCCGCATACATCACAAATCCACCCGACAGAATCATAGGATGAGGGCGCACTGGCTTTTGGCAACTCAGGATATATTGGTGCCCTGGGGTTGAGGGGCACAGAGCTTACAATCGGAAGGGGAGACTTAATTTCCTGGGAAAAGATCTTATCTAGCAGAGAAACCCCTTGTTCCAAATTATCATTTTTAATTATTTGTCTTTCTGGTACTTTCAGTCACTTTCTCAATTCCTTTCACAAAACATCCAATCTCTGTTATAGTAATAGACAGCTTTCCTTTTTTCATTATAACCATAACACAATCAATCAGAATTCACTTTCTGTTTTCTACCTCCATATCAACGTGCCTTTCTTTCTAACACCGTCGTCTCATAGCGTAGGCTTCATCCTCCCGCCCTGAAGAATTCCTTTGCATTTCTCACAGATTTTTTTTTTTTTTTCTCTTTCGTCTCTGAACCATAAGACTGACAGTATCCAATCCATCACACAAATCCAAACTCTTCTTTAATTAAATATCCTTACTTAAATTGTGCCCAGTCCTAGAGCGGCCGTATAGTCTGTCGCACCGGGCCTATCTATCCCCCACAGGGATGGCTGTTATGTTACGGTAGCTGAGGAGTGCAGGCAAAAAAGGAAATACACCAGAGCAGTTGGAATCTATGAGATTGCAGTACCCTGACTAACCACCACAACTAGAGGCAGCCGTGGAGCGTTCCTACGTTGGTCCTAGACGCCTCGTCACAGCCTGAGAAACTAACTACACCTAAAGATAGAAATAGGAAAGCTATCTGCCCCGGAGCAGAACCCCAAAGATAATAGAAAGCCCCAAACATGTAATGGCGGTTAGACAAGAGGAAATACTGACACAGAAAGAAAATAGAATGAGCAAACGCTGGGGCCCAAACTAACTAAATAGAAAAGGACAGGAAGGGTACTTACTGCAATCCCAGAAAACCCTGAAAAAACACCAACTCTACTAATTTCAAAATCACCTGAGATCACACGACCTCTACCACCTAAATTAGTTCTCTGGTGTAACAAAAACAGCAGCCACTGAAAAAACTGGAAAAAACAAAAGTACAAAACACAGTGGCTGGACTAAACTGAGAGGGCAAAAGCCCCCGGAGGGGACCCAGAAGGCCCCCACAGAAGTGCAGGACCAAATGCAAAAATATAGCAAAAACACAAAATAAGAAATTGTCTTATCTGATAGCAGGAGATGCAGACACGACACAGCAGGCTACAAGGGAAACTGGAAAGAAGGATTCAGACCAGAACAATTGATCACCGGCAACCCTGATGGGAAAATTACTCCCTTATATAAGACCAATCAGTAACACCTGATTCCCAGTCATCACAATCCTCACTAGTACCGCTTGTAACCACCAGAGGGAGCCTCTGCTCAGAACTCATCTCAAACCCATTCACAACAGTACCCCCCCCTTGAGGAGGGGTCACCGAACCCTCATTTGAGCAACCAGGTCGGTCAGGATGAGTTCTATGATACGCACGGATAAGTCTCCTAGCATGGATGTCCGAAGCAAACACCCAAGAATTGTCTTCCTGACCATAACCTCTCCATTTAACCAAATACTGGAGTCTTCGTCTAGAAAAACGAGAATCCAATATTTTCTCAACCACATACTCCAGATTGCCCTCAACCAAAACAGGGTCAGGAGGCACAGCAGCAGGAACCACTGGCTCAACAAACCTCTTCAACAAGGACTTGTGGAACACGTTATGGATCTTAAATGTCCCTGGAAGAAGCAAACGAAAAGAAACAGGATTAATAATCTCCATGATCTTATAAGGTCCAATGAACCTAGGCTTAAATTTAGGAGATGCTACTCTCATAGGAATATTCTTTGAGGACAACCAGACCAAGTCCCCCACTTTAAACCGAGGACCATCAGTCCTATGCCGGTTAGCAAACCGCTGGGCCTTCTCCTGAGAGAGGGACAACCTCTCCACTACCTGGTCCCAAATCTGCTGCATACGCTCAACAACAGAGTCAACACCTGGACAGACAGAAGCCTCCGTCTGTCCTGAAGAAAATCGAGGGTGAAACCCAGAATTACAGAAAAACGGAGACATCAAAGTGGCAGAGCTAGCCCTATTATTAAGAGCAAACTCAGCCAAAGGTAAAAAAGAGACCCAGTCATCCTGATCAGCAGACACAAAGCATCTTAGATAAGTCTCCAATGTCTGGTTTGTTCTCTCAGTTTGACCATTGGTCTGAGGATGAAATGCCGAGGAAAAAGACAATTGAACACCCAGTTTAGAACAAAAAGTCCTCCAAAATCTGGAAACAAACTGGACTCCTCTGTCAGACACAATGTTCTCAGGAATGCCGTGTAAACGAACCACGTGCTGAAGGAACAACGGCACCAATTCAGAGGAGGAAGGCAACTTAGGTAATGGCACAAGATGTATCATTTTGGAAAACCTATCACAAATTACCCAGATGGTGGTCATTCTCTGAGAAACAGGAAGATCGGAAATGAAATCCATAGAGATATGGGTCCATGGTCTCTTGGGCACAGGCAATGGCATCAACAAACCACTAGAGCGAGAGCAAGGCTTGGAGCGAGAGCAAGTCCCACAGGACTGCACAAATTCCCTGACATCGCGAGACAAGGTAGGCCACCAAAAGGACCGACTAACCAAGTCTCTGGTACCAAAAATTCCAGGATGCCCAGCCAATGCGGAACAATGAATCTCAGACATCACACTCTTTTTCCATTGGTCCGGGACAAACAATTTTCCAACAGGGCAGCGCTCGGGCCTATCCTCCTGACACCCCTCCAGAGCAAGTCTCAAATTGGGCGAGATGGCGGAAAGAACTACACCCTCCTTCAAAATAACAGAGGGATCAGATAGCTCAGGAGAGTCCGCAAGGAAACTCCTCGAGAGGGCATCCGCCTTAACATTCTTAGTGCCAGGAAGAAAGGAAACCACAAAATTAAAACGTGTGAAAAACAAGGCCCACCTGGCCTGTCTAGGATTGAGTCGCTTGGCAGATTCCAGATAGACCAGATTCTTATGGTCCGTAAGGACCACCACCTGATGTTTGGCTCCCTCCAGCCAATGTCTCCACTCTTCAAAAGCCCACTTCATGGCCAATAACTCCCGATTACCCACGTCATAATTACGTTCAGTAGGAGAAAATTTTCGAGAGAAAAAGGCACAAGGGTTACTTTTAGAGGTCTCTGGATCTTTTTGGGACAAAACGGCACCTGCCCCAATTTCAGAGGCATCAACCTCCACCTGAAATGGCAGAGAAACATCAGGCTGCCGTAGAACAGGAGCAGAAGTGAATCTCTGCTTAAGTTCCTGAAACGCAGAGACTGCCTCAGGAGGCCAGTTCACCACATCAGAACCCTTTCTGGTCAAATCAGTTAATGGTTTAACAATAACCGAGAAATTACCAATAAATTTACGATAAAAATTGGCAAAACCCAAAAATCTCTGAAGAGCCTTTAATGAAGTAGGTTGGACCCAATCACAGATGGCCTGAACCTTGACCGGGTCCATTTCAATAACAGATGGGGACAAAATGAATCCCAGAAATGAGATCTTCTGTACGCCAAAAAGACACTTTGATCCCTTCACATACAGAGCATTCTCTCTCAAAATCTGGAATGCAGTTCGAACATGCTTCACATGAGAGTCCCAGTCATTAGAAAAAATCAAGATATCATCCAAATAAACAATCAGAAACTTGTCCACAAAATCCCTGAAAATGTCATTCATGAAGGACTGGAAGACGGAAGGAGCATTAGTGAGCCCAAAGGGCATCACAAGGTACTCAAAATGCCCTTCAGGGGTGTTAAATGCCGTCTTCCATTCATCCCCGTGCTTAATGCGAATAAGGTTATACGCCCCCTGAGGTCAAGCTTGGTAAACCAAGTAGCGTTTTTCACCCTGGAAAACAGGTCAGAAATCAAGGGTAACGGGTATTGATATTTCACAGTAATATTGTTCAAGAGACGATAATCAATACACGGCCTTAATGAACCATCTTTTTTGGCCACAAAGAAAAAACCGGCACCTAAGGGTGAAGAGGATGGTCTGATATGACCCTTCTCCAATGATTCCTTGATATAAGACCGCATAGCGTCATGTTCAGGTACAGACAAGTTAAAAAGGCGACCTTTAGGGAATTTACTACCCGGCACTAATTCAATAGCGCAGTCATAGCTCCTATGGGGAGGTAAGGATGCAGATTTACTTTCGCTAAACACATCAGAAAAATCAAACAAAAAGTCAGGAACATCCTCAGCCTGGG
Source organism: Oophaga sylvatica (assembly GCA_033576555.1). Taxonomy (NCBI): domain Eukaryota; kingdom Metazoa; phylum Chordata; class Amphibia; order Anura; family Dendrobatidae; genus Oophaga; species Oophaga sylvatica. The sequence continues at coordinate 174,179,483 of JARQOD010000004.1, forward strand.
GGGAGGCAGAAAAAACAGGAGTGTTGGTATTAACACATTGGCAGCCCCAACTGGTTACAGACACAGATTTCCAATCCAAAACAGGATTATGAGACTGTAACCAAGGGAAACCCAGCACTATAATGTCATGCAGATTATATAGAACCAAAAATTTGCAGCACTCCTGGTGATCAGGTTCAACCCTCATTATCATCTGAGTAGAAAACTGGGGTTTATTCTCAGCCAAAGGGGTAGAATCGATCCCCAGTAAAGGAATAGACTTCTGTAGGGGTATCAAGGGAAATCCACAACGTTTAGCAAAATCATAATCCATCAGGTTAATAGCTGCTCCAGAATCAATGAAAGCCTGAGCAGAAAATGAGGACAGAGAGCATATCAGAGTGACAGTTAATAAAAACTTAGTCTGAACACTACCCAAGACAACTGAGCGTGCAAAATGTCTTCCCCGCTTAGGGCAGACTGAAATAGCATGAGAGGCATCACCACAGTAGAAACATAACCCATTGCGCTTTCGAAACTCATGACGCTGTGCCCCAGACACCACTCCATCACACTGCATGGGCTCAGCAGCTGGCTCACAAGGCAACACCACTCCACGCATACTTCTCCGCTCACGCAAACGTCTGTCAATTTGAATCGCTAATGACATAGAATCATTGAGACCAGAGGGGACAGGGAATCCCACCATAACATCCTTTACATTATCCGACAGACCCTTCCGGAAAAGGGCCGCCAAAGCGTCGTCATTCCATTTGGTCAGGACTGCCCACCTACGGAATCTCTGACAGTATAACTCAGCGTCATCAAGCCCCTGATTTAATGCCAACAAGGCTTTTTCAGCTTGATCAGTGACATTAGGCTCATCGTACAATAACCCCAAAGCCTGAAAAAATGCATCAACATCACTCAAAACAGGATCCCCAGGTATCAGGGAAAAAGCCCAATCCTGAGGATCGCCGCGCAGGAGAGAGATGATAATTTGAACCTGCTGCGCTGCGTTTCCTGAGGACTTAGATTTTAAGGCAAGAAACAATTTACAATTATTTTTGAAATTCTGAAACTTAGCTCGATCCCCTAAAAACAAATCTGGCATGGGGATCCTAGGTTCCACAACAGGCAACCTAGCAAGATATGCAGCAATACTCTGAACCTCAGTGGCAAGCTGATCCACACGGCCAGACAACTGTGCAAACTCCATTGGGAGAAAAGATCCTCCCCAGCACCCAGAGATACAGAGGGAAAAAAAAAAAAAAAAATGCAACAAACAGAAAAATATCTGACAACTTTTCTTCCTTCAAAATATTTTTTCCCTTCTGTGAGTACCATACAATTTTTATGTGCCGGTGATACTGTTATGTTACGGTAGCTGAGGAGTGCAGGCAAAAAAGGAAATACACCAGAGCAGTTGGAATCTATGAGATTGCAGTACCCTGACTAACCACCACAACTAGAGGCAGCCGTGGAGCGTTCCTACGTTGGTCCTAGACGCCTCGTCACAGCCTGAGAAACTAACTACACCTAAAGATAGAAATAGGAAAGCTATCTGCCCCGGAGCAGAACCCCAAAGATAATAGAAAGCCCCCAAACATGTAATGGCGGTTAGACAAGAGGAAATACTGACACAGAAAGAAAATAGAATGAGCAAACGCTGGGGCCCAAACTAACTAAATAGAAAAGGACAGGAAGGGTACTTACTGCAATCCCAGAAAACCCTGAAAAAACACCAACTCTACTAATTTCAAAATCACCTGAGATCACACGACCTCTACCACCTAAATTAGTTCTCTGGTGTAACAAAAACAGCAGCCACTGAAAAAACTGGAAAAAACAAAAGTACAAAACACAGTGGCTGGACTAAACTGAGAGGGCAAAAGCCCCCGGAGGGACCCAGAAGGCCCCCACAGAAGTGCAGGACCAAATGCAAAAATATAGCAAAAACACAAAATAAGAAATTGTCTTATCTGATAGCAGGAGATGCAGACACGACACAGCAGGCTACAAGGGAAACTGGAAAGAAGGATTCAGACCAGAACAATTGATCACCGGCAACCCTGATGGGAAAATTACTCCCTTATATAAGACCAATCAGTAACACCTGATTCCCAGTCATCACAATCCTCACTAGTACCGCTTGTAACCACCAGAGGGAGCCTCTGCTCAGAACTCATCTCAAACCCATTCACAACAGATGGCCCCACAACACGATACTCAGTGAAAGGAGGAGGGCGTCTTAGACTATCCCTCCGGACACCTCTGGTTATATATATCTATATATTCCTGAGTTACGCATCCTAACCAATCTTCGATCACTTCATCGTGCCTGATTCTAACAGTGATCAGGATTTCAGGATATTTTGACTAAAAAGAGAGTTACAATCACTGGTCAATCCGGGGTGTCCGTCCCTTATGAGGTACGGTTCGAACACTGGGCCCCAACGGAACTACACCTCTATATGATTCCACCCGAGAATCATCCCACCATCGGGGACAAACCTCAGATCCTCTTTCCAGCAACAAACACAGGAAAACCACACCAAACGGTCAGTCTGAACAGTATTACTGCCAACTTACCGTGGTTGTGGGGGTGATCAGTCCCAATTTTCCAGTGTCTGTGTCCAGTCCGAGGGTCCTTTGTCTTGTTGTCCTCCGGGGGCAGAGGCGTCCCTATATGGGGGCCCCATGTTTGGCGCCAACTGTTGAGGGAGGATCTGAAGTGACCCTTCACGGTTGATCAAGTGACTTCCAAATTATTTCACAGGGTATTGCCGGCAATGACCACACAGAGACTTGTCTCTATTTGGGAGAATCAAAGTAGATTTCTAACCCATGTATTATATCATCATTTTTTATAGTATTCAGTAAGTTTGTATTTCAACCAATAGTATAAAACTACACCTACAACAATTAACCTATGAAAATGCAAGAAAATTGACCTATAAGAATTACAGGATAATTAACCTATAAGAATACAAGAAAATAGGAAACTACATATATGGTCATGTCTACGTAACATAGGAAAGAACATCATACTCAGTTCTCAAAACATTTCTACAGTGATACCACTCAAGGTCTCATATATTGTCCAAACTGGAGCAGTCTGGTTTTATTACAGCCCATAACCTTTACTCTACTTAAAATCAGAAAAAACTATTTGGCTCTTTACCAGCCAGAAACTATTGCCTAGTAACAGAATTTATCTCATAAAGACAAGATGGAGTTACAAGCACAAAATGGAGCATTCAGTCCTGATCTTTCTTAGTTTAGTCCTTCACAATATCTAGATATTATATGTACGTGTAGGCTCATATTGCGTATTGCTCAGCGGCATGGGTTATTGGGGTTTCATGCTGCAATACATTAACAGTATGTCCCAACTTCTCTTCTCCAATGCCAGTTATACTTTTTGTTCTCTCTAATGCTGAGGATGTTTAGAAATACTTTATTCTTATATGGTTTACACCATACTGTCATCCCAAAAAATAGTCTTGAACTGTCTGGTTTATTGAAGTGTTTTGTTCTTTTGTCGTTCTCAGGAGATATTCAGGAACTTTACAACACTAAAATATCAAGAGGACACATTGCTGCATTTTCTGATGATTGTGACTTGCCGTCACTTCAAGATGTTATCGTGAGTGTAGGAATACAGGTGTGTCTTAAGGAAGACCTTAAAAAAGAACACTCCTGATGGGCTGGCTGTGCTCACCTGTTTAAGCATGGCTATCCACTGCTGCTGCCCCGTGGCTGGAGGACTTACAGTATCTTCCAGATGTGTATTTATCAGAATGTAGAGAATCACAAATCAGGAAAGGCTTGGAGCTTCAGATAATGTTATTAGTACCAAAGCATTTTTTGCGCCTTTCTCAATGTCAAAAAAACAAATGACCAAATGTTTCTTTGACCCTGAGATAGACGCCAAAACACATTGGTAGTAATAATAACTTTATCTGAAACTCCAAAGCTCCTCACTTCCTGAAACGCAGCCTGCATTCTGGTAAAAAAAATGGAAAAGTCTATAATTTCAGCAGAGATGAGACCTTTTATTAATTTCCATTTACTTTAATGACCATGAATCTCAACTGAAAATGAATACCAAGATCTATTTGTTCAAGATACTGTTGGAGATTCCTACTAGTGATGAGCGAGTATGCTCGTTGCTCGGGTGGTCTCCGAGTATTTTGGCGTGCTCGGAGATTTAGTGTTTGTCGATGCAGCTGCATGATTTGTGGCTGCTAGACATCCTGAATACATGTGGGGATTGCCCGTTTGTTAGGAATTCCACATATGTATTCAGGCTGTCTAGCAGTCGCAAATCATGCAGCTGCATCGACAAACACTAAATCTCCGAGCACTTCTAAATACTCGGAGACCACCCGAGCATGCTCGGGAAAACCCGAGCAACGAGTGTACTCGCTCATCACTAATCTCTACCCCTTGACCCCCACCAATGTGACCTTGTTACGTGCCGGCATGGCATGGTCGGTCATAAATGGAGAAGAACATTGCACCTTTTGGTAGGGAATAATAGATTGGAGGCTTTCTGCTATAAAGCAGTGGTTTCTCTAATATATGACACTTTTACATACCTTGATTTATTTCTAGTGTGTTGATGTTTCAGTTTCCTGTCTCCAGGTTTTGGGGCGATTTTCATTTTGCTATAGAGCCCTATAAATTCACTTTACTCCCATACTAGATAACTTTCTACAGTGACATACTGTACTTCCTTGACATATACAGTATAAATATGCTTTTAATTAGTTACGCTCTATGTAAAGAAGAAATATATCCATCTCTTGTAGAACACATACATGGGGTTCCTTGACTACAGAAAGAAGGCAATTCAAAAGCTTGGAATCAGCCCAAGTACCTGTTCTTTCAACCCTGGTGTATTTGTAGCAAACATGACTGAATGGAGACAACAGCACATTACTAAAAAACTGGAGAAATGGATGAAGAAAAACGTGGAGTAAGTTATATCACATACACCAATAATTCAGTGTAACACACCATTTTGGCTGTTTTTAAATGCTCAATGTATGCTAAAAATTATGTCACAGCTGACATATGATTCCTTAAAACAATGTACTAGTGTTAAAATGACCTGAAAATTGTAAATAAAATTCTGCTTTTGCCCAAAGTCTCATCCACATACCTAGCTCCTGTTGTTCCAGAGAACTATGGGGTCTTCATACACAAGGTGCACCCACCATGGCTGCCTCTTTAGTTCTTACGCTGTGGTTATCATAAGAGACTCAAAAGTCAACACAGGAAATGTCTATCTGCCCTTGCTAAAACATTTACCCAATTTGTGCAGTAAGAGGATCCACAATACTGACAAAGATACTTTATATTATTTTCAGAGAGAATCTGTACAGCAGCACTGTTGGCGGTGGAGTAAGCACTCCTCCCATGCTTATTGTGTTCCACGAAAAATATTCCGTCATCCCTCCGGCCTGGCACATTCGGCATCTAGGTAACTATGCCCAGGCCTCATTCTTCTATATTATGATAACAATGTAATCGCTTCCTAACATTTGTTAACTGGGCTTTTCCCATTACAGTAATGCTAACTGTGGGGCTCAGGAGGGAGAGGGGAATTTGGAAGCGCAGGTATCACTGTATATTCTTTTTAGGGGGGGCGGGGAAACCAGGGCTGTGGAGTCAGAGTCCGACAATATATAATAAATTGCGTTCAGTGCAGGCTGTGCTATAAATGTTTTCATAAGAATTTGGGAAAGTTATGAAATGTCTGTTCTGTTCCTGATCTAATGATCTCGGATTTTAGTTGAGATAAAACTGTGCTGCACTTTATGTACATGCTCAGTAGTGACCAGTGCTGTGGGGTCAGAGGTGAGATGAATCTGTGCTGTACTTTATGTACATGCTCAGTAGTGACCAGTGCTGGGGAGTCGTAGATGAGATGAATCTGTGCTACACTTTATGTACATGCTCAGTAGTGACCAGTGCTGTGGGGTCGTAGATGTTATGATCTGCTACAAGCACTAGGGAAAGGTGGGAATTCTGTCCCTACAATAGGACTGAGCTGGATCCCTACGATGTAACGGGGACCTGATCCTGCGACCAGACCCGCTAAAGTCCTCAGCTAGTCTGAACGAAGACCTATAGTTGCGAGGGAGGAATCCCTACGAGATCTAGGGACTGGGTGAAAAGGTGGACACCTCCTAACAGAAAGTGTAGCAGGGAATATAAAACAGAAAACAAATACTAAGAGATCCTAAGATCAAGCAAAACTGACAGAGTAAGGCGCCTAAGCACCCGGCTAGCTTAAGAGTAGATAATACAATGAAGTCCAGCAAAGCCAGAAGGGCAGAGCCAGACTAAATAGGGAAAAAAGGTCATGTGACAGCAAACTGAAACAAAATCTAACAAGAGGGTTCTAACAGTACCCTCCCTTCTAAGAGGATCCTCCGGATCCCCTAGGACTTAGGCTTATCCGGAAACCTCTTGTGAAACGCTCTGACAAGTCTAGACGCAGAAACATCATCCGCCCTCACCCATGAGTTATCCTCGGGTCCATAACCTGTAGCGCCGGCGTCCCTGTCCTCTGCCAGGCAGGGACGCTGTTCCCCTGCGACAGCGTCCTCTGCCAGGCAGGGACGTCGCCCCCCTTACCCGCGCTCAGCGTCCTCCTTCCGCCCTGCTGGGGCCGCGCGCTCCTTCCCTGCTACTGGACTTAGGGCGCTCATCTGCCATCTGCCTGCAAGCCTACCTGGAGGTTCGGCCATCACCTGCGGTGTCCATCGGCTATTCCAGAGACTCTCGCCTGCTCACTTGGGGGCGCTCATCTGCCATCTGCCTGCAAGCCTACCTGGAGGTTCGGCCATCACCTGCGGTGTCCATCGGCTATTCCAGAGACTCTCGCCTGCTCACTTGGGGGCGCTCATCTGTCATCTGCCTGCTAGCCTACCGGGAGGCTCCACCATCTCAGGTCGTATATACCTGTCCATTCAGAGACTGCCCCGGCCCCTTGCCTGCCTGTTTATCCAGAGACTGCCCCGGTCACTTGCCGTGACTACCTGCCTGTCTACCCAGAGACTGCCCGGTCACTTGCCGTGACTACCCGCCTGTTTATCCAGAGACTGCCCCGGTCACTTGCCGTGACTACCTGCCTGTCTACCCAGAGACTGCCCCGGTCACTTGCCGTGACTACCCGCCTGTCTATCCAGAGACTGCCCCGGTCACTTGCCGTGACTACCTGCCTGTCTACCCAGAGACTGCCCCGGTCACTTG
>JARQOD010000004.1:174186830-174206743 GCA_033576555.1 Oophaga sylvatica
TACTCATCGTGGGAACGAAGCCAAATGGATGGGCAGAGTCAGGGTCTAAAGATGCACCACATTTATCAAACCGCATAAAACATCGGGATAAACTTGGGCATTTACGTCGGCCTAGTCTGTCTTTGCACTGACTACTAATTGGGCGGTTTTAGTAAATATATCCGCTGAGAGGAGCTCAGAAATAGACAGGTAAAAGTGAAACTCCTTCTTCTCAGATCTTCATTGTTGACTGATAGATGGATTATCAGTTAATTCAATCTGTAGCCACAATAGACAGTGCAACACAAAGGCTTCGGGAGGCAAATGGTTAAAACAGTTTATTGAAGTCCAATTGCATAAACGATTTTTAGCCAAAAATACATTAATTTAAGTTAAAAGAAGAAAAAAACATTGTCCGGAAAGTGGAGAACAGCTTTACGTTACCTGATAACTGTCCTGTCTGCTAATTTAGCACATGTATGCTGCTAACTGAATGCCCGGTGGGTCAGATGACATGTTGGGCGTCGTATGGTCGCCCCGACCAAGTTAAAAAATTGTTCAAAATGTAAAAAAGGCTTTTCTCAATAAGTACTGTATACTAAAAACAACGAAGCGGAGTCTGAACCTGAAGACCCCAAATACCCGGGACCTGAACAGGTTAAAAAAAAAGTTTGTTAGATGAATACTCTATTCATGTATTTCGGAAAATTGAATGATTTCCTTTATTATATTAAAAAAAGAAAATCCCTTTTTGAAGTTTCTCCTTTCCATTGCTGAGCTAGTTGCTCCACTATGTTTAGCTCTGAGTGAATGACAAGCTGCGGGGAAGTATTATGTCCGTCATTTTACTGGGCCACCAAGATGAGCGCAGATTCGCTGAAACTCGCCATGCAGGAGTAAGTGTTTAATCCCACCTCTCCTCTTTTTGGATGCAGATTTGTTATGTCATGCCTTCATCAAGTGCTCGGTGTGCACAGTTTCCTCGAGCTCAAGACAAGGTCCATCACTATATCAAATTAAAGGATTTGAGAGACCAAATTAAGGGCGTTGAGAGTACCCGGGAAGTTCATGAGGTGGAGTACACATTCGACTTGCAGCTGGCACAAGGTAAGCCAGTCTTAAACAAGTTGGATGTTTGTATTGCGTTGGCGTGACGCGCCCCACGTTATGCCCCAGATGTCTCCACTTCTTCTCCATACACTCCTTAGGTCACATGACCCACACACCCTCCATACTGTACCTATGATTGGCTCTCCCCTCCCCAACACACGTCTCCTGAAGAAGATACACAAAAAGTGTGTTGGGGCGATGGGAACGCTACACCTAGCTAAAACGCTACACATGTAAGTGCCATACTACGTTATCAGTACTAGTTGGACAACCTATTCAATCCACAGGGAAGGGCTTATCACTTCATACTGTAAGGGACTTACTGTCCTCTGTTACAACAGTACAGCTGAATTAGTTAGGATATTCAGTTTATATGCCCCTATATTTTTCAGCAGCACTTTTTTATGTATCTTATTTCTATATATTTGTATGTATTCTTTAACCCCTTTCTGACATTGGACATACTATCCCGTCCGTGTACCCTGGGCCCGTATGACGATGGACGGGATAGTACGTCATCACCGATCGGTGCCGGGTGTCAGCTGATTCTCACAGCTGACACCTGGCACTTTAACCCCCGAAACACAGCGATCAAAGATGATCACAGTGTTCCAGCGGCTGCAGAGGGGCTAACAGCCCCTCTTGCTTTTGGATCGGACATGCCGCGGGGTCCCGATCGTTCCCATGGAGAACGTCCGGGTCTCCAGGTCAAAGAGACTTCCTGACATGTGCAGTGCATGTCAGGAAGTCTCAGAGGTACGTGCACAGAAGCTGCAGCGCTGACAGCTTCTGTAGCTTCTATATGATTCATCTGCATGCTATAGAAGCGATCAGCCTGCAGAAAATGAATGTCCCATAGTAGGACAAAATGTAAAAGTAAGAATTAAATAAAAAAAATGTTTTAAAATAATTGTAAAAATATTTTAAAAAATAATAAAGTAATCAATATAATAAATATTTTCATCATACCGCCAAACAAAAAGTGGAATAACGCAATCAAAAAGACGGATATAAATAAACATGGTACTTCTGAAAACGTCATCTTGTCCCACAAAAAACAAGCCCCCGTACAGAGTCATTAGTAAAAAAAATAAAAAAGTTATAGCTCTCAGAATAAAGCGATGCAAAAATAATTATTTTTATATAAAATAGTTTTCTCCTTCGCCTCATTGGGAGACACAGACCACGGGTGTTATGCTGCTGCCACTAGGAGGACACTAAGCCAATGCACAAAGAAATTGGCTCCTCCTCCTGCAGTATACACCCTCTACTGGCTCTATCCTGAACCAGTTCTTGCTCAGTGTCTATAGGACATTTTACATTTTTTACTTTTTTAGCATTTTTTTTCTACGGATTCAAGGGCGACGGGGCCTTTCAAGGTCCCGATCTCCCAAAACCATCAACAGGCGGGAATGCGGAGTGTCGCCTCCCCGTACCCCCTCCTGCAACCTCAAGCCAGCCTGAGCTCTCCTCAGGGGCGACGGAATCCTTCAATGGGTCCGCTCTCCCCACATCAGCAACAGACGGGAACATCAGGTGTCGCCCCCAAGTACCCCCTTCTGGAGCCAGGTTCTTCAGCCTGACATGCCAGCTTGCCTCAACAATTCTGAGAGGAAAATCACCTCAGGTAGCATGCAGAGGCTCCATGCGGCGTCTGTGCGGCCCCACTGCACCACCACTGCCCGAAAGTGGATGGTGACTGGAGGCGAAAGAGAACTCCACCTCCCTATCAAAGGATGGTGGATTGAGGAGATAATCCGTGCGGATGGCGAGTGGGTTTCAATCTCCTGTGACCGTTGCGGCCACATTGCGGCCTCCAGTGCTTCCCAGCATGGTCACCGAGACCGCCGCCGCCTTTACCGCAGCCGCCGCCATCACGTGACACGGCCGCCGCCGCCATTACCACGGCCGCTGTCCTCTTCACCATGATGTGGCCGCCATCACTGTGACGCGCCCGCCATTGCAGTGTCATGACGTGGCCGCCATATGCATGACGCCTCCGCAGCTGTCATTACTGTGATGCAGCCGCCATTGCCTCACCGCGGCCTCCGCCAGTACCGCGACCGCCCTTGCCGTGCCGCAGATTCCGCAGCCTTCACCTTGATCAAAAATTTAGGTCCCGGCTTCTAGCCATGTTAGGCCTAACTCCGCCCACCCGTCCGACTCCACCCTCATTTCTGGCGCCTCTCGTTCCTCACGAGAGGCGCCAAATTCGTCTGTCACTTCCTGCCTTTTTAAGGCAAGCGCTTTTAAAAAAAAAAAAAAAAATGTAATTAAAATGAATATAGTAGATTCTGTATTGCTGGCTGCAAAGTTCCGCTTGCCGCATATGCATGACGTGCTTCAGTGCAGAGATATGGGCATGTGTGATGGGCTAATATATATTCTCTGCTGCAGACCAGCAGAATCATCCACAAGGGCACAGATGGATCCTGCATTATATCAGGCCTTCCAATGGTGTTGCTTGCCCATAATGTGCAACACCGGACCCAAGCCCGCACGCCACCGACGCACTGCACTTTGCCGGAGGGCAGTCTTCCTGGGAGATTTTGCACCACCGCAAGTGTCGTTTCTGACTGCGGACAATTACTCGTCTGCCACCGCGACGCAGACTGCCGTCTCTGGCGACACGCACATATGACCTGGGAGCACGCTTACGCCTCGTGTACTGTGTGTAATGCCCCACTACCTCGAAGGCACCCCACTACAGTCTGTGCAGTCTGCATCATCTCTCAGGAGCCCAACGAATGGGCAATGTCTCTGGCACAGGCCATGTTTGCCCTGGCTAAGGCTATAAAATCCGCGATTTCTCCTCAAGTCACGGCTTCAGTTTTCCTTACGATGAAAGCCCCTCTGTCATTCGAGATTCTTCAGACAGGGGCTGGCAGCAGCAAAGAATGTCCAATTTTCTACCTAACGTCTCAGTAGCTCGTCCCCCAGGCATTCTGCTGTTTTGGTGCATGCGAGCTCCGTTTCCAGCTCCCCGTCTCTGGGGGTTGCAGCAAACATGACTCAGGATATGAATCTGATGTGGCCGTATACACGGACTCGCTAGAGTACCAGGAATCCTTAGATGCCCTCATTGAACCGATTAATAGACCTCTGAGAGCTGTACAATGTCAGAAATTAGTCCTTATCTCACTGGGATCTTCAAAGGGACCAAACGTCTTCACAGGGTTTTTTACTAACCTCCCTGAGTTTCTGACATAGGTCAGAGATATAGCAGTCGCTGGACAAATGATTCTGAGGGTTAAAGCCGTTAATGCACGGTACCCCTTTGTCCACACACTAAAAAGAGAGTGAACAGAGTCTCCAACAATGGATCTCGTATTGCGGCTCGCTTACTTAGCTCTACTGTCTTTGACCGACGGCTTGTCTATTAAAATCCCCACTGACCGTCCAATTGGCAATCTTACGATTCAGTCTTTTGAGGCTTCTGGGGCAACTCTCTTCCCTTCCCTCGCCGTCAGCTAGGTGGCCAGAGCCATGATGGTCTGGTCTAGGGCCCTAGCCAAGACAAGTCAAGACAATACCTTGCCCCACTAGGTGGTCAGTCTGCATTACCAAATAGCCTGGGCCGGGGATTATGGGTACATGCATCCCTGGATGCAGCAGACTGTGACACTCTTACAGCTCCAAACGCCATTACTATCAGGAAAGCCCTATGGCTCCGGGAGTAGCGAGCAGATTCTGCTCTCAAAAAATTCTCTAACTTCCTTCCTTCTCACAGTGGGCGTTTATTACGTTACAGTGGGCGTTTATTACGTTACTGGAGGAAAGAGCAACTTTGACACACATGAGTCAACAGTGTGATGCAGCAGCAAAAAAGGCAAATGCAATTCTAGGATGTATCAACAGAAGCATACAGTCTAGATCACGTGAGGTCATTATTGCCCTCTACTCTGTTGTGAATAGGCTGGAAATGAGTTCTGAGCAGAAGCTCCCTCTGGTGGTTACAAACGGTACTGGACTGTCCAGTGAAGATTGTGAGGATTGGGAATCAGGTGTTTCTGACTGGTCTTATATAAGGGAGTCGCCTTCCCATCAGGGTTGCCGGTGATCAATTGTTCTGGTCTCAATCCTTGATTCCTGTTTCCTTGGTAGCCTGCTGTGTCGTGTCTGAATCTCCTGCTAACAGATAAGACATTTTCTTCTTTTGTTTTTGTGCTTGATTTTTGCATTTTGTCCTGCACTTCTGTGGGGTCCTTCAGGGTCCCTTCTGGGGGCTTTTGCCCTCTCAGTTCAATTCAGCCACTGATGTTTGTACATTTGCTTTTTCCAGTTTTTTCAGTGGCTGCTGTTTTGTTTTTGGTTACACCAGAGAACTAATTTAGGTGGTAGAGGTCGTGTGATCTCAGGTGTTTTTGAAATTAGTAGAGTTTGTGCTTTTCAGGGTTTTTTGGGATTGCAGTAAGTGCCCTTCCTATCCTTTTTCTATTTAGTAAGTTTGGGCCCCAACGTTTGCTCATACTATTTTCTGTCTGTGTCAGTATTTCTTCTTGTCTAACCGCCATTACATGTTTGGGGGCTTTCTATGTTCTTTGGGGATCTGCTCCGGGGCAGATAGCTTTCCTCTTTCTATCTTTAGGTGTAGTTAGTTTCTCAGGCTGTGACGAGGCGTCTAGGACCAACGTAGGAACGCTCCACGGCTGCCTCTAGTTGTGGTGGTTAGTCAGGGTACTGCAATCTCATAGATTCCAACTGCTCTGGTGTATTTCCTTTTTTGCCTGCTCTCCTCAGCTACCAAATCATAACACTACTCCTCTTTGGTCAGACCTCATCTGGAATACTGTGTCCAGTTTTGGGCACCACATTTTAAAAAAGACATCAACAAACTGGAGCAAGTTCAGAGAAGAGCCACCAGAATGGTGACCGGTCTGCAAACGATGTCCTATGAGGAACTGTTGCAGGATTTGGGAATGTTTAGCTTGCAAAAACAGAAGACTGAGAGGAGACTTAATAGCTGTTTACAAATATCTCAAGGGCTGTCACATTGTAGAAGGTTCATCTTTATTCTCATTTGCACAAGGAAAGACTAGAAGCAGTGGGATGAAACTGAATGGGAGGATGTTGTTTCGGTAGCTGAGGAGGACAGGAACAACAGCAGAGTAGCAGAACACCTGAGATGTTGGTAACTGATGGGTTGCAGATTCCTAAACTAACGACACAACTAGAGGTAGCCGTGGAGCATTCCTACGTTGACCCTAGACGCCTCGTCACAGCCTGAGAGATAACTACACCTAAAGGCAGAAAGATGAAAGCTATCTGCCCCGGAGCAGATCCCCAAAGAAAATAGGAAGCCCCCAAACATATAATGGCGGTTAGACAAGAAAACACAAACATAGGCAGAAAATAGATTGAGCAAACGCTGGGGCCACAAGCTGACTAAATAGGATAGGAAAGGAGAGATTACTTTCTGCAACCCAGAAAACCCTACAAAAATCCAACAATTCTGATTACAAAAATACTGAGATCACACGAACTCGCCACCCGCTAAATCAGATCTCAGTGTGAACAAAACCAAGCTGCAGCCGCTGAAAAAAACAGGAAAAAGGAAATGAGCAAATAACAGTGGCTGCAGATAAACTGTGAGGAGCTCAGGCCCCAGGAGGGGACCTGGCTGACCTCCACAAAAGTGCAGAAAACAATGCAAAAAGCAAGCACAAAAAGAAAAGCAAAAAATATCTTATCTGAAAGCAGGAGATGCAGGCAAGACTCCAGCAAACTTCCAAATGAACCAGGAACCACAATTGAGACAAGAACAATTGATCACCGGCAACCATCATGGGAGGGAACCTCCCTTATATCAGACCAGTCCATGATTCCAGATTGCCACTCCTCGCTGAAAGGTTCAGTACTGTCTGTAACCACCAGAGGGAGCCTCTGCTCAGAAACCATCTCTAGCACATTCATAACAGGAGGAGACACAGATTAGATATTAGAAAAAACTTTTTGACAGGGTGATCAATGAGTGGAACAGGCTGCCACGAGAGATGGTGAGTTCTCCTTCAATGGAAGTCTTCAAACAGAGGCTGGACAGACATCTGTCTGGGATGATCCTGCTTTGAGCAGGGGGTTGGACCAGATGGCCCAGGAGGTCCCTTCCAACACTACTATTCTATGATTCTATGAACTTCAGTCTGCCCTGTCTAAACCATCAACAGGTTCGCCACAGGCTGTCCTGCACTAACGCAGGCTGGTCATCCGCAGGAACAGGGATTCACATCCTTCATTTAAGCTCTCGCATTCCTGGAAACGCAGACCCTCATGGTTCAAACCTAAGGGTACCCCTTCCCACAAGTTTCTCTGATCAATGACTCATTGCAGTATCTGAAAGACACGGACACGGTAGGCAGCGTCTACTCCTGTTTTGTCAGGTCTGGCTGGCGGTCATTCTCGACAGATGGGTCAGAAATGTAGTAGTTTCTAGATACGGACATGGAATTCCTGTCTCCCTCGCCAACACGTTTCCTCTGGTCCCGTCTTTCAAGGACAAAAGAAGCAGGTGGCCCACCTTATAGGCCATTTATTCACTCTGCATCTACGGTACCATTGTCCCTGTCCCACACACAGACAGGTTCAAACTGTTTTACTCAAACCTTTTTGTGGTCCCAAACAAGGATGGAACCATGCGTTCCATCCTAAGACTCAAAACTGTCGAACAAGTTTGTCGGGGTGCGTCATTTCAAAATGGAATTTTACCGTTCTGTTATCACCTCACATTCCAATCCTTCTCAGGCCGACAAGGATTTTTCCGTCTCGCCATGGGAGATAACCACTTTCAGTTCACGGCTTTAACCTTCGGTCTCTCCACTACTCCCAGGCTGTTCTCCAAGCTTTTGGCACTCGTTATTTCCATCCTGCACTCTCGGGGCGTGCTGATTCTGCCCTACCTAGACGACCTCTTTATCAAGGGATTGTCCCTTCAAGCTTGTGCAGAGAGTGTCAGCATCACTGTGGACACTCTCTCTCATCTAGGTTGGTTAGTGAACCTCATCAAGTGCTTTCCAGCCCCATCCCAGAGGACCCTCGTTTTTTATTCCTGTGCACTTCCCGAGGGTTGATAATTCCCCCTTCAGGAAAGATTTCCACACTGATCCAGGAAGCTCGGATGTTTCCCCTCGGCCATTCTCTTTCCCTGCGGTCTGGAACGCAGGTCCGGGGGAAAATGGTGCCGACAATCCAATCAGTACCGTTCGCTCAACTACATCTCCGTCCTCTAAAGCGGGCATTGATACCAGCGTGGAACAGATATCCGTCCTCTCTGGACCACCGTTTTATCGCCTGTCTCTCCGGATCAGGCCGTCTCTGAGGTAGTGGACGTTGTTGTCCTCATTGATTCAGGTAAAGTACTTTCTTGCTGATCCCTCGCGGGTGTTGACCACCGACGCCAGTCTCCTAGGTTGGAGAGTGATCTCCCGCCACCACACGGTCCAGGGACGCTTGCCCTTTTGGGAATCAGGTCTCCTGATCAATTTTCTCGATATCTGGGCAATCAGACTAGTCCTTCAGCATTTCTGCCTGCTTCTCGACAGTCGTTCCCTCCGGATCCAACCAGTCAACGCCACAGCTGTGGCATACATCTGTCGTCAGAAGGGCTCACGAAGCACAGGAGCTATGCTTGATGTAGCTCGCATTCTGCAAGAGGCTGATACAAACCATTTAACTTTTTTTTGGCAGTTCATGTTCATGGGGTAGGGAATTGGGCACACTTTTCCTCAGCCGCCAGGGCCTGATCTCAGGACACTGGTCCCTTTCCCCGGAAGCCTTTCAGTACCGTTGGCAGGGCCGTATTTAGAGTTTCTGCTGCCCTATGCACTTTTCATTCTGCCTCCCCCATTTGTGAGTATGACTAATGCAGACAATGTCGTCAGTGACTTAGGCTACTTGCATATCAGCGATTTTTGCCATTTGCGGCAGATCCGGCAGTTTTTCTGCATCTGCCACATAACGGATCACTTATGGCAACACTGCATTCGGCCTCATTCATTCCCTATGCGACTTGCAGACATGTGCGACACTTGCGGTTTTGATGCGATCCCGCAAATCCGATACTTGCAGCAACGGAAAAAAAAAAACGCTACTAGCAGTGTTTTTTTGTCTCACCGCAAGTGCCGCAAATGTTTGCAAGTCCCATAGGGAATGAATGAGGCCGAATCTATGTGTGTGCCCATGTAGCTCTTTCAAAGACAGTGGTTTCCTACCACACACAAAAGACATACAACTAGGATGTTTAGATTGTGAGCCCCAATGGGGACAGTGTTGATGATGTATGTAAAGTGCTGTGAAGTTAATAGTGCAATATCAATGAATAAATATTATTCTTAATATTATGTTACAATACCAGGATCTGAGGATTTTCTGTTTCGAGGTCAAGAGCTCTCTGATGTGATGTTGCTGCCTGTCTCGCTGTCTTCCTCTTTTGACACTGCAGTGTGGTGGACAAGAAAACATTAACTTGTTAACAGCAAGAAGTCTGGTATCTGTGTACTAACTGAACTAGAAACTCTCCCTACACCATGTCCAGCAGACATTGGAGGATTACTAGATGGATTTTATTATTCTATTACTGCCCAGTCTCTGACTAAGGCCTTATTCATATGTCTGGGTTTAAACAGATACTTACATATAAATCTGGACAATTTATCTTATAGATCTCCCGGTATATTATTTATTATAGATCTAATAATATATAATGTACAAGGAGACCTATAGTATAAAATGTCCAGAATTATCTGTAATATATGACGTACAATCTATTATATATAATGTCCAGGGTGATCTATAATATATAATGCTCAGGTAGTAGATTTATAAGAATGTACAGTCCAGGCAAATCTATTCTATATAATGTCCAGAGGCAGAGATATATTTAGGGTACGTTTCCACGTTCAGGAAACGCTGCGGGTTGGATGCTGAGAACAACCGCAGAGTCGAATTCGCAGAGTCCAATGTTACAGCATAGTGGAGGGGATTTTATGAAATCCCATATCCACTATGCGTACAATTTCAAAGACGCAGGTGGCAGACCTGCGTATATGCACATGCGGCGCGTCTTTCTAGACCGCAGCACGTCTATCTCGCGGAGACGCTCAGTCTACGCAAGATAAATAACACCGTCCTATGTATAGGATGCGGTGATTCCACACGGTTCAATAAACACGTGGAATCACCGCGCGTACAAAAGCCGGCAAAGCTTTGGATGGAGCTGTGTCCTCTCTGCAGTGTTTCCTGAATGGGGAAACATAGCCTTAGGGTATGTGCACACGTTGCAGATTTCTCTGCAGAAGTTTCCATACATAATCCGCATCTCTTGACAGAAAACGCATGTGCGTATTTGATGCGTTTTTACATGCGGATTTGTATGCCTTTTGTAAGCTAAATTAAGATGTTATTTAACAAAAAAAAAAAGATTTTGTGATGTCATTTCTGTCCAACCGCCTCTTTTCCATTAGCCCAGCGCTCATTCCCCCAGCGTTCATTCCCCACCTCAGCGCTCATTCCCCACTCCAGCGCTCATTCTCCACCTCAGCGCTCATTCCTCCCCCCAGCGCTCATTTCCTCTCCCCCCACCTCATCCGCGCTCATTCCCCCACTCCTCCCCCCAGCGCTCATTCCTCCACCACAGCTCATCCCCCCAGAGCTTCACTGCCCCCAGCGCTTATGTCCCCCCAGCGCTCACTGCCCCCCAGCGCTCATCCCACTCCCCCCACGCACTTGTCCTCCACGCTCATTGCCCCCCCAGCGCTCACTGCCTCCCAGCGCTCATTCCCCATCATCATACTCACCTCCTCGGCTCCTCCTGCTGCAGCTCCGATGGTCTAGCGCAGACGTCTTCTTCCTGTATGAGCGCGCGGACCATTCTCGGTACCGCTCATGAATATGGATGATACGCCTATAAGAGTGGAGTGGCGTCCATATTCATGAGCTTAATGAGCGGTACCACGAGTGGTACGCTGTTGTGTTTTGGTAGCTGAGGAGAGCAGGCAAAAACGGCAATACACCAGAGAGGTTGGAATCTACTGGATTGCAGTACCCTGACTAACCACCACAACTAAAGGTAGCCGTGGAGCGTTCCTGCGTTGGTCCTAGACGCCTCGTCACAGCCTGAGAGGTTAACTACACCTAAAGATAGAAAGAGGAAAGCTATCTGCCCCGGAGCAGATCCCCAAAGAACATAGGAAGCCCCCAAACATGTAATGGCGGTTAGACAAGAGGAAATACAGACACAGACAGAAAATAGTATGAGCAAACGCTGGGGCCCAATCTGCCTGGACAGAAAAGGGTAGGAAGGATACTTACTGCAATCCAAAAAAAACCTAAAAAAGCAAACACTACTAATTGCAAAAACACCTGAGATCTCACGACCTCTACCACCTAAATTAGTTCTCTGGTGTAACAAAACTAAGCCGCAGCCACTGAAAAAACTGGAAAAAGCAAATGAACAAACAACAGTGTCTCCAGAGGAACCGAGAGGAGACCAAGCCCCCCGTGGAGGGGAACCTGGCCAACCTCACAGAAATGCAGAGAAATATGCAAATGGCAAGCACAAAAACAAAAAACAGAAAATATCTTATCTGAGAGCAGGAGAAGAGGCAAGACTCAGCAAGCTTCCAAGTGAACCAGGAAACAACGTTGAGACAAGAACAATTGATCACCGGCAACCATGATGGGAGGGAACCTCCCTTATATCCAGCCAGTCTGTGATTCCTGATTGCCAATCCTCATTGAATGGTTCAGTACTGTTTGCAACCACCAGAGGGAGCCTCTGCTCAGAATTCATTTCTAAAACATTCACAACAGTACGCGCGCTCATACATGAAGAAGATGTCGGCGCTGGACCATTGGAGCTGCAGGAGCCGAGGAGGAGGAGCCGAGGAGGTGAGTATGATTATGGGGGGTGGGGTGGGGGAAAGCAAGGGGAGGGCCGACCCCTGCCCCGGACCAAAAAGAAAAAAAAATTCTTGCTCAGGTGCCGCCCCCCGCAGAGTCCCGCCCTAGGCACGTGCCCTCAAGTGCCTACTGGCAAATACGGCCCTGACCGTTGGCAATGCTGGGTAACGCTGCATATAGACCTCATGGCCTCTACGCTAAACACCAAAGCCCCGGCATTTCTAGCTCCGTTTCGTGACTCAATTGTCCTCGGATCCGTTGACCTGGTGCTTCCGTGGCATCAGGAGGAGTGAATCCCAGTGATTTTCGTCGCACCAGACTGACTACGCCGAGCGTGGTACGATCTAGTGCAACTAGTCCCCTCCCCTTGCGGTTACCAGACTGTCCGGACCTTCTCTTTGAAGGGCCCATTTACCGCCAGGACGTGAGAGTGCTGAGCTTAACGACCTGGACTTTGAACGCCATATGTAGTGTTCACCATTATCATCAACTCCTGGAAATTTACTCTCATGCGTATTTACCATCATATTTGGGAAAGCCTTTTTTCTCTCGGTGTTAAAAAAAAAAAAAAAAAAACAAGAACCACTTTTGTTTCCCACTTGTGTTTGCCATTTCGGCCATGTTGGAGTTCCTCCAAGCAGGATTCCATTCAAACCTGGCACTGTCTTCTCGCAAATGCTATCCATCCTGTTCCAGCGAAAAATACCTTCCAAATCTCAAAGACCTTCTTACAGGGAGTGCCGCACCTTAATTCCTCCCTACAAGGGGCCTTCGGACCCTTGGGATTTTAATCTAATCTCGGGTGCTTTACAAGTGGACTTCTTCAAACTCCTGTAAGACTTATCAATCACTCTTCCTTCTTGGCAAGCTCCCTTTCTTGCGACTGTAACAGACATCACGCGGATCTCGGAATTGACGTCTTTGTCTTGCAAACCTCCATTCTTGTCTTTCAACAGGGCAAGGTGGTGTTAAGGACTTATCTGGCCTTCTTGACTAACATCGTTTCTTCCTTTCATCTCAATAAGAACATAGTCTTGCCCTCGTTCTGCCCACCTCCGGTTCATCGTACTGAAAAGGCTCTGCACACTCTGGATTCGGAGAGAGCACTCAGGAAGTACATTTCCGGAACAGCGCCTTTCTGCAAATTGGATTCCCTCTTTGTTTCCAGAGCGACACCGAAAAGGCCTACCTGTTTTTTAAAAACTACAGTAGCCAGATATATCTGCTCTCCAATTTAAGAAGCTTTCTGAGTCAGAGGTCTCCTATCCCTGCGAATCTCATACTAAACTCCACTAGGTCAGTGGAGGCGTTCTAGGTCATTCGGCTCCGGACGTCGATACAGCAAGTTTGCATGGCTGCAGCTTGGTCCAGTCTTCTCACGTTAGTTAAGCATTACAGCATTCATCCTTAAGCCTTTTCATAGGCTGCCCTGGGCAGATAAATTCTGCAATCGACAGTAGCGCATCTGTAGGCCAGATTATTCGTTGCGTATATTAAGGTTTCAGCTGTCGTGCTTTTTCCCACCCATGGACTGCTTTGGGACGTCCCATGGTCTGTGTCTCCCAATGAGGCGAAGGAGAAATAGGGACTTTTGTGTACTCACCGTAAAATCCTTTTCTCCGAGACGCTCATTGGGAGACATAGCACCCACCCTTTTAGTCTAACGACTTCTGCTTGTCTCTTCCATTCGATGTGTTGATCTCTAATATTATGTGAATGATCGTAATATTATGTGAATGATAGTACTTTGATATGATGTTAATTATCTCCTACTGCTTTTGCACCGAACTGGTTCAGGATAGAGCCATCAGAGGGTATATACTGCGGAGGAGGAGCTAATTTCTTTGTGTATTAGCTTAGTGTCCTCCTAGTGGCAGCAGCATAACACCCATGGTCTGTGTCTCCCAATGAGCGTCTTGGAGAAAAGGATTTTACGGTGAGTACACAAAAATCCCTATTTTATTGTATAAAAGCTCCAAAACATAATTAAATGATATGAGGTATCGCTGTAATCGTACTGACCCGACGAATAAATTTACCACGCACGGAACGGTATAAACGCGCCCCCCCCCCCAAAAGAAATTCATGAATTGCTGGTTTTTGTTCATTCTGCCTCCCAAAAACCGGAATACAAAGCGATCAAAAAATGTCATGTGCCCGAAAATGATACCAATAAAAACGTCAACTCGTCCCGCAAAAAAACAAGACCTTCTATGACTCTGTGGGCCAAAATATGGAGAAATTATAGCTCTCAAATTATGGTGATGCAAAAAACGTTTTTGCAATAAAAAGCGTCTGCCATGCGCCAAGACAGTGGTTTATCCCCACGTGGGGTATCGGTGTACTCCAGATAAATTGCACAACTTTTGGGGTCCAATTTCTCCTGTTACCCTTGGGAAATTAAAAAAATTGGGGGCGAGAAGATCATTTTTGTGGAAAAAATGATTTTTTATTTTTACGGCTCTACGTTATAAACTTCTGTGAAGCACTTTGGGGTTCAAAGTACTCAACACACATCTAGATAAGTTCCTTAGGTAGTTAACTTTCAAAAATGGTGTCACATGTGGGGGGTTTCCACTGTTTAGGCATATTAGGTGCTCTCCAAACGTGACATGGTGTCTGATCTCAATTCCGGCCAATTCTGCGTTGAAAAAAGTCAAACGGCGCTCCTTCCCTTCCGAGCTCTGCCATGCGCCCAAACAGTGGTTCACTCCCACATATGGGGTATCAGCATACTCAGGACAAGTTGCTCAACTACTTTTGGGGTCCAATTTCTCCTGTTACCCTTGGTAAAATAAAAAAAATTGGATCTGAAGTAAATATTTTGTGAAAAAAAGTGAAATGTTCATTTTTTTTTTTTTTTTTTTTTTTTTTTTTTTAGCATTCCAAAAATTCCTGTGAAGCACCTGAAGGGTTAATAAACTTCATGAATGTGGTTTTGAGCACCTTGAGGGGTGCCGTTTTTAGAATGGTGTCACTTTTGGGTATTTTCTATCATGTAGACCCCTCAAAGTGACTTCAAATGTTATGTGGTCCCTAAAAAAAAAAAAAATGGTGTTGTAAAAATGAGAAATTGTTGGTCAACTTTTAACCCTTATAACTTCCTAACAAAAAAATTTTGGTTCCAAAATTGTGCTGATGTAAAGTAAACATGTGGGAAATGTTATTTAGTAACTATTTTGTGCGATATAACTCTCTGATTTAAGGGCATAGAAATTCATGGTTTGAAAATTGCAAAATTTTCAAAATTTTTGCCATATTTTAATTTTTTTTCATAAATAAACTCAAGTTATATCAAAGAAATTTTACCACTAACATGAAGTACAATATGTCACGAGAAAACAATCTCAGAATCGCCAAGATCCGTTGAAGCGTTCCAGAGTTATAACCTCATAAAGGGACAGTGGTCAGAATTGTAAAAAATTGTCCCGGTCATTAACGTGCAAACCACCCTTGGGGGTAAAGGGGCTAATAATAAAAATTATTTTGGGCTATAATATACTAGAGGTTGTGCACTACTTTATCATTGATGACCTAACCATATTATAGGTCATCAATGTCTGATTGGTCAGCGGCGACAGTCAGCACCCCCGCCAATCAGCTGTTCTCAGTGCCGGCCCAGGCCGCTGGACGAAAATGCTCAAATGCTGAGCTGCTTTGTCTTCACTGGTCATCAATGCTAAAGTAGTGGATAACCTCTTTAACACATTTTTCCACTTTCCCGTCAGGGCTATGGAGTCAGTAAGACAAACCTTTTACTCCTCAATTTCCCTGACTCCCGACTCCATTACTACCTACTCCACAGCACTGCCTCACTACTGAGCATGTACATAACGTGCTGCATATTACCAGAATAAAAGGATCAAATATTAGTGATGAGAGAATGTGCTGGGATAAGGCGTTATCCGAGCATGCTCAGGTGCTAACAGAGTATCTCTGGCGTGCTTGAATACTATATTCGTGCCCCGGCCGCTGCATGTCTTGTGACTGTTAGACACCCGTGACACATGCAGAGATTACCTGTTTGTTAGTCAATCCCTTCATGTGTTGCGGCTGTCAAACAGCAGGGAGACACGCAGGCGCGGGGACTCAAATATAATATTCCAGCACGCCGAAGTCACTCGAATAGTACCCGAGCATGGTCGGATAACACCTTATCTGATCACGCTCGCTCATCACTAATATCTCCAAAATTCAGATAGTTGAGAGCAGTAGTTGATGAGATGTACAGTATATATGCAAATATTTCCACTCTTATCACAAATAATCTTGACTCCTGTCCTCCAGGATATGATGACAAGATGTAAGCGCCCAACAACTGCCTTGTTTCCTGTGTCTAGATCAGTTATGCTTTCTAGTCTGTTGCTCTTGCCAGGACCATGGACAACTTCTCATGCCTAGCCCCTATGGACAGATGTAACACTAGTGTTGTAAGCACAATAGCTCCTAGAACATCTTTCCAGAGATTAATGATTGTCAAATAAATGAAAATGTGTACTATTATATCTGAGCCGCAGCTACGCTCTTGGGCATGAGATGTCTGTAACCAGTACGGAGGACCCACCAGTATGACCATGCCTTACTCGGCTATTTTGTGAACGAATGTTCTCCTCACATCTTGGTATTTGTTCTCCTCTTCTGTTGTACAGAGGATGCCAAGCGGCAGGCCGTGAAGCAGGAGAAGTATGATCCTGGGTATGATGCTGCAGCTTTTGGAAGTGCCCCCGAAGAGACCCCTAATGCTGAGGGTGGAAGCAGTAACTCATTAGACCCTGCAGGTAATGTGGACAGTGAGCTTACTCCTGAAGAATGTGACTTTTGATTGTTGTTCTTATTAGTAAAGGTTCTGCTTCACTCTGCTGTCCCAACTGGACTAGCCCTCAGGCGATCAGCTGATCACTGGCAAAAAATCCAACACTTTATTGATCACTCAGAACTGCGCAGACAGCAGCTTCCATGTTTCAAAGCCTGATAATACTTTATCTATATTCTACAAAGGAAAATGAATAAATATTTATAAGGAATAATAATTAGAAATATCCCATACATTAAGAATTATAAACACAATCCTCCCATACCAAGTAGAAAAAAATAGAACCACCTATCCCCTCACTCCCATCTCCAATCCCTTCTTTTATTTCTGATATATAAATCCCTTTTGTTACAGGGGAGTTGCTAATATCCATTCCCTCCATATATCCCAAAACAATTTTTGTTTTGTACCTATTTGAGTATATTTCAGTATCTGTAATTGATCTTTATATTATAAATTCCCCCCCCCCCACTTCCAACATTCTGTACTATCATGAGCAACAATTCAATCAAAGCCCGTTTTAGTGCCTCTGTAACATTTAGGGTTTCAAGATGTCCCCACAAACATATTAGTCTATCTAAATACGATACATTGTATAATTTATTTAAGCACTTTGTTATATTTAACCAAAAATTATTACACTAAAAAGCCAGATCGTTTGAAGAAGAAAATCTGCTTTTTTAACCTATGCCTGAAGCATTGTATCTTATCACCCCTGCTAAATTTCCCCATTATTTTTGGTACGTAATACGATTTGATAATAATGAAAAATTGTTATTGTAGGATTACTACTAAAGGAAATATCTGTGTCTTAACATGTTTACCCCAATTCATTCATAAAGCTTTTTGATACATGAAACATGTACACTATAGCCTGCAATTTGTTTACAGAATAGCAAGAAGTTCTACCATTTTTTTTTGTGTTGGATCTTCTTCCAAACTGTCCCAATATTGCCAGCAAGCTATTTCATGCACACAAAATAGATTTCATTGTGTGACCTTATCTACATCTATATACTGTCATGGCTCAAACTGTTGGAACCCTTGAATTTTTTTTTAGAAAATTTCTCCCAAAATATTATTCCAATTACTCTGCTTTTGTTATACACATATTTATTTCCTTGTGTGTGTGTATTGGAACAACACAAAAAAAAGAGAAAAAAGGGCAAATTAAATATCATTTCACACAAAACCTCAAAAATGGTCACAAAATTGTTGGCACCTTTCCAATATTGTGGGTAAATAACTCTGTTTTAAGTATGTGATGCTCGTTCAAACTCACCTGTGGCAAGTAACAGGTGTGGGCAATATGAAAATCACACCTGAAATCAGATAAAAGGGGAGAAGTTCACTCAGTCTTTGCATTGTGTGCCATGTGAAGCATGGAGAACAGAAAAAGGGGAAGAGAACTGTCTGAGGATTTGAGAACCAAACTTGTTGAAAAATATCAACAATCTAGCAGTTACAAATCCATCTCCAGAGATGTTGATGTTCCTTTGTCCACGGTGCGCAACATAATCAAGAAGTTTACAACCCATGGCACTGTAGCCCTGGACGTGGACGACAGAGAAAAATTGATGAAAGGTTGCAACGCTTGATAGTCTGGATGGTGGATAAGCAGCTCCAATCAAGTTCCAAAGAAATTCAAGCTATACTGCAGGCTCAGGATGCATCAGTGTTAGCACAAACTATCTGTCGATATCTGAATGAAATGAAACGCTATGGCAGGACACTCAGAAAGACCCCACTGCTGACATAAAAAAATCTAGACTACAGTTTGCCAAATGTATGTGAATAAGCTGAAATCCTTTATGAAAGCATTATTTTACTGTTTACCGAAAACATAAGAAAAGAACACAGTACCTGCAGTCAAATAAAGTGGAGGCTCAAAGATGTTTTGGGGTTGTTTCACTTCCTATGGCACTGGGTGCCTTGACTGTGCAAGGCATCATGAAATCTGAAGATTACCAAAGGATTTTGGGTTGCAATGTAGTGCCCAGTGTCAGAAAGCTGTGTCTGTGTCTTAGGTCAGGGATCTTCCAGCAGGACACTGACCCCAAACATACTTCAAGAAGCACCCAGAAATGGATGGAAACAGAGTTCTGAAGTGGCCAGCTATGAGTCCGGATCTAAATCCCATTGAACACCGGGGGAGAGATCTAAACCCCTTTCCGACATTGGGCGTAAATTTACGCCGATGTCGGGCTCCGGCGTTGAGCCCACATCTTTCCTGGCACATGTCAGTTGTTTTGAACAGCTGACGTGCTCGGAACTGCCAGATCTCTCTGGAAGAGAATTGACAGAGCGGACACCTGTCCTTTAAGGGTACTGAGCGAAAGGCCCGAGTCGAGACCCGCTTGAAGAAAACCAAGGACAGAAGGAAGGGAGAAAGACATTGGAAACAAACTGTTTTTCTCACACCACCGAAAGAAGGCCTTCCAACATCTGTGGTAGATGCATGAGGATGCAGGTTTTCTCGCCCTAATCATAGTCTGGATGACTTTGTGAGAAACCCCAGCTTCCTTCAGGACTGCGGCTTCAACGGCTATGCCGTTAAACTCAGAGACTGAGAACTCGGGTGGAAGAGGGGGCCTTGTGAGAGAAGATCTGGATGGTCTGGAAGCCTCCAGGGAACGTCCATAAGCATGTTCACCAGCTCCACATACCAGGCCCGTCTTGGCCTGTCTGGAGCTATCAAGAGAACGGGAATCCCTTCTGCCTTTATCTTTTTTACGACTTTTGGAATCAATGGGAGAGGCGAAAAAAGATAAGGCAGCTGAAACTGGGACCATGGGATCACTAGAGCATCATAACCAATGGCCATCAGATCCCGGGACCTGGCTACGAACTGAGGAACATTGTGGTTCATCCGAGATGCCATTAGGTCGACATCCGGAGTGCCCCATCTCTGACATATTTGGTTGAAGACGGCGGGATTGAGAGACCACTCGTCTGATGCGAGGCCCTGACGACTCAGAAAATCAGCTGCCCAATTTTCCACCCCTGGAATGTAAACAGCTGATATGGTAGGAACGTGACGTTCCGCCCATCACAGAATTTTTGTCACCTCCATCATGACCTGTTTGCTGCGAGTCCTCCCTGACGATTTATGTAGCCA
>JARQOD010000004.1:174206843-174238936 GCA_033576555.1 Oophaga sylvatica
TTTTTTTGGGCACATCTATCCCAGTAACGTTCTTCCAAAACGGATTTTATTTTCAATATGTTAAATTCGTACTGAGGTGGGTAATGGTAGTGCCTACTGATAAAAGACTATGTAGATGGTGGGACACAGAGCGCCTCCCTCCTTGCCCCTTTTGTAAAAATCTGGCTTCATTGAATATAGATTTACCTGTGAATTGATAATTCTGAGAATGACTGATCAGCAGTGGCTGAGAATTAAGCAGATCTGTCTGATAAGATAAATTACAAAGTTGCTTATTTTCATGTCTACTACTGATTATGAAATAAAAATGACTGTTACACTTTGGCAGTTGTGTCCCAATACCATTGTGCATATGGTGCATTTCTACTACCGTATTTGTCTTTGATCTGCTGTTTTTTCCCGTTATGAATATTTATGGTATCATGAGATGTCAATCTCATCCTTTTTTAAGGGTATGTGCACACGTTCCGGATTTGCCTGTGGAATTTTCTGCGCAGATTCTTCCTCTCTTGGCAGAAACGCAGGTAAAATCCGTGCGTTTTTGATGCGTTTTTGTTAGCTAAATAAAGATATGTTATTTAGCAAAAAAAAAGAATTGTGATGTCATTTCCTTGTCCAACCTCTTCTTTTACATACTCCATTGAATACACATAATATCACATACTAAGTTCTAAAGTAATGTTTACACACAAACCAAATATAAGTCAATATTTATATACCGTATGTACTTGTGTATAAGCCGAGATTTTCAGCATTTTTTTGTGCTGAATACGTCTCCCTCGGCTTATACACGAGTAATTTTCAGAAAGCCAGCAGGGGAGGGGAGCTGTGACATCATACTCGCCCTCCTCCCGTGGTCGCTGCACGTCCCTCCATCTCTGTTGTCCAAGCAGCTCTTCCTGTGCTCAGCAGTTACGTGATACCGCTCATTAATGAATATACACTGCCCTCCCACTCCCATAGGCGTGGAAGGCATATTCATTACCTTAATGAGCGGTACCACGTGACCGCTCAGCACAGGAAGAGCTGCTAGGACAACAGAGATGCGGGTACGTGCAGTGACCGCGCAAGGATGGTGAGTATGACGGGCGTGGATGCCGAGCCATGCATACAACTAGGAGACTGGGGGAGCCATCCATAGCAGGACAGGATGAGGGACAATGCATGCCGGCTTATACTTGAGTCAATAAGCTTACCAGTTTTCCGTGGCAAAATTAGGTGCCTCGGTTTATACTCGGGTCTGTGTATACTCGAGTATATCCTGTATCTATAGATAAACAGATATATCTATAGATAGATCTATCTATGGATAGATCTATAGATATATACTATTTATAGATATATCTATAGATATATTTTATTCATTTATATATCTATAGATATAACCAAAAAAGAAAAAATAGAATGGCACTAAGAAACAGTCTACTTACTGGTGGAGTGGGTGGACTCTGAGTCAGCGATACTTTGCTGGGTGAAATCATGGTAGTGAAGGTGCTTGCTTGAAAAAGCACACATGGCAATCCAAAAAAAGGAAAAAAGCAGCACACTCTGTTTACCGTATCATAAAAACCTAAGTCCTTTATTTAAGAAAAGTTCACATGGACAAGGTTTGTGAGGGCAGGACAAATGCAGACAAAAGAACAGGACTACGTCCGTTTCACGTTTAAGGCCGGCGTCACACTCGCACGACTTTCTCGCATCAACACCCGGCACGGCCGCCCCCTCTCGGACCCGAGTGTGCGGCTGCATGTATTTCTATGCAGCTGCACACTCGGGTCCGAGAGCTGGCGGCCGTGCCGGGTGTTGATGCGAGAAAGTCATGCGACTTACTCGCATCACATTCGCAAGTGTGACGCTGGCCTAACACGCTTCCACGGGTCCAGAACATCTGGACATCTCACAAACCTTAACAACTATGTTAAATAAAATTTATATTTTTATATCAGTCTGACAAATTTTGGGAATTTATTTTGTGCGTGTTCTCTTTGGTTTTGTTTATCTCACAAACCTTGTCCATGTGAACTTTTCTTAAATAAAGGACTTAGGTTTTTATGATATGGTAAACGGAGTGTGCTGCTTTTTTCCCTTTTTTTTTTTTTGGATTGCCATATCTATAGATATATTCTATGTATCTTTATATATCTATAAATAGATATATTCTATTTATCTATCTATAGATATATTTATAGATAAATAGAATAAATCTAGCGATAGATATATCTATACTGCCGGGTATTGAGGTGCAAGACTCGTGCGAGTTTCTCGCAAGTGTGACCCTGGCCTTAAACGCAGTATCTGTTTAATTTAAAAAAAAAAATTTCCAGTCCAGAGAGGGAAAGTCAGTGACTGGGGGCAGCTGTTTATAGCCAGGGAAGGGGTAATACCCATGGATCTTCCCAAGCTATTAATATCAGCCTGCCGCTGTCTGCATAGCCTTTACTGGCTATTAAAATAGGGGGGCCTCCGAAAAAATGACGTGGGTCTCCCGATAATTAATAGCCAGAAAAGGCTACGCAGACAGCTGCGGGCTGATATTAACAGTCTAGGAAGGGACCATGGATATTGCCCCCCCTGGCTAAAAACACCAGCTCACATCTGCCCCAGAAATGGCGCATCTCTAAAATGCGCCAATTCTGGCACTCTCTTCCCACTGCCCTGTAGTGGTGGCATATGGGGAAATAGGGGTTGCTGTAACCATTGTATTGTAAGGTGACATCAAGCCAGGCTGAGTAATGGAGAGGTGTCCACAAGACACCTCTCCATTACTAATCCTATAGTTGTTAATGGGTTAAATACACAGCCAGAATAAAGTCTTTTAATGAAATAAAACAACACAGTTTCCCATATAATGTTCCTAATTCCCCGAAGCCATCGATCTGCAAATAAAATAATAAACCAACACAAATACTCCCTGTTCCGATGTAATCCATTTAATAACGAGTGTCTCACGACGATCTTCCGTGTAGAGCGGTCACACCGAGAGATGTGACCGTTCTACTCGGGAGATCTTCGTGGGACACTCGTCAGATGGATTACGTCGGAATAGGGAGTATACTGTTGGTTTATTTATTTTTTTTTTTTGCAGTCGATTGAGGGCATCGGGGATTAGCTGTATGGTGAGTAAGTGTACTGTATGTGTTTTGTTTTTTTTTAGCTATTCAACACAGTAGCCGGATGATGGGACTACTACTGTCCCATCATCGGCTAATGCTGTCACTCTAGCAGACATAGCCGGATGGGACTAGTAGTACCATCGGACGATGCCTGCCTACACACAGACCCGCACACAGACACCTGCAGACAGACCCGCACACATAGTCTCCGTCAACATACATAATCTCCACCCACACACTTCCTCCCTATTTGCAGCGTTTCTCGCAACTCCACAGCAGAACCGCAGATCTTTTTAAACCTGCGGTTTTGCTGCTGATTTGATTGACTCAATGGAAGTCAAAGAATTGACATGCTGCAGAAAATAAAACGCAAATCCACGCGTATTTTTACGCATCATGTGCACACCTATTCTGAATTTCCCATTGACTAACATTGGTTGTGCCCTACACTGTGGATTTGATGCAATTCTGCGCGTCCAAAAACGCTGTTGATCCGCATCAAAATCCGCAACGTATGCACATACCCTTACAGAAACTCACAGTTTTCAGTCTTTTTCAGATAGTTATATCTCAGTGTGACAATCACCATGCATCTACGGATATGGCGCAAGACCCACATAATAATGAAGTTCAGCACCCATAGCTACAGAACTTTGCAGTTTACTGGCTCAGAGAGTAGGTAGTCACACACCCCAAAATACAATTGCAGGGCAGGAAGAGAGTGACAGACCCTGCACAACACATGGATGCCAGGAAAAGATTACACTACACTTGGAGGGCAGGTATAGAGTGAGATACCCTGCACTACAAATGGAAGACAGAGTGACAGACTCCACTACTAATGGAGGGTAGGAAGAGAGTAATAGACCTTGCCCTACACATACAGAGCATGTACAAAGAGGGCAAGTAAAGAGTGACAGATCCCACAGTGACAGACCCTACACCCAGGGGCGTACATAGAAATCATGGAGCCCCATAGCAAAAGTCTGAATGGGGCCCCCCCCCCAAAAAAAGCAAGAGCCATTGTAAATGTAAAGTGCCAGCACAGTGAGGGACACATTTAACAAAAAAAAAGTATAATGCCCCCATAGATGCTCCATAGATTGTGCCCCCATAGATGCTCCATAGATTGTGCCCCCATAGATGCTCCATAGATAATGCCCCCATAGATGCTCCATATATTATGCCCCCATAGATGGTGCCCCCATAGATGCTCCATAGATTGTGCCCCCATAGATGCTCCATAGATTGTGCCCCCATAGATGCTCCATAGATTGTGCCCCCATAGATGCTCCATAGATAATGCCCCCACAGATGCTCCATAGATAATGCCACCATAGATGCTCCATATATTATGCCCCCATAGATGCTCCATAGATTGTGCCCCCATAGATGCTGCCCCATAGATTGTGCCCCCATAGATGCTGCCCCATAGATAATGCCCCCATAGATGCTCCATAGATAATGCCCCCATAGATGCTCCATAGATTATGCCCCCATAGATGCTCCATAGATTGTGCCCCCATAGATGCTCCATAGATAATGCCCCCACAGATGCTCCATAGATAATGCCCCCATAGATGCTCCATATATTATGCCCCCATAGATGCTCCATAGATTGTACCCCCATAGATGCTGCCCCATACATTGTGCCCCCATAGATGCTGCCCCATAGATAATGCCCCCATAGATGCTCCATAGATAATGCCCCCATATATGCTCCATAGATTATGCCCCCATAGATGCTCCATAGATTATGCCCCCATAGATGCTCCATAGATTATGCCCCATAGATGCTGCCCCATAGATTGTGTCCCCATAGATGCTGCCCCATAGATTATGCCCCCATAGATGCTCCATAGATAATGCCCCCATAGATGCTCCATAGATAATGCCCTCATAGATGCTCCATAGATAATGCCCCCATAGATGCTCCATAGATTGTGCCCCATAGTATAGGTCCCTTATACTGCCACAGCTGCTGAAACCAAAAAAAAAAAAGACATACTCACCTCCCGGCACCTGAGATATTTACCTGTCACCCGGTGAACCGCTGAGCGCCGCTGTCATCTGGGTCCTCCACAGCGAATGCTCAGGCAGAGGACGTGGCGCGCACAAACTACGTCATCGCGCCCTCTGCCTGAACATTCACATCTACAGAGGACGCGAGGATACAGCAGAGCAGCGGTGGAACGGGACAGGTAAATATCCCTTATACTCACCCTCCCACCGGCGCGGTCTCTGCCCTGCTCTTCTCCTGCAGTCTCCGGCGCCTGTGTTCAGCGGTCACGTGGTACCGCTCATTAAAGTCATGAATATGTGCATATTCATGACTTTAATAAGCGGTGCCACCTGACTGCTGAACACAGGCGCCGGAGACCGTGGGAGAAGAGCAGGGGGCTGCAGAGACCGCGCCAGGAGGAGGTGAGTATCTAGCACACAGCTGCGCTCCGCCGACCCCTGCCCTGGTAGTACTGGGTCAGCACAGCTGCCAAACCGCAGCGGCCGTCGCGGGCCCCCTCACCTGTCCGGGCCCCATAGCAGCTGCATGGTCTGCTACAATTGACGGTACGCCACTGCCTACACCAGTCGTGGAGTGATGGTAGAGAGTGAGAGATCGCACACTACACATGGAGGGCAGGTAGAGTGACAGATCCCGCATTAAAAATGGAGGTCTGGTAGAGAGTGAGAGACCCCACATTACACTTGGAGGGCAAGTTGTCACGCTGTTACTGCATACAGGAGTGCCAGGGTCTATGCTGACCCTAAGCTGGGGTCCTGACTAATCCCTCTACCTGGAGGTACTGTTGATGGTACAGAGGTCCAGGCCGCCAGCGTAACCCTATCTCCTGCAAATCCCTGACCTTCAGTAATCTAGTCCTGAGAAGGACCCTGATCACAACACAGGGGACTGGAAGGTATGTGCCTAAACACAGTAATAGACGAACGAGACAGTACAAGAGGTAAACTAAAATCCACCTTGCATACAAAACTCACACCACAAAAACAGAGGGAACACCAACGGGTACGGAGATAAATGATAAAGCGAGGAGGAGAAAAAACCACACCAGGTACTCTTCACTTCAGACTCACAATACCACGATCCGCTCTGCTGGTCTGCATGAATGCTTTCACCGACACATTCCTAGCAGACTGGCAGGTATTTGAAGGAATCTCATTACTGCAGAATTAACTGCAGCTGGGCGAGGCCAGGCCTCGTCTAGCACAGAGAGAGAATTAACTCCCTCACTGCCGAAAAACACCAAGCACCAAAAACTCAGCTGCGCGAAGTCAGATTGTGTAATCGCGACGATCTTCGTGGCGACACACCCGTGACACAAGTAGAGAGTAACAGACTCCACATGGAGTACACAGAGTGACAGATCTTGCACTACACTTAAGAGGGCAAGAAGAGGATGACCGATCCTGCACTAAATATGGAAATATGGCCCCCCGAGGAAGCTAAAAGAAAAGCAAAACGTGCGTCGGGGCACGTTCCTGACACTGCACAACATGGGTAAGCACGGCCACTTTGTATGCTGTAGTGTCACGCTGTATAGCATATATATATATGAGATGTCTGTAATCTATATCAAAAAGGGCAACATACAATATAACATGCGCATAGATATATTATAACATGGATTTACCTGACAGAATGTCCACTGGGTCAAAACGGAATCCGTTATACGCTGTCTCCAGCTAGAGGGTGACCGGGGTCTAAGCTGACCCTGAACTGGGGTCCTAACTAATCCCTCAACCTGGAGGTACTGTTAAAGGTACAGAGGTCCAGGCCACCAGCGTAAACCCTGTCTCCTATCAATCCCTGCCAACTGTATTCTAGCCCTAAGAAGGACCCTGAATACCACCAAAGGGAATGAACAGGTAACGGATAATGAACAGAAAGACAAACAAGAAAGAGAAGGAATAAAGTAAATAAAGTCTTACATACAACACTCACACACAGTAGGAACACCTAAGGTCTCAGAGATAAACTATAAGCTGTAAGAGTAAAAACAACTAATGAACTCTTAGCTTAAATGTTCTCAGAACCGATCCAGTCTGCTGAACTACATGAATGCTTTCACCGGCGTCTAACACCCAGACTGGCAGAAATATAAAGGAAACTAATTAGAACATAATCAAAAGCAGCCGGGCGAGGCTGCACCTAGCCTTAGCAAAGAGCTAGGAAAAATTAACTCTCACATTACCAAAAAACAAAGAAACAGAAGCTCAGCTGTGAGAAGTCAGAATGTGCAATCGCGACGATCTTCGTGGCGATGCACCCATGACAGTACCCCCCCTTCTACGAGGGGCCTCCGGACCCTCATGACCAGGTCTGTCCGGGTGAGTTGTGTGAAAGGTCCGTCCACGTTATCATTGACCACCACTGAAGGAGGAGGTAGAGGTGACGGTATGACTGGTGCCACATACTTTTTAAGTAATGACTTGTGAAACACATTATGAATTTTAAACGTAGGAGGGAGGTCCAGACGAAATGCCACAGGATTAATTATGGAACTGATCCTGTACGGCCCGATGAATCTGGGACCCAACCTCCAGGAGGGAATTTTAAGTTTAATATTCCTGGTAGACAACCACACCAGATCATTCACCTTCAGATCTCGACCAGAAACTCTCCCCCTATCAGCCATCCGTTTGTAACGGTTCTCCGTAACCTTCAGTCTTAACTGATCTGGAACTATCAGTCTCTCTGGAAGTCCCACAGGGGCGTCCCCCTGAGCCCCCAATACCTCCCCCTCAAGCTCAGAGCATACAGCTGACACCACAACTCCCTCCTGAGGAATAGGAACCGGATCATCCATCCTCCCGGTCCCTGGGAAAGTACGAGATAAGGCATCAGGAAGCAACTTTATTGAGCAGTCATATGCGCGATGAGGAGGTAACTCTTTACACCCCTCCTCTGAGAACATCTCCCCAAAGTCCTCCAGAAAAGGAGGCAAAGTCCTAGGTACAACCGCACCGATGACCGTGCTCATGCAGTTATTCTTGCAAAATTCACCCCACTGGCTAATCTTTCTGGATTGCCAATCAATCACTGGGTTATGTTTAGCCAACCAAGGAAGTCCCAACACAATAGGAGTAGGTAGACCCTCCAACACATAACAAGACAATTGCTCTTTATGTATTGCCCCTACTCGAAGATCTATGTTATGAACAGCTTGAACCAAGCTACCTTGACCAAGAGGTCTAGAATCAATAGAGAGTATAGGGACCGGTTTGGCCAATACACTCAGTTGCATACCATGCACCTGGGCAAACCGAGCGTCCACAAGATTAGCCCCGGACCCACTATCAAGAAAAACAGAAATCCTCTCAGTTCTAGTACCAATCACCACCTCCGCAGGCACGATAAACTGAGAGGGATTTGGGGACGAAATACAGACTCCCAGGTTAACTCCTTGGGTCAAAGAGGTCCGGGATGGACAACCCCCAACAAAATGTCCCTCTCTCCCGCAAAAGAAACACCTTCTAGTCTTGCGGCGCACCGCCGATTCCCTCCTACAAAATGATGTCCCTCCCAACTGCATGGGTTCCTCAGAACAGACCAGGGGAACCTCAGTATAAGGGACTTTAGTAGTAGGTGGAGTCATCATGGGGGGCGGAGTTACCTCGCGTCTTCCCCGAAGTCGTCTATCAATGCGAATAGCGAGGGCCATAGCAGCCTCCAGTGATGGAGGAGAATCATACTGAGCCAACACATCTTTTAATTTGTCAGACAACCCTTGACAAAACTGGCTCCTAAGAGCTGGGTCATTCCACTGAGTATCTGTTGCCCATCTACGGAACTCAGAAGAATATTCCTCCGCTGGACGATTTCCTTGCCGTATTTTACGTAACTTTGTTTCAGCAAGGGAAACTCGATCCGGATCATCATATACCAGACCCAGGGCAGTAAAAAATCGATCCACTGACTGGAGATCTGGGGAACCTGGAGGAATAGAGAACGCCCAAGATTGAGGGTCCCCTTGTAAGAGCGAGATAACAATTCCCACCCTCTGCTCTTCACTCCCAGATGACCGAGGCCGCAGCCGAAAGTACAATTTACATGCCTCCCGGAAAGTAAAAAATGTGTCCCGCCCACCAGTGAACCTGTCCGGGAGAGCAACCTTAGGTTCAGATCTGGTTTGCTCTGGGAGGGACAAAACCTTGGACTTAACGTCTGCAAATTCCATGGACAACCCCTGCAACTGTCGGGCCAGCTGGGCTACTGGATCCATGACAGCTGGGGAGAATCTTTAGTTTTGGCCGGTGAAAATGTCACGCTGTATAGCATATATATATATGAGATGTCTGTAATCTATATCAAAAAGGGCAACATACAATATAACATGCGCATAGATATATTATAACATGGATTTACCTGACAGAATGTCCACTGGGTCAAAACGGAATCCGTTATACGCTGTCTCCAGCTAGAGGGTGACCGGGGTCTAAGCTGACCCTGAACTGGGGTCCTAACTAATCCCTCAACCTGGAGGTACTGTTAAAGGTACAGAGGTCCAGGCCACCAGCGTAAACCCTGTCTCCTATCAATCCCTGCCAACTGTATTCTAGCCCTAAGAAGGACCCTGAATACCACCAAAGGGAATGAACAGGTAACGGATAATGAACAGAAAGACAAACAAGAAAGAGAAGGAATAAAGTAAATAAAGTCTTACATACAACACTCACACACAGTAGGAACACCTAAGGTCTCAGAGATAAACTATAAGCTGTAAGAGTAAAAACAACTAATGAACTCTTAGCTTAAATGTTCTCAGAACCGATCCAGTCTGCTGAACTACATGAATGCTTTCACCGGCGTCTAACACCCAGACTGGCAGAAATATAAAGGAAACTAATTAGAACATAATCAAAAGCAGCCGGGCGAGGCTGCACCTAGCCTTAGCAAAGAGCTAGGAAAAATTAACTCTCACATTACCAAAAAACAAAGAAACAGAAGCTCAGCTGTGAGAAGTCAGAATGTGCAATCGCGACGATCTTCGTGGCGATGCACCCATGACATGTAGTTAGTCTGGCACTCACTCTGAGAGGTTAACCCTTAAGCTGCTATTTACCTGCCTTCCCCATGGAAAATTTCCACTGGGGATTTGCGATTATGGGTTATGTAGCTTAAATCTATCACCACCATTTCCTCCAGATTAGAGATATCATATCCTTTTGGAGGGAGCACAGTACATTTTTCAGTTGCTACATATATACTGATTGTGCTTTTTGTGATGGTGACAGCCTTACTCATCTGTTTAGCATAACCGGCTTGCTTTTGTTGTGCACTTTAGGTACGTTATCTTGCTGCATCACCACTATACTTCTATCTATATACACGTTATTCACACTTGTGAACGTTTTTTATTCATGTATTTATGTGTTTCAATAAAATTTGTATTTTTTATATTCTAATTAGTTTCTGGCTTGATGCTCCTTTTTCTTGTTAAATTTCATTATGCAGGGAGTTGCCTTGTTTCCATTGTGAGACTATGTATACTTTTGTTACCCACGGTTCTGGTTTAAGTTATAAATATGGAAAGCATGTAGAGCGTGAAAAATACCACACTATAGAAGGAGGAAAAGAAGAGTGACAGACCCCACAATACACATAGAGAGCAGGTAGAGAGTGAGACTCACGCACTGTGTAAGACAGACGAAGTGCAACACAAAGGGATAAGGGAAGGGGAACCAAACTAGTGAAGGGAGCAGTGGAGACCCCTAGACAGATCTAACATCACCCTGTTAATCCTACCGTCCCTATATAGGTTCCGCACCTATCACCGAGCACGATACCTAATCCCTGTGTGACCACGGCGATAAGCCCTGCATCGGGAAGGAGAGGATGAATGCTAGTCAATCCCACTAACACTAAAGACTGAAAGGATAAATGAAACAAGGGGGCACTTAGCTTGAGTAGACTCCGAGAGAAACGCCGACGGCCTCCAAAAGGATGCTAGCAAACTGCTACAGCTTCAAGCCTCAGCAGAGAAGTGCAAATAGGAAATAACACCCACAACTCCTAACAGGGAGTTGGGAGTTATAAACACAGATCCAGATGAGATCATTAAGGTCGGGGTAGGTGGCCACTAGTCTACAAGGCCAACTGCTGACACCTCCTGCAGCCACATGCAGTGCGACTGCAGCTTCTGACACACCCATGACACAGACCCCCCCAATACACCTTGAGAGCAGGTAGAGAATGACAGGTCCCACAATACACATAGAGGGCAGGTAGATAGTGACAGACCCCCCAATATACACCTAGAGAGCAAGTAGAGAGTGATGGACTCCACACTACACATGGAGGGCAAGGAGAGAGTGACATATTACACATGGAGGATAGGTAGACAGTAACATATATTGCACTGCATAGGGTAAAGTATAGAGTGACAGACCCCACAGTATGCATCAAGGGGAAACAGAGAGTGACAGACTGCACTACACAGTAGGTAGAGAGTGACAGACCCTGGTCTGCACATTACATAGTTACATAGTTATTAAGGTTGAAGGAAGACTTTAAGTCCATCTAGTTCAACCCATATCCTATCCTAACCTGCTCTAACATGTTGATCCAGAGGAAGGCAAAAAAAAACCCAAGTGGCAAACAGTA
Organism: Oophaga sylvatica; assembly: GCA_033576555.1. Classification (NCBI taxonomy): domain Eukaryota; kingdom Metazoa; phylum Chordata; class Amphibia; order Anura; family Dendrobatidae; genus Oophaga; species Oophaga sylvatica. The sequence goes on from JARQOD010000004.1 coordinate 174,218,580, forward strand.
AGCTTCACATTGGGGAAAAAAAATTCCTTCCCGACTCCACATACAGCAATCAGACTAGCTCCCTGGATCAACGCAGTATCTAGGAAACTAGTGAATATAGCCTGTAATATTATACTTTTCAAGAAAGGCATCCAGTCCCTTCTTAAATTTTAGTAGGGAATCACTCATTACAACATTAGACGGCAGAGCGTTCCATAGTCTCACTGCTCTTACAGTAAAGAATCTGCGTCTGTGATTATGGCTAAACCTTCTTTCCTCCAGACGTAGAGGATGCCCCCTTGTCCCCGTCACAGGTCTAAGAGTAAAAAGATCATTAGAAAGGTCTTTGTACTGTCCCCTCATATATTTATACATTGTAATAAGATCACCCCTAAGCCTTCGTTTTTCCAAACTAAATAACCCCAAGTGTAATAACCTGTCTTGGTATTGCAGACCCCCCAGTTCTCTAATAACCTTGGTCGCTCTTCTCTGCACCCGCTCCAGTTCAGCTATGTCTTTCTTATACACCGGAGACCAGAACTGCACACAGTATTCTAAGTGTGGTCGCACCAGTGACTTGTATAGAGGTAAAATTATGTTCTCCTCATGAGCATCTATGCCTCTTTTAATGCATCCCATTATTTTATTTGCCTTGGCAGCAGCTGCCTGACATTGGCCACTAAATGTGAGTTAGTCATCCACCCATACACCCAGGTCTTTTTCAGTGACAGTTTTGCCCACATGGTGGGTAGGAAGAAAATGACAGACTCTGCACTACACATGAAGAGCAGGTATAGAGTGTCACACACCACAATACACATGGAGGTTAGAGAGAGAGTGACAGAACTTGCATTACACACGGAGGGAAGGTAGGGAGTGACAGACAACGCAGTATCCATGGAAGTGAATTAGAGAGTTGTAGACTCAGCACTATACAAATAGAAAATGACAAATCCTGCACTACACATGGAGACCAGGAAGAAAGTGAAAGACTACACATTAAGGGCAGGTAGAGCATTACAGACCCAGCACTACACATGGAGTACAGAGTGACATAGCCTTTGTTGCAATTGGATGGCAGGTAGAAAGTGACAGACCCTGCAATATGCATCAAGGGGAGATAGAGTGTAAGGCCGGGGTCACACTTGAGAGTGTGATGCGAGAAACTCGCGCATCAATACCCGGCACTGCAACCGGCACTCGGGATCGGAGTGTGTGGCTGTATGTATCTCTGCAGCTGAACGCTCCGGTCCCAAGTTCTGGCGGCAGTGCCGGGTATTGATGCGCGAGTTTCTCGCATCACACTCACAAGTGTGACCCCCGGCCTATGAGTTCAATACACATGGCAGTTAGGTAGAGCATGGCAGAACCCACACTGCATATGGAAGGTAGGAAGACCATTGCAGACCTCACAATACACATGGAGGTTAAGTAAAGAATGAAAGCACTACACTTGAAGGACAGGTAAAGAAGAAGGACAGACGCCGAAATACATATGCAGACCCTGTACTGTACATGATAGGCAATTAGAGAACGTTCAGACTTGCACTACATAACGAGGGTAGGTAGAAAATGACAGACTCTGCACTACATATTGTGAGCAGGTTGAAAGTGAGAGACTCCACACCACACATAGTGGGCAAGTAGAGAGTGACACACCCTGCACTAAACATAGAGGGAAAGTACTGTAGAGAGAAACATACCCTGCAATGCACATGGAAGGCTTAAGTAATGACCCAATACAGTAGCGCCAATCAGTGTAGGGTGGAACCTCTTTATTGCAAATGTTATTTGAAGATTGATGATCAGGATGGCTCCCCCTGACATAGCGGACTCTATTGTTTCTCTCTCTAAGTAGCAATACCCTATAGCAGGCCTGCACAACATTAGAGCCAGGTCTCACTCGGTCCGCCAAAGGTTTTGCTGCAGCCCGCGGAGCCGTCTGAGACGCCGTTTCCCTCTTCTTACAGTCAAATGTATTTGCATCTTTCAAATACGAATACATTTGAACATTGTGAGACAGGGACAGAGGAGCGTTCATTAGTCCCAGCCATGATATGAAGTGGGGTAATGATGACAGCATGCTGCTGACGTCATCACACTGCTGCCGGCACCAAATCGCCGCGGAAAAGAAGAGACTGGGCAGCCAATAGTAAGTGCTCCATCCAGCAGCTGAAATTAAATGAATTATTGTGGATGAGGTGGTAGGGGGTAAATGTTACTGTGAGGGCATATAGAGAGGGTGACAATTGTGACAGGTGGCACAATTTTGCAGGAGGCAGTGGTGTAGGGTACTTTATCTGGAGGAGCAGTGTGGGGGAAATTTTACAGTGTGGCAGTGTGTGTGGGGAATGTGCAGGAATCACAGGCAATTATTTATTCAGCTCAAATACAATAAAAAAAAAAGGAAGCACTATATGTTAGGGCTGGCGGAACACACAAAATAAATATAAATAAGTGCGTTCGCAGCCCGGGGTCCACCGTGCAGGCAGAGCCTGCTGCTAGTAGGATGGGGTATGGCGAACTCTGTTACTTTACAGAGTCGCAACTATGGACACTGTGGACCTATATGGCGGTATAAGCGAACTCTGTTACGCCACAGAGTCGCTAAGGTAGAGACGCAGAAATATGGACTGTGTCCTGTTAACTCCACAGGAATGCACAGACAACTGCTGTGCGGACAGCAGTCCGTAGTAACGCACTCAGCAACGCAAACAGACAATCTCACCGGAGGTGCCGGTATTCTAGGGTCTTATTTCAGCCGAGCCCTAACACATGCATACAAGATCACACTGGCGCAAAGCACATAATGTAATTGATACTAGCGCATGGCGGCACGACCATGCCACCCTTTTATAGTAGCAACTACAGGACCTGCCAGATAAGGACCAATAGGAAACTGCTCCAGAACACAAGTGGTTTCAGGACCTTCCTGGCGGACCAATAGGAGCTGCTGCAGTACCCGAGCATGTGACCCCTGATCTCCAATGAGAGATCTTACTCTGGGCATGCTCAGAAGGGGAAAGCAAGGACTGTCCTAAAGACGTCTGCTCGCCGCTAACCAGTACTGGCTACAATAGCAGAGCCTGGAGGAGCAGCAGTAATCCTCTGCACAATGCTAGACTGGGCGAGACGCTGGGCCCGACGTCTAAGCTGAGCAGAGTCCACTGCGGCTGGAGACGGATGGGAGACCGCAGCAGGGACGGCTCGAGATTCCCCTTGTGCAGAAGCGGGAACTCGACCCCTAACACTATAGCATGCAAACATGAAAATTGAATCACATTACTGCACTAGAAATATGAAAAATGGTGAATGCTTAGTGCATAAATTGCCATTTGATGTGTACCTGGCAGCCACGGTACGGCGATTCTTGTTTGCCAGGACCTAATGCTAATCCTCTATTAGGCCAGTCTCACACGTCCAGATATTTCCGGTACTGGAAAAATCGGTACCGGAGATATCCGTGTCCGTGTAAAAACGTGGTATATCCGTGTGGCACACGTCTGCTGCATCAGGACAGCTACAGTAACCACTGTCCCCTGCCTGTGGTGCTGAAGCTGCTTGTCATTCTCCCTGCTCTGCCGGCAACAGCAGCAGGGAGAATCAATGAAAAACCCAACGTGGGGTCCTCCTTAGGTTTTTAACCAACCCGGCAAAGCTATACAGCTGGGGGCTGCTATTCTCAGGCTGGAAAGGGGCCATGATTATGGGCCCCCCAGCCTAAAAACAGCTGCCCAGAAAAGGCGCATCTATTACATACGCCTATTCTGGAGCTTTGTCGGGTTTTTCCCACTTGCCCTGTAGTGGTGGCAAGTGGGGTTAATAAAGGGTTAATGCCACCTTGCTATTGTAAGGTGGCGTTAAGCCAGGCTTAGTAATGCATAGGTATCAATAAGACACCTATTCATTACTAATCCTATAGTAAAGAAAGGGTTAAATAAACACACACACAGTAGCAAAGTCTTTTAATGAATGAATACACTACACAGGTTTTACATCTTTATTATACTGCCATTCCTTAATCGATGCCATCAGTCTCCTGTAAAAAAATGTAAAATAAAAAAACAACAATATCCCATACCTGTCCGGCGTACCGTCAGGTCCCACGGCGTAAATTCATCTCGGGGGTTAATCAGTTTACAGCCGGAGCTCTGCTAATGCAACCGCTCCGACTGTAAACTACTGGGGAATGACTGGGAAGCAGCGCGCACAGACTCAGTGAAGAGCGGTGATGTCACTGAGTCTGTGCCCGCTGCTCCCATTCATTCCCCAGTGGTTTACAGCCAGAGCGGTCGCATTAGCAGAGCTCCAGCTGTAAACTGATTAACCCCTGAGATGGATTTACACCAAGGGACTTGACTGATCGCTGGACAGGTATGGGATATTGTTGTTTTTTTATTTTACATTTTTTACAGGAGAACGAGGGCATCGATAATGGAATGGCAGTGTAATAAAGATGTAAAACCTGTGTAGTGTATTCATTCATTAAAAGACTTTATTGTTACTGTGTGTTTTAACCCTTTCTTTACTATAGGATTAGTAATGCATAGGTGTCTTATTGACACCTATGCATTACTAAACCTGGCTTAACGCCACCTTACAATAGCAAGGTGGCATTAACCCTTTATTAACCCCACTTGCCACCGCTACAGGGCAAGTGGGAAGAACCCGACAAAGCTCCAGAATAGGCGTATGTAATAGATGCGCCTTTTCTGGGAAGCTGTTTTTAGGCTGGGGGGCCCATAATCATGGCCCCTTTCCAGCCTGAGAATAGCAGCCCCCAGCTGTATAGTTTTGCCGGGTTGGTTGAAAACCTAAGGGGGACCCCACGTCGGGTTTTTCATTGATTCTCCCTGCTCGCTGTTGGCGGCAGAGCAGGGAGAATAATGACAAGCAGCTTCAGCACCACAGGCAGGGGACAGCTCTTACTGTAGCTGTCCATGTGCATGGAGGACTGTGTGAACAGTTCTCCGTGTGCACGTGTTCAGCATTTTTGCGGACCGTGCGCTCCCACGAACACTGACATGTCTCTGTGTTTTCCACACGGTCCGTGAAACCACGCTGACATGTGCAGAGACACATTGATTTTAATGTGTCTACGTGTCAGTGTCTCCGGTACGTGAGGAAACTGTCACTACAAGCACCGGAGCCACTGACGTGTGAAACCGGCCTAATACAGTCTACATTTCTCTGGGAACCTAATGTGAATCCTCTCTTGGACATAATGTCCATATCTCTATGGAGGGGTAGGATCCTGTTGCAATTAAAAACACCTGAGGCAAAGGGGCGGAGTGCTCAGTCAGAAGGCTAATGCAAATATCAAAGAACTGACCGTCACATCCAAACACAAATCAGGTCTGAACAGGTGCTTACCTAGAGTAACCAACTCAAATCCAATCAAACTAGAAAGGCAGCACTCTCAGTGTTTCATATTTCTAGTGCAGTAATGTAATTAAATTTTCATGTTTGCATGCTATAGCGCTGCAGAGTGCTGCCTTTTTTGCTTGATTATTAATTCAGCACCACAGCATGAAAGATATTTTTATTCATGAGGCTGTGTAATGATACTTTTATGTTTAAGGGCTCTGTGTCAGGAAATGCTGCTGAAGACTGGTAAAAGGGAAGTCTACAGAGATAAGCTCTGGGAGTTAAATCTCATCACCGCATATGTACTACATGGAGACAAAAAGAGATGGAAACGACTTCAATCAGAGAAGATGAATCTGGATTAGTGATGAGCGAGCAGGCTCGCCACTGCTCGTTACTTGTCACGGTACTCGGTTACTCTGCGAGCACCGAGTATTTCTGGGATTACTTGGTGGGAACTCGGGTCTCCACCCAGCATTTTTGAAGGACTTTAGAGACCCAATCACGATGCAGGGATTGTCTGCCAGGCCATAAAAGCTGCAGCCATCTTTTTTGTGGTCATGCAGTGATTGGCTGGCCGCACAGCATCATCAGGGGTATAAGAGACCGTGAGCTGCCCTCGGCACAATGTTTTTTGTGTCTGGCGAAAAATCGGACAGTGACAGATCCGTCGTCCGATTTTTTTGCTAGAATGGAAGCCTATGGGCGCAGGATCCGTCGCTGGATTCCGTCATTTGTCGGACAGCGACGGATCCTGCACCCATGGTGGGGGTGTGTGCGGAGGTATGCGGGTCTGTGCGGGGTCTGCTGGGGTCTTGCGGGGGGGGGGGGGTTGCAGTGCTGTGCGGGGGTATGCAGGGTTGTTTGTGGGGCTGTGCGGGGAAAAACATCCAAATTGTACTTATCCTTAGTCCTGGCATTTTTATGAAGATTTTAATCTCAACTGAACAGAGAAAACCTGATGTTATGTACAGGCTCATACAGAGCTTCAGGCTGCTGGAAACCAAGCTCACTTCATAGCATTACAAAACAAAACCTATAACACACTAGCCGACCATTTGCCTGGAGAAGCTCTGTATTCTTATCCAATCCCACTGGTTACAAGAAAAATAGTGAGACTCTGAGCAAAACAGAACACTCGCGGCTGTACGCGGCGGCCATTTTGTTGAAGTCATCCTATAGCATTGTATCGCCTGTATCCTCCGGGTAGATGGCTGTTGCTGTGAAAGTCAATCTTCATGTGCGGAGACTGTGTGACGTGGACCTCTAGCGACCAAGTCTTTCCGTGCTCGGGGGCAGAGGAGATTGCTCGTCCTCACGGTGTAGACGAGCCGGACAAGGTGAGGACGTGCAGACTCACGTGTGAGACATTATGGCTGCACCCCTGCTTGTAGGTGAGGCGGTATGGCGATACAGCTTGCGGCAGGCTATGTGCTGTGGTGCATTCTGCAGGGATACAGGTGGTTACAGGTTTGCATTGTGCCCCCCTAGGTGAGCACTGCCCACATGTGAAGGGCGCCCATAGTGACCACAGCCCCCCATTACTCCAGCACAGTCTGGAGCGGTGCACCGTTTAACCCTTTCCTGCATTCAGCTAGGAATAAACCTGGACAGTGGTCTCCACATGTGTGAAGGGGGCTCAGGAGCTGAGCCTGCACCACATGATGTAGATCCCGGCTATGTTACATTGTGGGCATCCGTCTGGCAGTCATTGATATTTGGCTACACTGTACAGTGCGTACACTGGGGTCCCTCGGCCCCTGAAACGTGATCATGAAATACCAATTGGCTACAATGGCAGTCGGGGACTCCGAAGCCCACCATGGCTACCATCTGGGCACTTCTATGGCTGAGCTGGATCGGAGACTGACGTTTCCGCTCTGTGCTGTTATCCTATTGTTTTGTGGTGTGTAGCACAAGGACTCAGACAACCGCAGGTGCAAGTCTCCTATGTTTCACCAAGTGAACGAAAGTCGGAACAATCAAAATCTAAAATCAAAATTCCAATTTTTTTTTTTTTTTTTTTGCCATCTCCCTGAGATAATGCCATAAAAAGCGATAAATATAATTTGTACCCCAAATTGGGATCAATAAAATTGTCGGCTCACAACACAGAAAACAAGTCCTCAATCGGCTCGATCAGTGGAAAAGTGAAGATGTTACGGGTCTCCGAAAATAGTGACACAAAGCAAACAAAATATAAAGTTGTTTTTTTTTATAAATAAAATAGTAATTTTTCCATGACTTAACTAGAAGAGCGTCTGTGCCAGTTTGGTATTGCCATAATCGTGTTGACAATCATGTTTCCAGGTTATTTTTACTGCAAAATGAAAGCTGTAAAACTAATACACAAAAAACAGTGTCAGAATTGTCTTTTTTTTTATCATGTCATCATACCGGGAATTTTTTTCCCCTCGTCTTTCCGTAAATTGTATGTATCAGAAGTGGAGTTGAGCAAAAAGCTTTGTAATGCCCTTGTTCAGTTCACTGTGGACTAGGGTGGTCTTCACTTCTGCCGTCATCTCCTTGCACTTGTTAGGTTTCTTGACTTCATGTGATGCCTAATTACTAGGCCTAAGGCTGTGTGCACACGTTGCTTTTTTTTGTCAGTGCAGATTTGTCACAAAACCTAAAGGGTTTCCCGATGCCAGCAAAGTGAGTGGGATTCCTGAAGTCTCGTGCACACGTTGCTTACTTGTCACTTGCAGATTGAAATCAACATGACAGTTCTTACAGCATTTTCACTGCAGATTTCACCCATACTAAGGGGGGAAAATCTGCACAAAAAAACCTGATTTTTTTTTTTTTTTTTTACACGTCTGCATTTTTTCTGTTAGAGATGCAGAATTTTGGTGCCGAATGTGTAATATGTGCACTAAAGCGACGTTCTGATGTGTGTCACACCATGATGTTTTGTTGCCCGATGTGTGCGAACGATTTATCCCACTGAATATGTATACTGTGCCATATGCTGCCCAGTTCAATTCTACACAACTAAAAAAAAAAAGGTGGCCAAACGGAAACTGACTCGGTTGCCTTAGCAACCAATCAGATTCCACTTTTTATTCTTCACAGACTCTTTGGAAAATGAAAGGTGGAATCTGATTGGTTGCTAAGGGCTAAGGAAGTTATCATTTCCTGTCCACCTACTTTTGGACCACCCTGTATACGCAAATGTGAACTTAGCCTGAGACGTAGTGCGAACAAAGCCTATAGGGCCATCAGAGAGGAAGGATATCCGATCCAGACAATCATGGAGGCTCTCGGTGAAATGGGCCCCCTTTTTCCAGACATAGCAACACTTGCTCATGGTGTTTTCCTGGAGAAGCTGTCTGGGGGGGGAGGATAGACCCCTTCCCTATTAACCCCTTTACTCCCAACGGTTGTTTGCATGTTAATGACCGGGCCAATTTTTACAATACTGACCATTGTCCCTTTATGTGGTAGTAACTCTGGAACGCTTCAACGGATCTTGGTGATTCTGAGATTGTTTTCTCATGACATATTGTACTTCATGATAGTGGTAAAAATTTCTTCAATATAACTTGCGTTTATGAAAAAAACGGAAATATGGCAAAAATTTTGAAAATTTCGTAACTTTCAAACTTTGAATTTTTATTCCCTTAAAGGGAATCTGTCACCCCAAAAATGCCATATCAAGTAAAGATATGGCTGAATAGAGCGTCCCATAACTAAGCTAACGGTGGTATCATATATCATGATACCCCCGTTTTCATAGCAAAATACCTTTGTAAAGTTGGTGATTGAATGTGTCAATCACTGCAGTCAGGTCAGAAGGGCGGCGGTTTTCATGTCCTCCCCCGCCCCCGCTCTTCGTCATCTGTTTCGTATCGCCGTCTGTGAATACCACAGACGGCGTTAGTTTCCCGCAATTGCGCAATTCAAAATTCTGCCCGGCGCATGCGCAGTATGCTTTGCCCAGCAGTGGGCAAAGCATAAAATAACTACAGCGCATGCGCTAGTATTTCCTTGCCTCGGAAGTCGTCCAAGGCAAGCAGGAGTTTCCGGGGCAAGGAAAGACTAGCGCATGCGCTGTAGTTATTTTATGCTTTGCCCACTGCTGGGCAAAGCATACTGCGCATGCGCCGGCAGAATTTTGAATTGCGCAATTGCGGGAAACTAACGCCGTCTGTGGTATTCACAGACGGCGATACGAAACAGATGACGAGGAGCGGGGGCGGGGGAGGACATGAAAACCGCCGCCCTCCTGACCTGACTGCAGTGATTGACACGTTCAATCACCAACTTTACAAAGGTATTTTGCTATGAAAACGGGGGTATCATGATATATGATACCCATCGTTAGCTTAGTTATGGGACGCTCTATTCAGCCATATCTATACTTGATATGGCATTTTTGGGGTGACAGATTCCCTTTAAAACAGAGAAATATGTCACATAAAATAGTTTCTAAATAACATTTCCCACATGTCTACTTTACATCAGCACAATTTTGGAAACAAAATTTTTTTGTTAGGAAGTTATAAGGGTAAAAAGTTGACAAGCGATTTCTCATTTTTACAACAAAATTTACAAAACCATTTTTTTAGGGACCTCCTAACATTTGAAGTCACTTCGAGGGGTCTATATGGCAGAAAATACCCAAAAGTGACACCATTCTAAAAACTGCACCCCTCAAGGTACTCAAAAAACCACATTCAAGAAGTTTATTAACCCTTCAGGTGCTTCACAGGAATTTTTGGAATGTGGAAGAAAAAAAATGAACATTTAACTTTTTAGTCACAAAAATGATCTTTTACAAACAATTTCTTTAATTTCACAAGGGAAAAAGGAGAAAATTGACAGAAAAAGTTGTTGGGCAATTTCTCCTGAGTACGCTGATACCCCATATGTGGAGGAAAACCACTGAGCGCACGGCAGGGCTTGGAAGGGAAGGAGCGCCGTTTGACTTTTTCAAACCATAATTGGCTGGAGTTGAGATTGGACGCCATATTGCATTTGGAGAGCCCCTGATGTGCCTAAACAGTGGAAAACTCCCACAAGTGACCCCATTTAGGAAATTAGACCCCCTAAGGAACGTATCTAGATGTGTGGTGAGCACTTTAAACCCCCAAGTGCTTCACACAAGTTTATAACGTAGAGCCGTGAAAAATTTTTTTTACACAAACATCTTTTAGTCCCCACTTTTTTATTTTCCTAAGGGTAAGAGGAGAAATTGGACCCCAAAAGTTGTCCAAATTGTCCTGAATACGCAGATAACCCATATGTGGGGGGGAACCACTGTTTGGTCGCACAGCAGAGCTCGGAAGGGAAGGAGCGCCATTTGACATTTTCAAACCAAAATTGGCTGGAATTGAGATCGGACGCCATGTTGCGTTTGGAGAGCCCCTGATGTGCCTAAACAGTGGAAATCCCCCAATTCTAACCTAACCCCAACACACCACCATACCCTAACCACCTAACCTAACCCTAACACACCCTAACCATAACCCTAACACTAATCCCAACCTTAACACTAACTTTAGCCCCAACCCTAACCCTAGTGGGAAAATGGAAATAAATACTTTTTTTAATTTTATTATTTTTCCCTAACAAGGGGGGTGATAAAGGGGGGTTTGATTTACTAATTGTTACGGGTTTTTATAGCAGGTATTTTATGTTTGGCAGCTGTCACACAATAAAAGACTACTAACCTCCCTAAATCTGACATTTCCCTCTCCGTGGGCGGCACCATAATAACACCCCGGCAGCAGGCTCGCTGTCTGGGTGTTATGTTTGACACCAATCTCTCCTTCACCTCCCATATACAATCTCTTGCCCGCCCTTGCCGCCTACACCTAAAGAACATCTCTAGAATCCACCCTTTTCTCACCATGGAAACAACAAAAGCCCTCACTGTAGCATTGTGTAATGTATGTAGTACAGTTCATATAGCGTCTTGTGCTTGGGTGCGATGAAAATACATGAGACACAGGTTTGATATAGAAAGTCTTGTATTACTTCATACAAGTTGGCAAAAATAGTCACACAGTTTGCAGACACAGAAGCAGGAGACACAGCAGGCCAGAGTAATCTAAGCTCAGCAATCACTCTCCACAACAGGTTCAGGATCTTCTTCTCTGTTACCGTAAGTCCATGCAAACGTGGGTCTTTCAAAGAGCAGGGTTCAGAGTCCAAGTGCTTCAGAGTTCCTCAGTAGGAATAGCTGGAGTACAAGGTCCAAGGCTTTAGGAGTCAGGTCACAGGTTCACTGCAGGCTAGATTCTGAAGCACTGATTGCTCAGCTGTGGCTGCTTAAGAAGCAAAAGGAGAGAATCAGGGCGGGAACATGCAAGCTGGAAACTCCATTTTGACTGAGGGCAAGATAGCTGCAGCAAGACAGAAAGTAAAATGGCTGACGAACAAACTGAGTTTCAGGAACATGTACACAGAACCTTACATTACTCCCCCCTTAGGGACAACCTCCGGATGACCTCAGGCCAGGCTTGTGTGGGTACCTCTGATGAAACTGACGGAGCAAGCGAGGAGCATTAACGTTATTGACTGGTTCCCATGAGTTGTCCTCCACTGGGTAGCCCTGCCATTTAATCAGATATTGTAACTGATTTCTATACAACCTGGAATCTAAAATCCTTTCCACCACAAATTCTTCCTGACCATCGACTAGCACTGGGTCAGGGCAAGGAGAAGAACGTCCAGGAAACGTATTGGGTGTCGCAGCCTTTAGTAGGGATACATGAAAGACAGGGTGAATTCTCATAGTTCTGGGCAGTTGAAGACGACAAGCAACGGCACTTATAATTTTACTGATTTTATAGGGTCCAATGTACTTATGTCCCAACTTAGACGATGGAATCCTTAACTTAAGATTTCTGGTTGACAGCCAGACCAAGTCTCCTACCTTGAAAGCTGGTGCAGGTTTACGAAATTTATCTGCTGCTTTCTTGTACCTTTCCTGAGCCGATTCCAGATTCTCCTTTAGAAGATCCATATTCTTCTGTAAAGACGTGATTCTTTCAGCCACTGCTGGTAAAGGCGTTTCTATGGGAAATCGTGGTAGAATGTTAGGATGATAACCTAGATTAGAGTAAAAAGGAGACTGCTTAGTGGAGGCACTCTGAGAGTTGTTATACGAGAACTCAGCTAATGGAAGTAGATCCACCCAATCATCCTGTAGGTGGCAGATAAAGCAGCGGAGATACTGCTCCAGGGTTTGATTGGTTCGTTCGGTCTGTCCATTAGTCTGAGGATGAAAAGCAGAAGAAAGGTTTACTTTAATGTCCAATGCTGCACAGAAATTTTGCCAAAACCTAGAAGTGAATTGCACCCCTCGATCCGAAATAACCTCATCCGGTACTCCATGTAAGCGAAACACATCTTTAATCATCAAATCTGATGTCTGTTTTGCAGTGGGTAAGCCGACACAAGGGATAAAATGAGCTGCCTTTGTTAGACGGTCAACCACCACTAGAATGGTGTTCTTCCCTTGAGAGGTTGGTAACTCCACAATGAAGTCCATAGAAATGGATCCCCACGGGCGGGACGGGGTGGGAAGAGGCTGTAACAGACCAGTTGGTGAGGAGCGAGGTGTTTTGCATCTTGCACAGACTTCACATGAAGTGACATAGTTTAAAACATCCTTCCTGCAAGTGGGCCACCAAAAGAAACGAGAGAGAAATTCCTGTGTCTTTAGAATTCCTCTATGCCCAGCTATCTTGGAATCGTGAATGAGTTGCAATACTCTCAATCTGACTGTTTCAGGAATATACAGGCGTTGTCCCTGAATCCACACACCATTCTTAAAGACAAGACTTACGTCCCTTGGGGGTTGTGCCAAAAAGGAATCCGCATGGTATGCTTCCTTGATGTCCTTAAGTAGGTCTTGATTATGAATTACTCCTAGGAATCTAGAGTCAGGAAGAATAGTCTTAGGAGGAGTAATTGGACGTGTCTCTGCTGAGTAAATCCTAGAGAGTGCATCAGCCTTTCCATTGCGCGATCCTGGTCTATAAGAAATTATAAAATTAAATTGGTTTAAGAAAAGATTCCAGCGAGCCTGGCGAGGAGTCAGGCACTTAGCCGACCTGATAAACTCAAGGTTACGATGGTCTGTTAGGACGACTATTTGCTGTGCAGCTCCCTGAAGAAGGTGTCTCCATTCTTTGAAGGCGGCAATAATGGCCAACAACTCTCTATTGCCCACATCGTAGTTCCTCTCAGCCGAAGACAACTGCTGGGAAAAGAAGGCACAGGGATGCAAGACATTCTTCTCACCTGTTCTCTGAGAGAGTATAGCTCCAACGGCACAGTCTGAAGCATCCACCTCTATTATGAAGGCAAGCTCGGGGTTGGGATGTACTAGGATAGGTGCAGTGGTAAATTTATCTTTTAGACGGGAAAATGCTTCCTGGGCTTGGGGAGTCCAGGAGAACCTAGACTCTTTCCGGGTAAGTTGGGTGATAGGTGACACTACCTCAGAGAAATTTCTAATGAAACGTCTATAGAAGTTGGCAAACCCGATGAAGCGCTGTACCTCCTTCACATTTCTAGGACTTGGCCAATCCTTGATGGCTTGGGTTTTGCTTCCATCCATACTAATTCCTTGTGTAGACAGTACATACCCCAGAAATTGAATTTCGGTCCTATGGAATTCACACTTTTCAAGTTTGATGTAAAGATGATTTTGTCTTAGACGTTCCAAGACCATTCTCACATGTCCATGATGTTCCTCTGTGGAGTTAGAAAAAATTAGAATATCATCCAAATAAATTACCACAAATGTATCTAGGAGATCCCTGAAGATGTCATTCACCAAGTGTTGGAAAGTGGCTGGGGCGGTACTCAGACCAAAAGGCATAACTAGATATTCAAAGTGTCCATAGCGTGACCTGAATGCAGTCTTCCATTCATCCCCAGGTCTAATACGGACTAAGTTATAGGCCCCACGAAGATCTAGTTTAGAGAAAATTTTGGCATGTCGCACTCTCTCCAATAACTCAGGGATTAAAGGCAATGGATAACGGTTTATAATAGTAACCTTATTGAGTTCCCTATAGTCTACGCATGGTCTCAGAGATCCATCTTTCTTCTTTACAAAGAAGATGGGTGCACCTGCAGGAGATGAAGAGGGGCGTATGAAGCCCTTGGCTAGATTTTCGTCTATGTAATCCTTTAAAGCCTTTAGCTCGGGCCCCGCCAGGGGTAGATCTTACCAAAAGGTATCTCCGCTCCAGGCAATAATTCAATTGGACAATCATATGGACGGTGAGGAGGAAGCTGGTCAGCGTTCTTCTTGTCACATAAATCCACATAGTCCTGGTATACAGCTGGTAGTTCAGGGACTGACATGGTTCCTTTAGGAACAGAGCAAGCTGAAGCTTTTGGACTCATCTGTTTCTCTGGAAAGTGTAATTCCTTGGTCTCCCAGTTAATGGTAGGATTCTGAGCCTGCAGCCATGGTAGCCCTAGAATAATGGGAAAGTGGGGAGAAGAGATAAGCATAAAGGACAGTTTCTCTTGATGATCTTTACCATAAGAACCCTCAAAGGCTCTGTTTCCTGATCCACTGGTCCAGAGGTCAGCAGGGAGCCATCCACAGTTTCCATCTGTACTGGAGTAGCCTTCTTCACTGAACGTATTCCCTGTTTCAGAGCAAAGGAGACATCCATAAAATTTCCACTTGCCCCTGAGTCGATCATAGCAGAGCTAGACACCCAAGCTGAGTCAACCCAGAGTTTGATGGAAAGAAAGCAATGAGAATTGTTTTTCTTACAACTCAGCTGGGACACCGCTGAGGAAACTTGAAAAATGGCAGCGTTTACACAGTCAACGTCCTCAGAGGTAACGGAGTTTAAGTCCGAGAAATCAAGATCTGTTGCTGCAGATCTCTCTGGAGCCTGAGGCTCGGACCTGACAGATCCCCTCTCGCAACACTCACAATGAATGAGTGCTGCAGTAGTCTTACGAGAACGGCTGGGGCAGTTTATAATGAAGTGCCCTGACTTACCACAATAGAAACATAGATTCTCCTTAAAACGATGTTCCTTGCGTGCATCACTAACCCGTCGTTGTAAAGAGTCTACCTGCATGGGTTCAGGTTCAGGTTCCCGTGTAATCCTACTCAAAGGTTCCTTAGCTGGAGAGGAAGGTAGGAAAAGGTTAGTGCGATTGCTTTCGAACCATCTCTCTTGCCTGCGTTCAGTCAGACGAGTATCAATACGGATGCAGTAGTTAATAAAGTCACCTAACGCAGTGGGAGGGTCGGCACGAGCAAGTTCATCCTTAATCAGTGGAGATAACCCCTTTCGAAAAATAGATTTTTTGGCGGAACTGTCCCAGGTGGTATCAAGGGCCCATCTCCTGAACTCCAAGGCATATTCAGCTACCGAGTGCTTACCTTGGCGCAAAGCTAACATGGCTGCTTCAGCTGTTGCACCTCGATTGGGGTCATCAAACACCTGCCCCATGGCTGAAATAAAACATCAAGGTGATTCAAACAATCATCCTCAGTCTCAATCAGAGGGTTTGCCCACATCAAAGCCTTGTTGGTAAGCAACATAATTATAGTAAGCACCTTAGATCGTTCAGTGGGAAATTGTGAAGCATGTGCAGAAAAAAAAGATTGCATTGATTAATAAATCCCCTGAATTTCTCACGTTCACCGCCAAAACGAAAAGGGGGCAACTTGGGAATCCCAGAACTCGGGGCTACGGCAGGAGCCTGGACTCGCTCTTCTAGAACCTCAATCCTGGCTCGCAAATCCTGGGCAGTCTGTCCAAACACTTGCAAATTGTGATTAGTGAGGTCCTGTAGGCTTGCAAAACGGTCTTTATATTCTGCAAATCTGCAAGGATATTATCAGTCACTCCGCAAAGTTCCTTTATGCGGGCCTCCATTTTCCAGATCTTTTAAGACAGGAGTACTGGAAGAAGAGGAGAGGAGAAAAAAAAAACAATAGTGTTTACCTGTGGTAACACTGCAGAGAGAAAAAAAAAAAATTAAGGGAACTGCTCACCTGGAATGGTTGTGAGAAGTCACAACCACTATCATCACAGAAAGTTCACCCGGACATCTGATATCCACAGTTACAGCAGACAAAAAAGAGAAAAGAAAAAAAAAAACAATAGTGTTTACCTGTGGTAACACTGCAGAAAAAAAAACACTTAAGGGAATTGCTCACCTGGAATGGTTGTGAGAAGTCACAACCACTGTCATCACAGAAAGTACAACCGGACATCCGATATCCACAGTTACAGCAGACACAGCCTTTCCAGACCAAGCAGAAACTAACGTTTTGGCTTCAGAATCTTGTAATGTATGTAGTACAGTTCATATAGCGTCTTGTGCTTGGGTGCGATGAAAATACATGAGACACAGGTTTGATATAGAAAGTCTTGTATTACTTCATACAAGTTGGCAAAAATAGTCACACAGTTTGCAGACACAGAAGCAGGAGACACAGCAGGCCAGAGTAATCTAAGCTCAGCAATCACTCTCCACAACAGGTTCAGGATCTTCTTCTCCGTTACCGTAAGTCCATGCAAACGTGGGTCTTTCAAAGAGCAGGGTTCAGAGTCCAAGTGCTTCAGAGTTCCTCAGTAGGAATAGCTGGAGTACAAGGTCCAAGGCTTTAGGAGTCAGGTCACAGGTTCACTGCAGGCTAGATTCTGAAGCACTGATTGCTCAGCTGTGGCTGCTTAAGAAGCAAAAGGAGAGAATCAGGGCGGGAACATGCAAGCTGGAAACTCCATTTTGACTGAGGGCAAGATAGCTGAAGCAAGACAAAGTAAAATGGCTGACAACAAACTGAGTTTCAGGAACATGTACACAGAACCTTACACATTGATCCACTCCCGCCTGGACTACTGCAACGCTCTATTACTTGGCCTCCCCATTACTCGACTATCCCCTCTCCAGTCCATCCTTAATGCAGCAGCCAGGGTCATCCATCTGGCTAATCGGTACTCGGACGCGTCCGCTCTTCGCCAGTCCTTACACTGGCTGTCCATTCATTATAGGATCCAATTCAAAGTACTGGTTCTCACCCACAAAGCTCTCCACAGTGCAGCACCCCCCTACATCTCCTCCCTCATTTCTATCTATAGGCCTAACCAACTGCTGCGCTCTGCAAACGACTTTCGACTAACCTCTGCACTAATCCGTACCTCCCACTCCCGACTACAAGACTTCTCTCGCGCTGCGCCAATCCTCTGGAATGCTCTACCCCAAGAAATTAGGACTATCCACAATTTGCATGGTTTCAGGCGCTCCCTCAAAACACATTTGTTCAGAGCGGCCTATCACATTCACTAATCAAAGTCATTCTATGTGTAAGTGTTTATGTGTAGCCCATTTACTATCTCCATCCATCCCTCACTCCCTCAAGATGGCTGGACCATCATTGTAAATGCACCATTGTATATACACACCTGTACTTTGTATCTCCCCCACCTCATTGTAGATTGTAAGCTCTCACGAGCAGGGTCTTTTGCTTATTTTGCTTTAATTATTGTATTGTTAACGTTGTTACTTATGACTTGTGTTTTGAAACTGTTAAACTGTAAAGCGCTGCGGAATATGTTGGCGCTATATAAAAGATTATTATTATTATTATTAAAAGACGCTTTTTATTGCAAAAAATAGTTTTTGCATCACCATATTTTGAGAGCTATAATTTTTCCATATTTTGGCCCACAGAGTCATGTGAGGTCTTGTTTTTTGCGGGACGAGTTGACGTTTTTATTGGTACCATTTTCGGGCACATGACATTTTTTGATCGCTTTTTATACCGATTTTTGGGAGGCAGAATGAACAAAAACCAGCAATTCATGAATTTCTTTTTGGGGGGGCGTGTTTACACAGTTCCGCGTGTGGTAAAATTGATAAGGCAGTTTTATTCTTCTGGTCAGTACGATTACAGCGATACCTCATTTATATAATTTTTTTAATGTTTTGGCGCTTTTATACAATAAAAACTTTTATAGAAAAAATAATTTTTGCATCGCTTCATTCTGACAGCTATAACTTTTTTATTTTTTCGCTGATGGCGCTGTATGGCGGCTTATTTTTTGCGGGACAAGATGAAATTTTCAGCGTTACCACGTTCATTTATATCCATTTTTTTGATAGCGTGTTTTTCCACTTTTTGCTCGGCGGTATGATGATATGGGGTTGTTATGGACGCGACGATACCAAATATGGGTACTTTTATTGTTTAGATTTTTTAAAAAATTTATTGCTGTAATATTATTTTTTTTTTAATTTTTTTAAATAATTTTTACAATTAGTTAATTTTTTTTAAAATTTAATGCTTACTTTTACACATTGTCCCACTATGGGACACTCATTTTGTGCAGTCTGATCGCTTCTATAGCATGCAGCACTGACCTGAGAGACTTCCTGGTCATCACTGCGCATGACAGGAAGTCCCTCAGGCCTGGAGACCCGGATGTCGGGTCCCCGATCGCAGTGTGCCAGTGGTTTAAGTGGCGGGAGCAGTCCGTGACCGTTCCTGGCACTTAGTGCCGGGTGTCAGCTGTGAAAATCAGCTGACACCCGGCCACGATCGTCCGTGCTCCCCCCGTGAGCTCGGCGGATCGACTATGACGTACTATCCTGTGACTGGGACTTAAGGCCCAGGTCACATGGACGGGATAGTACGTCATATGGTAGAAAGGGGTTAATCATTCAATTCTTGGTTGTTCTGAATTTTCCACTATCAGATCATATTGAAGCCTTGGAATCTGTAAGATGCGCTAATATTCTTTGTGTTTCTCTTGAAGGAAGCGCTCTATCACTATGCCTGCGGGAGTAACCTGGCCCCAATACTTGAAGATGCTGAGTGCTACCATTGTATCTATGTTCGCCGGGGCAGAAGTTGTGCACAGATACTACAGGCCAGATCTTGTAAGAATGCAGCTTCATTTAGTAATATAGTACAGTTTTATTGCAGTTGATTTCAAAGCAGTTGCATCAGATTTCCTAAGTATACGCAAGTACATTAATTTTAGCATGAAGCTGTTAGAATTGACCAGACTTGTGTATGTGTAGAACTTTCGGCCCTTATAACTGGCTGGTTGCAGGATGTCAGACATGTAAAGGGTTTCTGAATAGTGCAGCATTACGCTATTCATGATCTCAAAAAGCAACAGCAACCCTTATGGAACAGAGATCAGCACTAATGTGAACAGAACCTGTCCGATAAAATGATAATATGAAGCAGTAGTTTGCGGACAGTTCCTGTACTGCAGTAGTTCCGTTCTCTGCTGCAGGTCATCAGATTATTATTATTTATTTACTAGCTATGAACCTGTTCTACGCCCGGGTGGCAAGCATTTTTATAGGTATATTGTCTCCCATCCTGGTATGTGCTGTCCCCCTCCTATCCTGGTATGCATGGCACCCCTCATCCCTATCCTGGTATGCATGGTACCTGCTCCATCCATATCCTGGTATGCATGGTCCCCTCACCCCCCAATTCTGGTATGCATGGTCCTCTCACCCCCCAATCCAGGAATGCATTGTCCCCTCCCACCCAATCCTGGAATGCATGGTCACCTCACCCCCCAATTCTGGTATGAATGGTCCACTCACCCCCAATTCTGGTATGCATCGTCCCCCCTCATCCCTATCGTATGATGTATGGTACCCTTCACCCCCCAATCCTGGTATGCATTGTCCCATCATCCCCAATCCTGGTATGCATGGTACTCCTCACCCACCTATCCTGGTATGCATGTTACCCCTCATCCCCCATTCCTGGTATGCATGGCCCCCTCACACCCCCATCCTGGTATGCATGGTCCCCTCACCCCCCTATCCTGGTATGCATGGTCCCTCACCCCCCTATCCTGGTATGCATGGTCCCTCACCCCCCTATCCTGGTATGCATGGTCTCCTCACCCCCTATCCTGGTATGCATGGTCTCCTCACCCCCTATCCTGGTATGCATGGTCTCCTCACCCCCAATCCTGATATGCATGGTCTCCTCACCCCAATCCTGTATGCATGGTCCCCTCACCCCCAATCCT